>JARJIL010000005.1:1900000-2500000 GCA_038502395.1 Dittrichia graveolens | reverse complement strand
AACAATATTATTGGTATGTATGTTATTGTAAGAAAGTTAAATTGTATACAAATGCGTATTTATATATAAATATTAGAAAAATAATCGTATGAAAATCATGTATGTTCAAACAAAAAACAATCTTATTGATATGTATGTTATATGTGCGGGTTCAACGAACGGAGGGGTATCGATCCCCATTCCTGTTTCTAAGTTCGGGGAATCCTGGTCCCCATCCCCAGTCAACTCGAGGTCAGAGAACGGGTTCCCCATCAAATACGGGGTTTTTTGCTATCCCTAATCTTGATTAAGTTTGTTCATTAAGAAATGACCGTGTATTTTCGTCCATTTAAAGGCTCTCGATCTATAGATGTAAAAGGAAAATTTTAAGTTGGAATTTTTGGATTCAAATAACAAAATCCTAGAGGTGTTGTGTCTAGGTGCTAGGTTCTAGTTGTATGTTTGCTAGGTTCTAGTTGTATGTTTGCGAGGTTTTAACTCAAAATCAATTGATTATAAATAGAGTAGTATAAGATCCTTATTAAATATATTTCAACATTATTTTTTGTCCGATGTAAGACATTACTTAATACTAGGGTAGTATATCTGCAAGAGTGTTAATTTGTTATTATTAGATTTTGCTAGATGCTAGACTCCTAAGAGTATATATATGATGTATACATGCTAACCTTTGATTTTTAGATTTTCATTTTGGTTTATTAGTGTTGTACGTATATAAACTATATATTGTGTGTAGGAGTGTGATAATGTTATTTTTAGGATCGCTAGTATTAATATTAAATAATGGAATAACTATATATTTGTTTTAATTAAGATTGTTGTAATTTATGTTGTTGTTTTGACTTTTGAGACCACTCATTTTTCTTTTATATTCTAGCTAGGTTGCTACTGTGGCTGTGTGGGTGGTATTTTTATGGTTCAGTTGGAATTCCTGTACTGCGTATATATATGATAGCTATTTTCAAGTAGTAAAGCAAGGTACCTAATCTGAGATCACGATACATAATTTCCTTCTGGTAAACGTTCAAACGAGAACTGAGAGAAACAATCTTAGCCGTCCAATTCTTCGTCCTTCAATTGAATTGCCCATCTATAAATTCCTTACATACACCATGCCACACTCAATCCCTCCACGTTTTTCATCCATGAATTCCATTATCCAAAATTAATAGCTAAGATTTGTTCTCGCAGTTCTCGTACGAAAAATAGTTTTCGTTTGAACCCTCCCCATTTCCTTATAACTACTTCAACACGTACATCTGCGCCATGAATACCTCTACTAGACCGACCGACCGACCGACCGCGTTTTTGCTCACATATAGATATGTTTTATCAATGGAATTATTAACTACAAAAAATTAATTTGTTAATTCATATATTCCTAATTTTTTTAACAAATTAAAGGTAACTAACTTTGTATTATACATGCATGTACACAAACGTAATCTTGTTTTTACCAACTTAAAGTAAAAAGATCGAGTTCTACAAATTCTATATCCTAACATTTATCAGGAAGTATGAACAGTAACTTCCTGATAAATATAAGGTATATACAATTTCAGTTAAGCTGGAAACAAACTGAGGAGTTAATGGAGTGGTAAGTAGTTCGAGTTCCATCCCTTAGGTGCAGCGTTTGATTCCTGCATCATCAAATTTTTGTTTTTTTTCGTTTCAACGTAGCTTTTATGTTGCCGACACATCATTGTTTTATTATTTATATTTTTTATTATTATATTAAAACAATTAATTTGGTATGTTTTTTGTTTTCCTTTTATAACTTTTAGCATATAAAGTATAGCGCAAATATAATTTTATATTTATGACGATCTCATTTTTATCTACACATCGATATAAACTTTATTTTGATATGATGTCTATTTAAATACGTACTTTTTCGATCAATGTTATGTTATCTGTAGTATAAAAAAGTTTACCTATATTTGAATTCAAAAAATGATATAAGCGTGCTACGAATGTTATTAAAAGTACGATACAAAATATAAATCATGTTTACTATATAAAATGCAACAGTTAGTTCTTTTTATAGCAAAACATAGTTTTGAATTTCGCTTCACCGCGCGAGGTACTAAATGATTTGTTTATATGTATTTACCAATGGATTTGAAGCCGTTACTCCGTACGTTGTTTTATGAAAATTTTCTACTAGCTAGGGACTTGCCCCCTTTCAGTGACCTCCGTACGTGGTTGCCATTTTCCTCTTCATAATTACACCATTATTTTTAATTAAAAACACTAAAATAGTTAGCTTTTAGATCACTATATTTTTAATTTTGAAAAATTAATACATTTTATATATTAATTTGTTTATATTTATATATAAAAAAGTAAATAACATATGCTTCAGCATGAGATTCTCGTTGGGTGCAAAATGAGCATACCACACGCATGATTTCATTTATGTGTTTTACCCTTCACTTCCTTCTTAATCTTTCATCTTTTTTTTAAATTTAAAATAAAAGAGAAAGAGGAAAGAAAGGGAAAGGAGAAAGACAAAGATCGAGAAACATACAGATAGAATAGAAATAAGAGATAAAAGAAAAGAGATAGAGAGAAAGAGGACGAGAGGAAGACTAGAGGAAAAAGGGGTGGGGTGGATCTTGGGTTGGTTAACAAGATATGAGATTTGAGCCAATCCTCATTTATATTTGAATCAAACATTGTTGTCTAATTAATAAAATAAAATACGCACTGAAGTTCATGATTCAATACTTAAAAATAAAATAGTATTTGAAAACTATTTATTATATAAATATAAGTGGTTGGTTACAAAATTTGGTACCAAACAAAATACCAACTAAAGTTCTGATTTGATTACTATTATCCATTTGAGTTGAAGAATTCCTTTTCTCTTTCTTCTTGCGCTTAACATCTTGTGTATAAACACATGAAGTTAAATTAAATTTTAAATATTTATAGTATTAAAAAGTATTAACATATAAATATAGTAAAA
This sequence comes from Dittrichia graveolens, assembly GCA_038502395.1. Lineage (NCBI taxonomy): Eukaryota > Viridiplantae > Streptophyta > Magnoliopsida > Asterales > Asteraceae > Dittrichia > Dittrichia graveolens. The sequence goes on along the minus strand of JARJIL010000005.1, from coordinate 2,497,029 downwards.
TAATTAATTGTAAAACATATATAAAAATATAAAATTGGTATACATGTTTACATAAATTGTAACACCCCTATTTCTTATATGTATCATATCATTTTATAATAGTAAAACATTGTTTAACCCTTTTGATAGATGAAAAATATTACCAAGAACAAATATGTCAATACATATATTTGAATATAGGCTAATACTAGTCTTGTATTAAATCGTTAATATTATATTTCCAATTAGTATTTTTAACAAATTACAAAATAAATAATACTAATCATCATATATGCATAAATTCTTGTTTTGATACTTTCACTCATATTACGCTATTAATATTAAAAAAAAATGACATAGCAACTCAATGGATAACTTGTGAAGTGTTAAATAGGAGATATATATGTACTATGCCACCACCTTCTTTATTTAAGCCTTGTCATAAGTCTATATATTGCATGACTAACCAAAGCTAAGAAGAATATCAACCAATAGGAAAGGACATGATACAACTATATAAAGCGTTGAGCCTTTGATATCTTTACATATTCAAGCCACAAACCAAACAATATATATATGTATACTAACTAGGTTTTTTATGCCCGTGCGTTGCAACGGGTTTTGTAAATATAAAATTTTATTAAGTATGATTATATACGTTAATTATTACACCTGAGATAAATAGTATTGATTTTTTTTGTTTTTCAATAAAATAATAAGGAAACATGAAAAAATATGAAGAAAACAAAACAAAAGACAATTATAAAGTTGGCTATATGTTTTTAATAAATAATAAAAAGATAAAATAAACAAAGCAATAACATAAAAGTGATCGATATTCTTGAATTATGAAACAAAAGAATTAATAAAAATACCATAATAAAAAATTCAGAAAGAAAATATTTAATTTAAAATCGTGTAAGTTGAACGAAGACCTAAAATTAAAAAAAGAGAAAAAGTAGAACAAACAAAGTATATGTATAATAAAAAGAGTTTAAAAAAGAAAAAATTACTTTAAACATATATAGGTTTAAACCTATCGAAGTTTATAAAAACTTATTCAAAATTACATTGGTTAAAGACTAATATATAAGCTTTAAAAAATCATCTTAAAATTATAAAAATGTTAATGTAAGACTTGAGCTTTTTAACCTAACAACCTATCCTATATATAAATAGAAAAAGTTGAAAAAAGAAAAAAGATCATGGCTATGCTTATCGGTTAAAAGCCATGCATTCTAGCCTTTCATGTCACTCGCCTATCACGTTTTCATATAAAAGTAATTAATTGCTGATAAAAAATAAAAATATTTTGTTTGGAAGAGGAGTTGAACCCTCGACATCAGGGTTAAAAACAAACACCCTAGCCAACTCAGCTATACAACATTAGCTTAAATTTTGTGAAATCAAGTATATATTATTAAACTGTTTTTTCCCTCCAAATTGTATGGTTATATAATATGTTGAAGGTGCATCAACACGATGATTGTTCAAGAAATAAAAGAAAAGAAGTAATGAAGTGAGTTTTCTGATGTCTTTACAAAACTGAGATATATGTGATATATATTGTGCTTATATGTTTAATTGCCCCATGCTCTATGTTTATCATATTTAACGCTTTACTGTCTTACATCATGCATATTGTTTTTATGCGTATATATATTCGAGTTGTTGGGTAAATAATAAAAAGAGCGAAAACGTAATGGTTGTTCACAGATGTAAAAATGAAAAGCGGGAACGTAATGGTTATTCGCTAATAAATATATTTTGGTACGATAAGTGCACGGGAGACATCTCGTTGTTACTAAGTCGTTACCGCAGATACATGTCTAGCCCCTCTAGTACATTGTATAGAAGTCATGACACGCATAGCACGCACGCTTACGATGTCAGAAAATGGCTTTGAAATAAGATAATAAATTTACCCAAAACTCTGAGATCTCAACATATTTTCTACATTTTATATTTCATATTTATCATGAATGCATGTGATATTTGTGTACACAAAACACACGAGATCACTAATCCTTTTAGGCTTATGCATTTACATATATATCTCATGATATACCCGTTAGAGAAAAGTATGGATTTCAAGCATTAAAATGATGAGACCAAATGACACTTGGAGACGTTTTTAGTTATTAATAAAGTTCTATTTAGAACTTTTGTCTTTTATTTTATTTTAGCTTCCGCTGTAACTGAAAACTCTGTTGTATATAAATAAAACACAATGAGTTATTTAAATAAAGTCTCGGGTGTTACATAAATAATCACGTAAATAAGTAAATGTATCTACTAAATGGTTGAATAAATGTTTTTGTTAAAATATTTAAGTGTTAACAAACAAAATCACTTTAAAATGACATTTATAACTCATTTGTATGGTCTAAGCATGTTTTGTGTTGGTGATTTTAGTGTCATCAAAGCCATTTAGTATAATCGGGATTGACTTTGAGACTAGCCGATTCTAGACTTGATTATATTTCGAGTTTGGAGGTGCGGAGCGCACACTCGAATAAAGTAAGTTAGTATCGGGATACGGTACGGGGGTCCGGGGGCTGGCCCCTTGGAAGAGGTTCCAAGGGGCATCGCCCCTGGCGGGGTCCGAGGGGCAGAGCCCCGTAGCAAAAATTATTTATATATTTATATATATAAATAGGAATAACCGCCGCTCGTAACCGACCCTTGTAGCCGCCGCCGCCGGCCCATAACCGCCGTGTAACCGCCGGTTCGACCTCTATATATAGGGGTGTCGGCCATTGTGTTTTTTGACGACACAAAAACTGAGAGAAAATTCGAAAAGGCGGAATACGGAATACGCGAAAGTATACATACGATTTACAAGTCGTTATTATGACGAAATAGTCTCAAAATAAACGAAAGATAAAGCAAAGCATTCTGTGTTTGGATTTGAATCAAGCCTGTAATTCAAATCAAGTTTCTTGGATTATCCTACATCTGAATTCGTGATACCCCAGACAATAGGGTCGAATTACAGATTACGGAAAGTATATTCTACACGATCCACGAAATTATTCAAGTTATATTGTTATTCTTACTTCCTACAAACCCTTTCCTCTAACATTTTGACCATCCTTGGACAAACTTTTATGATAGTCTTAAGCTTAAATTTTGACTTTTGTTGACTTTGAAGCATTGCAGTGCTCCTACTCAAGATGGAAATGCTGATGCTTCTGGTTGTATCTATCACACGTTTATATCATTTATAAAGTAAAGTCATTAATTTCCTCGATCTCTCATTATGTATACATGCAGTGTTGAGACACAAACTACAGTCAAAGTCTCGGTTTTGACTTATCAACAAAAGACGTCTGGTTACTCGATCTATATATGTGTGCAATCATATATTATGTGTTTAATCGACTATATCGTTATCGTTGTAGGAACCACTCTAACAAAAAGGTATGCGCAATTAAATATTTATTGATGGGTAAAATAAAATAAACCCATTTAAAAAAATAAAAATGTTAATAGAAATAACCTTTTTGCGTTATATTTACCATATATTGGGAAGGTTTAAACGAGAACTATTTTTCGTACGAAAACTGCGAGAACTAATCTTGGCCGTTCATTTTGGATAATGAAATTCATGGATGAAGAGTGTGGGGGAATTGAGTGTGGCAGAGTGCATGTAAGGAATTCATGAGTGGACATTCCAATTGAAGGAGGAAGAATTAGACGGCTAAGATTGCTTCTCGTGATTCTCGTACGAACAACAGTTCTCGTTTAAACTTTTACCTAGTATATATAAACCTAATTAATTAATTAATTAAAGAAGTCGATGGATCATGTATATGTGTAACGAATTTACCGGATTTGTTAGGAAGTTGATGAACCGACCACCGCCACAAATTAAAAGATATTTTTTGGATGGAGGATGCATGCATGTGATGTGGCACGTGAGTGGAGGCCGGATCTTGTACAATCTACACAATCTTTTCTTTCAATGGTCAATTTTGTCACCTTTTCCTGGGCTAACCTTGTTACCGTGTTTCTACTCCTTCAAGTATAAGTCATTATTTATATTTATTTATTCTTGACAATCATCATTTCATTTTCTTTAATATAACAATAATACATATACTTTATCTTTTAGAAGATGCTGTGTTTTTTATGTTTTAAATCCAATATTTTAATTTGTTTAAAGCTCTAATTAATGCATGCGATGTCGCTCTAAATAAAAGAAAGTGAAGGAACATATTTAACATTATTTTATTTGTCATTATCTAATCTAAAGTTTAGCACTTTAGCCTCATGTGGGTGTGGTCTCTTAGTTAAGTTGCCTTTGAATAATAATAAACGGTCAAACGGATGACCGTTCCTTTCAGAAGAATTAACTATGTAAATAATGAGATTAAATTTATGATATAATCGTATTGTGTTTGGATTTGAGGGTCATAAACGTACATAATATTCGAACTTTATCCGTTTATATATTCCTTTCAAGATCAAACGGTAATTTATATAAGTGAGACAAGAAAATTACCTTAATAACCTGTTTAATTATGTGGGTTGGTATGTCATTTGAAGGTTTATGCTCCACAAAAAAAAAACAGCTTTTTGCAGCGATATTTGATGCCGCAAAAAATCCACTTAAAGACAATAAAGTGATAAATCGTAGTTTGACTTTCAAATGCCAACCTTATGCGGCATCACCGTCGCCGCAAAAAGTATTTCCATTTTCTTTATTTAATTTTTTCCCACAAAAAAAGGCTGGATGTTTTCCCCTAAAATTTTTTATGTCGCCGCTAAAAGCCACGACGCCGCAAAAGGGTTTCTAATTTTTTTTATAATTCTTAGTTTTCCGAAATTACCGTTTTTTTTATTTTCTTATAAGTAGAAAATAAAGTGTGGCCGCAAAAGGTGTCGGAGGCCTTAGTCACTATATTCGCCTGAAAAGTTAAGGTATATGTTTTTCTTTTCTGTTTTATTAGTTTTAATATTGTCGTTAGATTATGCTTCCTTGGTGTATATTTCTTTATATACTTGGGAGCTAGGGGTAAATGTTGCTGAAATTTTCTTAAACGACCGATCGTGTAATATGCATTCACATATGAGGTAAGGTATTCAAAAGTTGGGTTGGGATGGCCACCCTGCTACAAACCGCTAGCAATTCCTTAGTATAATTTTTAATACTTGATTTGTATTCGTAATAAATATGATATGTTGTGAACACAGTTATGATGATCAATAAGAGTTTGACTACTTTAGCAAATCGTAACTGTGATGAATTTTTTTGATAGTCTTGACACATTCCTCAATAGGTGTAAGGACCACTTGAATAACTTTGGTACATGTTGTTGCCTATGTGAAAATTGTGATAACCATGCATTTGCCCCTCTTAGTACACTTAGGGTTCACATACATGAATATGAGTTTAGCTTGGCCTACATGACGTAGGGGTTTCACGAGGAACCATTAGTTCCTTGAGTAGCACATCCCGATCTTAGTCAAACGAATGATGAGTTGCATGATTACCTTATCGAGTTCATCAGGAGAATACTACTAATGAACACAACACGAATACTAATGAGCCAACAGAAGGCCCGAGTGATACAAATGACGAACTTGGTGAATTATTTAAGTTAGCTTCCATGGAAATTAGAGTTCAGCAAGTACACCAAAGCTTGCATGGTAGGAAAGCATACACACATTATCGATATGAGAACGTAAGTCGCTTTATCTCTAAATCATAGTTTTGACATAACTTGGTGATATGGGTAAGAGTCGACCCATTTGTGTGATATGGGTAAGGGTCGACCCTTTTGGTAATATAGGTAAAGGTCGACCCGTTTGTTTGATATAATGGTCACACCATTTGGAAATATGGGTAAAGATCGACCTGTTTGTTTGATATAATGGTTGACCCGTTTGAAAATATGGGTAAAGGTCGACCCGTTTGTGTGATTTGGGTAAGGGCTGACTTGTTTGGCAATACGAGTAAGGGTCGACCCTTGAGTGTGATCTAATGGTCGACCCGTTTGGCAATATGACCAAAGGTCGACTTGTTTGTGTGATTTGGGTAAGGGTAAACCTGTTTGGCAATATGGGTAAGGTTGACCCGTTTGTTTGATCATTATTAAGTATATATTCATTTCATTTGTTTATAACGTGGCCCGAAAACGTTGTACCCCCAAGACTGATCGACCAGTATACGCAGAATCATTCACGCGATGGCGTCTTTACTCATGAGCCGTTTGCTGAAAATCATGTAAGTAATTGTTTATACTGTATATACTTAACATACAAAATAATATATAACATCCACATATATATTTGATAATAATCATTCTTGTCTTATAACTACACACAGGGGCGGACCCAAGATTTGAAATGGATGGTAGCACCGGACCTAAAAATTGAAATGGATGGTAGCACAATCTCGAAAAAATCGAAATTTACACTACGCGAGATCGAAATTTACACTACGCGTACAAAATTGGATGGTGTCCCGTGACCCCGTTAGCTAACCCTTGGGTCCGCCCATGACTACACAGCGTCGTATGATCTTTTTGAGGGAGGCTAAACTGCTAAAGTCGGAAGCCATCATCCATTGAGTGAACAAGAAATCCTTATGTTAGTGTTGGACGAACGCTTTTGAAAAGCTAGCCTCCACTTGATGGTTATAACCACTTACTTAAGCAATCACTAGCAGGGCAAAAGTGAACTTAAAATTATTGTAACATTTAACCTCCTTTAGATATATGAGGTTGAATATGATTTAGTGTAAGATTGAAAAGATAGCAAAACAACTAATTATCATCCTGATTTATTTTATTTATGTAAGTTAATTAAATATTTATTAATGTTGTTTTTTATACGAAAACTTTTCATTTGATTTTAACTTGTACTTAATACTTTATATGTTGGAATTTATACTTGTATATATAGACGTTATTGTTAAAATAAACATACCAAATACTTTCTAACTCGGAATATTCTGAACGACAAATACACATGTATCTAAACTATACATATGTTCATAGTTACTCCTAAATTACCTCAACTTCAACAAAATATACTTTAATCACAACTTCATAATGCTATACTGATGATCATTTGGTATACTGAGACATTTGTATTAGGGGTATTTGGAATTATGATTTGAAAATAAATTATGTGTTTTTAATAATCATAGTCAGATAATCAGTTATAAGAGGATGTGCTACTAAATAATAGTGTTTGAATTTGATTATGCTGTATCATATAGCAATAATCAGATAATCAATTTTTTGAGTGCTTAGCAAAGTGGATTAATTGATTTTTAAAGGGTAAAATCACAATAATCAAATACAGTTGTTTTCTATAAAATCCATTTAAAAAACATAGTCCTGAAATTTTAATATTCAATCACTGGTGATTCAGTATACAATCACATGTGATTTGTAAAAACATCACATATGAATTACGAAAATATCACTCCGCCCAAATTTTTAAAATTTAATCTGTACAATTGATGACATTGATTCAAAAACTAAAATTAGTCCCTTTGAACTATGAATTAATTATGGACTATATTGAACATTTTTCTAATCAAATAATCAGTTTGAAAAAGCAACTCAAAAATAGATTTTCAAAACTGCGGTTTATAGTCTTCAAAACGCAAATAATTAATTTTGAAAATTTAACCCCAAACACTTTAAACTAATAATTTACGATTTCAAATCATAATAATTAAATAACCAATATATAAACACAATCCCAAACACACCCCGTTAATCACACATGTTGGTCACTCATAATAGGTATCCGATTGTATATAAGTTTATTTTAATATTTTATCCTATGCAGATTTGGAGGCAGAGACATGATGGGGTTTTTTAAACATGGATATGAGTTATTATTTTAAATAAAATCCGAAACATGCCAATACCATTCATTAATATTGTTTAACTTTATTAATAAAAAAAAAAGAAAATCGTTTTTTAAGGGTATGGTCATGGAGTATGGACGCCACTGCGTGTAGACTTTCTGTATGTATGGCAGTTAATTAGCCAATTATGCCGTTCAAAAAATTTAGCCAATTATGCACACGCTTGACCCTCTTCAAAGCCATCTCTTTGCGCGCTCGCTTTCCAGTGGGATCCTTTTATCTTTGTCATTTCCGTGTTTTATTTTAGTCAAAGTTTCTCTTTCACCCCTCTTGAATTTTGGGAATAATCTACAAACTCTCGTGTTTTCTTAGGGTGTGTTTGGTAGAGAGAAAAGAAATTAAGAGAAATGGAAATGAAAATAGGGGAGAAATGAAAATGGGGAGAAATAGAAATGTGTGGAGAATTGGAATTGATTTCCTTGTTGGGTATCAGGAAAGAAATGAAACAGAGAAATGGTGGCTCAAGTCGCTGGACGGCGGTTGCGGCGTTGGCTGCCTTGCCGGACGTTGACGATGATGATTAGAATGCCGGAAACAAATCGCAACCGGACATCGACAATGATGAGTAGACACTGGTTGTCATTTCTCTCCATTTCTCTAGAATTTGAAGAGAAATGAAAATACAAAGGAAGTAAAGAAATGGAAATGGGTGGAGAAACCATTTCTCCTCCCAAAACCATAACCATTTCTCCCAAACATGAGAAATCAATTCTCTCCGTTTCTTTTCTCTCTACCAAACACCCCCTTAATGTAATAAATTACTATGAAAAGTTGAAAACAAATGTTATATATACAACCTACACGGCATCTTCCAAACAATTTGGGAGTTACAAAGAGCTAAGAAGACCTTGTAAACAAAATAAGGAACCAAAACAATAATATAAGCCCCCCTTCTAGATTCCAAAATAAGTGGCGTGTGGCATTCGATTTCATGTATCGGCAAGATGCTTCAAGCCGTGAATATTCATATTCACTCTCTTTTTGTTAGTAATATTATTTATGGGCATCATGGTCCACAATTGGCTTGGTCTTGAAAGTTAAATTCGTCTGGTGTCTTTACGGTTTGTTCTTTGAGAAACTTGATTGATGACTCAATATTGGTTACTTCTCATGGGGTAGAGACTATTTGGCTAAATTCTGTTCCCTCTAAGGTTAATGTAATGGTTTGGACACTGATGCTCAAAAGATTAGCAACAAAAAAGAATTTGGTCAGAAGGAACATAGGTACAATATTGTTAAATTGGTATTCGGGACTAGTACCGAAAAAACTAGGTAAAATAGGTACAGATACCGTATATAAATACTCGATACAGTATTCGGTATCGTCTTTAAACCAAATTCGTTATTCGGTAAAATCAGTATCGGTACCGGTTGGTATCGGTTCCGGTACCATGCTCACCCCTAATCCTTGATAATTATTGAATTTAATATATGTATATATATATATATATATATGGATGCGATCAAATAAAAAGAAAATTAAAGTAAAAAGTGTAAAATGGATGATTATTTGATCATTTTTCAGTATATATATCAACTGATAATCGTTAATTCATCATCTTTATTGATTAAAACTAGTTCTTCATCAATTTCTTTTTGATTTCAAATACAGATTTTGAAAACAAAATTTTGGAATAATTTGTTATGAACAAAATGCTTTTATCTAAAAAGTGATGAATATGTTGGATTCATTAAAAAGAAATCGATGAAGAACTAGTTTTAATCAATAAAGATGATGAACTAACGATTATCAGTTGATATATATACCGAAAAATGATCAAATAATCATCCTTTTTACCCTTTTTACTTTAATTTTCTTTTTACTTGATCTCTACCCTATATATATATATGTAACATAAACTTAAATATACTATATTGAAAATAAATGTATATATTAATGACTATTAATGTAAAAATGTAAATAGTAGGTTATATTTTTAAAAAACTAAGGAATTTTTGTATAAAGACAATTGAAGTGGAAATCTGGGAAAACGTTTTCAAATGGTTAGGAAATAGGAATTGACCTTGAGGGCTGGAATTTAGAGGCTTTACGTAATCCAATTAAGTAGCAACATTGAAAGAGTGGATGGGATTGGTGAAATTACTATCTTCTATAGCTTAATTACAAGTTGGAGAAACGTAAATATATATGTTGGTTTTTGAATAGATTGTAATGGTGTTTTGATTTTTTTTTAAATATTAACATTATAATAATAATATCTTCAAATTTTAGATGATAAACTGACTTTTATAAAAAGTTTAAGTGCTAACGCTCAGGGTCGTTTTAAAGGAAGTGCTAAAGGGCTATCGCCCATGGTCTATGGATTAGAGGGACCCATTTTTCTTATCTGTGTAATGTACATAGTTTAACACTTAAAACCTAGTTTAATTAATCTATTATAAGTTAATTGTTGTAAACTCTAAGAATAACTTAAATACTCGAGATTAACACTATCAAAGAGCATTTAAAAAACACTCTTATCAAAAAAATCGATAGTTAGTTTGCAAAGATTGGGAATATGAACAAAATTGACATTCACAATCTTTTAACCTTATTCGGTTTCCTTGAGAAAAAATGAAATCCTAAGCTTTGTGAAAGGTAGAATTTAGAAGTTCAGTTTATTTAAGTCACATCTGAGTTTTAAAATTCTTCTAACTTCTTAAACACTTCTAAACTTTTCTTTAATTTTTGTTCTTTAATTTCTAGTTTAATTTTTATTGACTATTTAGATTTTAATAACTCAAATCTTTACTTTTTGTCTGGTCAATTGATTATCTTGTAACTAATTGATATTTGCATATTAGTTTGTTTACTATAATGGTTTAATTGGAATTTACTTAAATTAATTGCTTCATTGGTAATTGGTTATATGATAACTAGTTGACGTTTACGTATTAGTTTGCTTAGTTGGTACCTATTAAATTTTAATATGTGAATTACTGTTTATTAGTTTTACTTATTTGTAATTTGTTAATTGGTATTTGAATACAAGTTTGTTATTTTTTAAACCATGTTTCAAAAGAAACACTTATTTAGTTAACAATTGTATATAATCGTCTATTGTTACAGTTAAGTACATACAATTATAAGTTTTTATTCAAATATTTTTATATAGTTTAGTCTTTTTATGGACCTATTTTTTTATTTTACCCTGAGTCTTTGGAATATGTCTTTTTATGGGCCTATTTTTTTATTTTACCCTGAGTCTTCGGAATATTTAAGACGGCACTGCTAAGTAGTTCTGGTCCATAAATGAGGATTAATATATATTCAAAATAATTAAAAATAAGCAACCACGCAAGGATAGGTTACAAGAGCAAAATGGGTCATTTTTGTAGTCTAGGCACATATATTGACATCTTAATTAAAAAATGGGGACCAAAATGTAACATTCTCCCTTTATTATACATACCTCGGATCGACGTCCATTTGCCGTCCTTCAAAGTACACACTAATCTTTTTCAATTTACAAGTTAAGTTGGAATTCGAAGATGGGTTCTTCAACATCACCAGTTTCTCTAAGGATTCTGTTTATCTCCACCGGCGTTTTATCGGCAGCCATAGCCGTGAGGTTCTGCTTCCCCTCGGTTTTATACTTCGCCGTATACGACTTACCGGTTATCTGGTCGGTGTTACTTTCCTGGCTCCGACCACCCTATCTTTACGTCATCATCAACTGCATAATAATCACCATCGTTGCTTCTTCACGCTTCCATCATCACTACAATCACTACCACCACGACAATCTATCTCCACCGTTACCTCATGGAACGAACTCTCTTTCGCCGGAAGAACCGCCGTCTGAATTTCCGCCAATGTCGATTGAACCAAGTTTTGATGCTCTGGAACATTCGGAGGTGGTCTACGAGGTCGAAGATAGGGAAACAGAGGAGTCTCCGGTGGTGTATGAGATTGAATCACCGATTGTAGCCATTGAGACTGTAGCGGTGAACGATTCAGATATAGTTACAGCCGAAATTGAAAATACGTGGAATTCACCGCCGTTTCTGATAAATTTTCCTCCGGAAGAGCATATTGAATCAGACCTCGTTTTGCCGGTGAGAGAGAAGCCGCTCGTAAGTTCCAGATTTGCTCATCAACGGAGAACGGCGAAAATCAATCCTGAAGGTAAATTTCTATTTCATTTACAAAATTCCTGTATATATTTAATATTCAACTTAGTAGACGAAGAAATGTGCTAAAATCATTTGATCATTTCACGTATATGAAATAAACGATTTAATAAGACGCAATTGAATTTATGTAATAATATCAATCTACAGTCTGCATAAAATCAATATCAGAATATATTTTCTAATTCGGTCGTAATAGGATTCTACTTTAGCCGATTTCCGGGAAATCGGCATAAGAACAATAAGTGACGAATGTCGTATTTATATTCAATAGGTACGAGATCGCTGAGAGTAGCGAAGCCGCGGAAGCATGAGACGTTGGAGAGCACATGGAAGACGATAACCGACGGCCGTCACATGCCGCTGAATAGACATCTCCGGAAATCGGACACCTTTGAGAACCATCATCACCAGGCGCCGCCATCAGAGGTGTACTCCGGCGAACAAGGACAGACCTCAGAGGCGAAGGATGATTATGTGATGAACAAATCAGAAACATTCACAGACCGTACCGAGTACGACAACCGGAGCCACTGTATTCCGTCACGGAAGAACTCATTACCACGGGTAACTGGCGGGAAGCTGAGAAAAGAGGGATCGGTGAGTCACGACGAATTGAATCGGCGAGTTGAAGCGTTCATAAAGAAGTTTAACGATGAGATGAGATTACAGAGGCAAGAGTCGCTTCAGCGATACATGGACATGATTAACCGAGGGGCGGAGTAGGAACAGAAAAAAAGAGGAAAAGAAAAAAGTTTGAGAAAGAGAGTGAGAGATTTTTCTAGAAGCTTAATGTTTTAATTTATTGGGGGGAATTTGATAGATTGTCATTTTCTATTTGAGATGGAACTATATGTTAATTTTTTCTTGTATAAAGTATTAATTGTGGATATATATTATTTTATATTCATTTGAAAAAAAATGTTTGATCCAAAACTCTTGTAGTCTTTAGAAGATACGTTTAACCTGGTTAAGCATATACTATTATAAATTTTTTATCAATCAAAATATGTATTATAATTAATAATAATAATAAATCATCTTCTTTTAATTTTAATAAGAATAAGAATTGATGACCAAAAAACACACACACCATAAAATAGGTTTCTTGTTTATGTAATTAGTTGGGTGTTGATATCAAATTCCAATTGTGTTGCACATGTAGGCGTAGACATCCATGTGCTTAGGGGAGGGAGGGTGGATCACTTTTGGACATTACTCGATCATAAGTGATGTGTTACTTAAAAAAAAGATAAGATATCTGGTATTATTATAATATATAAACACACAAAACATCATCCTTCCTTTCTAATAACTTAATTATCAGGGAATATTTAGATCAGTAGCTGGCATACATGGGCCTTTTTCAATTTAGGAGAAAACATACGTGATAATCGTGTCAATTATTTAGCCCCAAACACAAGTCAATTACGGGTCCAAGGACCGGGCAACAAAGGCGTGGCATTAATTGAAATAACTTGGCATAAGAGAAGACGCTTCTGGTGAAGATTGATTTCGAAAAAACTTACTACACACTCGATTGGAATTTTTTATTGGTGATAATGAAACACATGGGGTTTTGGGAGGTTTTGGATATTGGTATGTTTGACATCAGCATTTGTATCGGTCATGATAAATGACACCTCATCAAAAGAATTTCAAGTTCAAAAGGGAGTACGACAAGGTGACCCTTTAGCCCATTTTTGTTCCTAATCGCAGCGGAAGGATTACACATGATGTTCGAAGAGGCTACTAAAAAATTGGTGCTTGAAGGGATTTAAGTAGGAAAAGACAAAATATCACTGTCACATCTACAATATGCGGATGATATGATAGTTTTTGGTAAATGGAGTCGTAGGAATGCAAGGAATCTAACTGTACTTCTCAAGTGGTGGCAGGAGGCATCAGGCTTAAAAATGAATTGGAAAAAGAGACGTGTGACATGTATTCATATTGATTAAAAAGAATAATAAGATAAGGGTAGAAGACTAAGGATGCAAAGTGGGGGACACAATTTTCAATTATCTTAGAGTACCAATAAATGCTAGTATGAAGAAAACGTCACATTGGGAGGGGGTTATCAAAATATGGAAGCTAGATTGGCTAATTGAAAACGGAGTTTGATTTCAACAGGGGGGAGGTTGACGTTGATCATAGCAGTTCTTTCCGGTCTGCTGGTCTATTTCTTCTCGGTCTTTCGTGCACCTTCCGGTATCTTTTCACTTTTAGTTAGATTTAGAAAACAATTATTTTCGGGTGGGGGCATAATCTCAAAAAATAGCTAGGGTATAATGGGATGAAGTTGTTTGCAATAGGGCTGGGGTTGTTAGAGATTGGAGACTAGTGGTGGTGGAGATTTTGATTGGACAAAGAGTCACTTTGGGTCAAACTTCTAGAAGCATATACGGATACTCGGGTGGGTGGGAAGAAAATTATAAAGTGGGGTGGTCGGGTATATGGGCAGGGATTTTCAAAACAGGGTGTGACCTTTAAAATCTTGAAATTTCAATACCGTCATTTTTTAGAATAAATATTGGTAATGGGTTGATGACGAATTTCCAGAGAGATACTTGGCCGGGGAAGAATTCCCTAGAATCTTTAGGAAAATCAGGAATGACAAAAGCCGGGTGGGGGAAATGGGGGCATGGGCGGATATGGGTTGGGTTTGGAAAATTGATATTGATAAAAAATAACGGGAAGACTTGAAATGGAATACACCTCAATGATGAACAAGATCAATATACACAATTTCCTTACAAAAAGACAGGGACAACAAAGGAGAACGGTCATTGAGCATGGATAATAGATACTTGGCCAAATTAATGAGGGACTTAATAGAGGAAATCGAAGTGGATTGTCAACATCAGGATGTAACGTTTTGGTCAAGTTATATTTCTAAAAAGGTTTGTGTGTTTGCTTGGAAGCTAGGTGGAACGTGAGAGGCTATCAGTCCGGGTGAAGCTTGTTGACAGAGGTGTGGATCTGCCTTCCATGTTATGCCCAAGATGTAAAGCAAACATGGAGACAGTTGAACATGCAATCTTTACATGTCCAGCTTTGATCCCGATTTGGTCAAAGAAGCACAAGTGGTGGGGTTTGCATTACAAAGGGGGAAATACTTTTAAAGAGATCACAGCACAGACTGCGCAAGAGCTGAACATTGGGAGCTAGAAAGTATGGGAATTGGTGATTAGAACAATGGCATACTTCATTTGGAAGAATCGAAATCTGCTCGTGCTCTCTACGTCTAAAACACCGACTGATAGTGTGGTTTTCGAGACACAACTCATGCTATATCATTGGCTGAAAATTCGATTAAAAAAGAGTTAGGTTAGAGTGGCATGGGTGGGTAAAATTATGATGAAGATGGAACAACTAGTAGTAGGTCGCAGTATTTGATATTAATAATGTAGAGTGGTTATATGGTGAAAATGTAAGGGAATGTGTGGACTGAAAATGTAAGCTCACCTTACATATGGATGTAGGGACAGACCCACTCCACATCTTGTAGAGTGTTTTTTGGATGGATTATGATAAGTTATAAATAATAAAATAAAGTTATTTTCCTTTCAAAAAAAAAGTCGACAATTATACATGAAGAGTAAATCAATTTTAAGTTCCATGCTTGCGTGCATCCTAGACTCGTTATATTAACTTTGGACATTTTTAACAACATTAGACAATAGATGTCCATGATTCTGGGTCTAACTTGAACGTTAGTTTTAATATAAAATAAAAAAAATCAAACATTAAGTTGCACATGTGTATCCCAACCTCATTTCAAAAGATTGTCAAAAATAAATCATTTTTTTAAATAGAAAAAAATTACATGGTAAGGATGTCACGGATTTAAATTTTGGCCCCTCTTCTTTTTGTTCAAAAGTTTGTCTAAAAATAATCAAACACAACGTACCGTAACAATAATAATATTAATAATAATAATAATAATAATAATAATAATAATCAAGTTGGAGACATTCTTAAGTTTTTGGTCATATTAGGGTAAGTTACTATTTACTAAACTATAGTTTGGATTTATTTAAAATCCATGAACCAATTATGTGCAAATCCGGCATTATCTGTGGTAAGGCTGTCAATTTGAGTCGGGTTCGTGTCGTTCGGGTTCGGGTCAGTTTCGTTTCGACCCATTTATTTTCGTGTCAAATTCGGGTCGTGTCAGTTTTTTCGTGTCGACCTTCGGGTCGACCCATTTAGGCCAAATGTCATCAACGAGAATTTTTTCGGTTTTCGAATACGGTTTTGGGTACGATTTTCGAATATACTGTTTTCGGGTACGATTTTTTAATATGGTTTTCCGTTTCAACTATGATTTTCTTTATCAATATTTCAAATTCCATGTTTGTTTTCCAATGTTCGGCATAAATTTCGAAAATAATTTTTATTTATATTCTAACTTTAATAATCAATGTTTGTTTCGTTGTATTAGAACTTTAAATTTGGTATTTATTTTAGTTTGATTGAAAATTTGATTTTACTTTTTTATTTGCTTATAAAAATGAATATAATAAAAACTATGGTGTATTACTATTCTATACAAATAAATAATATCATTGATCAACCGAATAATATAAGATTATTCATTATTAAAATAGAATTATGAATCGATCCAAAATACTAAAGTATCACCTATCAAATAATCAAATGTAAAAGTATCAAAATCATATAGTAAAAATAACAAATACAAAAATAATATACTATTGTTTTAACTGTAAATCTTTTATTGTTTATTTTGAGTTTTTTAACGTTTAAGGGTTTTGTTTATTTTGAGTTTTCTAGCGTTTCGGGCTTGAATTTCGACCCAAGAGTGTGGGCTATGTTGAATTTTGGTCCAGCCCAAAGGAACTAAAGAGGTAAAAGCATAAATGGGTTGGCCTTTCAACAGACTCGTTCCATTGTTTTACTTCAATTTTTATTTATTCGATTCTTCCATAAATTTTGTTAGTTAAACTAGCAGAGTTTATGGAAATATTATAAATGCACGTCTTTTTATAAATGTTGATATTAATTACAATGAAAATCGTTAAAAATAGTATTTTTGTCATAAATGTATTTTAGTTTATTAAACATATTTTTGACATAATCTGATGCATTTCATTATAAGTAACATATGTTTGATTTGATGAAAAATAAAATCTTAAGATCATCTTGAAAGACGCGAATATATAACTTGATATCACCTAAAAAATATTTAAAAAATAACATATATGATTGTATTATAAGATAATAAGGATATTTAATATGTGTTGATACTTCTGACATAATCTAATGTACTTCACAATCATTTATTTTAATTATCCGGTCCAGTCTCAGCCCGGTTTATCTGATCTTGAACGTGTGCACACTTATTATTGTCACTGTGTCGTTTATACAACCAAAAATATAGTATAATACACCAAAGATATGTATGAATACATATTTTCTAATGTGACTCTGATCTTGAACGTGTGCACACTTATTATTGTCACTGTGTCGTTTATACAACCAAAAATATAGTATAATACACCAAAGATATGTAGTGTTGGCAAGAGATTGAGTAGCTAATTGTATAAGTTATATTCTCTGCTGTCGTTTGTTATCCTGCGCACCTCTTGTATGGATGGACGCATTTCTAAATTTTTATGGTTTTTATGTTCGGCAGTTGGGTCTAATGAGCTTCTCCTTGCAGCCCGGTGGCCTTTTTAATATAACTTTAGCTTTTCCAAAAAAAAAAAAAAACTTATGATTTATTCTAAGCATACATATATTTTTTAAAACGTCAACCGGTCGACGAACATTTTTAAAGAATAAAGTATTATACTAAAAAAACAAATAAAACGTAAGAAGTAGAATTTTATGTGTATGATTGCATGTACATAGTTTGGTGGAATCAATCCAATTTAAAAGTTGGTAAGTGCAAGCTACCGAAACAAACACCGGATGAGAAACCTTTTAAGAATCTTTTTATTTTTCTAGCACTTGGCTAATTAATATCCATCAACATGTTGTTAATTAAGTTTATTAATACCAAAATTGGTACCCAATGTTATCCTCGCTCAAATCATCACTTTATCAATTAGCAGTTTATGTTTACAGATTTGCTATTCAAACTCATATAGCAACACACTCAAATTTGCAATGTTAATTGTTAAATACTTACTTAACTTTTCGCGATTCTATACCATATTAAAATGTTCTTAAAAGTACAAGTACGGAATCACAATGGAGGATACAGCGTAGCACCTGTGATCCTATTCATCATCCAAGATCGAAGTCATGGTCATCTACTCTATTGGGCTCGTCATGTGTCGTAGTCATCCCCTTCGTGACACCAATGGCGTCCATGATGGCTTTATGTTCGTTCTTTTTATATGTAGTTGTGACATCCGTCACCAAAAACAGGTTAGTTGAGTTTAACTTGTTATACGACCTAAATCTATGTGCTTGTGTGATACCTAAGGTCTAGTAAATACTAGAATTAGGTGTTATATATGTCTAAATTCTTCAAATAAGGTGGTAGAACATTTAACCGATTCCTAGTGTACAAGGTTATCGAGCAAATGTCTCTAGAGCGAGTATGGGTGAATGAATCCCTCAACTAAATGTATAACACTAATACTAATAATATGTGGATAATAGTTGATACTAGATGACAAGTTTAAATATCACTCAAAGTGGTAACCCTAATAAGTCAATATAATACATAAATAGCTAAACACACCTACAAGAAATAAATATATACAACACTAGGAACTTATAATAAGTAAGTCGCTTAAGGCTAAAAAAAAAGATAAAATTTAAAAGAGAATAATAATAATAATAATAATAATAATAATAATGAAAACAATAAATTAAAAATATATATATACATATATATCTACGGCCAAGGTTTTTTTTAAAAAAAAAAAAAGAAGATAAAACCAAAAGAGAGAGTTTTGGGGGAGGATAGCAACTAAAACTCAAATTTGAATTCATATATACATATCTAAACACATCTAAACATCCTAAACACCCTACATTCATTCCATCGAAAATTTGCAGCCCATTCCTTCTCTCCTCTTGATTTCTTTCAAGCATACACATCTTCATAATTGTTGTTCTTCAATCCTCAAGGAAAGCTTGTGCCTTTGATCTTCATTTGAGAAGTTTAGGTATGTACAGGTTCCTCTATAATCTTTAATTTCTTCTCCTTGTTTCTTTGCATGTAAAACGTGGTTGATGGATTAAACACATCCTAATCACACATAAAGTTATGATTTTGATGTGTTTTGTTGAATATCAAACCCTAAGGATTGGTCTATTTGATTTAAAACTTAAAGAACAAGAACCTATAATCTGGACAGAATATGTACTAACTTTAATAGGCCATATCTCGGCCAAAACAGAATGAAAAAAATCGATTCTTGACACTAAAGATAAGTTCTTTGAGTCTCCTTTCATCTCCAACTGGTTTCATACAAAACTAAGTTGATTTGGTCACCCAAATAATCAAAATCGTTTAGGTGTGCAGATCTGTGATTTCTAACAGTTTTAACCTACTAAGTTTGTTATTTCAAAAACTTATTCTAAACATCACGAAAATTCTTCAAAATAAATCTGGAGCATATTCCATGAGATTTCGAAGTCCTGTAAAAATTTCAGAATTTATAAAGTTGGTTTTCTATTTTAATTAGTTAAAAACATTGTTGTTGTTGAATCTGGAAATCCGAGGGGGTTTCGATAACAGAGTTTCAAACATCACAACTTATCCAAGACTACGAATTAAAGCCTAAAACTTAATATGGATAAACTTTAGAGTGTTTATAATCACTGTAGAAAATATTAGAATTTATTGTATTTATTTTCTATTTTAATTGGACAAGAACTTTTTGTTTGTCAAATCTGGGAGTTTAGGGAATTTCTTTAACCAGAGTTTAAAATATTGTAAAACATTTAAATATCCGAATTGGTGGACAAAAATTTATATTAAAGAATTTTTATGTGTTTTTAAGTTACTGTAAAATTTTTAGATTTTATTAAGGTTGTTTAGTATTTTAAAGAAATAAAAACTTTGTGACGCGCAAACTGAAGGCATTTTCTGACCAACACTAATTAAAGTATTTCTTAAAAATAATTAACATATTATTTAACCCTAGAAAAATTTATATAAAATAATAGAGACATTAAGACCTCTGCCCTAAAAGTTTAGGAAAATAATTAGGACGTTTAAATCATTTTAAAAATACATAAAGCTTACCCAAAATTTCAGAATTTAACGTACACATTTGAAAAGGAAAATAACCAAGGTTTGAAACCTCAAATATGTATATTGGGGTTAGGCCCAAGGAATGGATGCCCTCATGTAACCTACAGTAAAACTTAATCGCGGAACCTAATTAAATTTAAGGTTAGTACAAAAGAGAACTTCTACGCGTGAATAGAATATAACTTAGATTATACGATTGCTTGTAGATTTCCGAGCACGTTAAGATTCAAGTGACAACCCGCAACTAAGGTGAGTACTCGTGGCCCCTTTTTTACTATATTTCTCGGGGGAGAATGACACTCAAACTCTCTTTTAAACTTTTTATGCCGTGATGACTCTTTCTTATTTATTTTGGACAACTTATGTGACGTATATGCAAAGACTACTTGTTGTTGGTTGATGACTATTGATTCCTATATTCCTATGAGCCAACGGTTTATGCTCCAGCTGGGTATGCTATAATAACTGCTTGGAAGACAATGATTCGATTTCTATTGATTCCTATTGAACCTGGTGGTTCGGATGTTGGTACAACATCTACACGCTTAACATGCTATACGTGCACATATGTCCTACTTAAACAATTTACACGGCAACTATGCTTTTACTTTAAACCTGCGAGCTCACCAACTTTATGTTGACATTTTCGAGTGTTCATTTTCAGGTAATGCTAATAACCATGCCTAAGGAGCTTAGGTGACCCTAGATAGCCTTAGCATGACATGGGCAGTTGACTAAGGACTCTTTCATTTTACTATCCTATTATGAACTTGGATTTTATCATAAATCTAGGGCTTGTAGCCCCGTATACTTGTCCCGGGTTGTGGGAACAACTACTTCGTGTGTTCTTGTTTTTAAATTGTTGACTATGGTTGTCGTGAAGTGACTTACCACGGCACAAGTCTCCTCTTGTGTCGGGGAACGTCGTGACACGTTGGTGTGAACTCATTTAGTAAAATTTTCTATTCATATATCAATGTGTTATGACGATCCTCTCCGTCGCACCTCGTGTTTCCGCCAAGGCGGGGTGTGACAGATTGGTATCAGAGCCATTGGTTATAGAGAATTAGGTGGATTGACCTAGACTATAACCTAAGTACCCCATATAGTTGCATGTTAGAAACTATGTGTGCATTGTACCTTTCATGATTTGATTTTTCATAGGGTCATACCCTCGGTTTAACTAGTAGTTGTAGGCCCCGGATGACAATTTCCAATGCTAACACCCATTATTTGTTCTATTTTAAGATACAATGGTACGAACAATCCGAACTCCTACCAAATCCGAACTGACGATCTCCTCCTTAAAAAGGAAGCTCGCCGAAAGAGATCAACAAATTCGGCAACAAGAGCAAGAGATCCAGCAACTCAAAGAAATGATGCGCTCGGTTGGAATGATACAGACAACCGATGGACAACACCGCGTACTCGAGCATGAGGCGACAAGTCGTCCCCGTTATGCTCCTTTCGGACACCCAGAGCCTGTTCCAGTGGGGTATGATGACCCTTACAAGAGGTTAAGAGTTGCAGAATATGAGGAAAATTGCTCTATTCAGCAGTTGCAAAACAAGGTCGACATGCTACATGAAAGACTGAACCGCCAAACAATAGAGCGGTTGCAGCAAGGTCATAAAATTCAGGAGTTGGAAAGGATGCAAAAGGCGCAAGGACAACTGATTGAGCGTTTGAGAGAGGCTGAGGAGGATTCCGAGGAAGACCCGGAGGAGGATTCCGAGGAAGACCCCGAAGAAGATTCCGAGGAGGATCCATCAGAGTAGTCTATCTAGGAATTAGGCCGTTTCTATTAATGTTTTATGGATTAGGAATTATTAACAAACTATGCCTGCTTTGAGGTCTCGAGACTACTATAAATAAAAGACAAAAATTCAGTAATTATCGATATTTTTTTTATTACTCATGCTATACAATTTGCACTATTTGGTGATACCATACACTCATGCAAGCCTCTTGAATGTCTATGTGCACACTTATTTTCTCGCTCTTATTTGTTGATAGTAGATAAAGGGAAGGGTGCGTGAGCACTTTTAATAATGTATGATCCAAATCATATAGACTTAGAATTCTTGACCCAGCTTTACTGCATGTTCTTGTGTGATGTTGCTTTAGAGTAGGGCCAACAATTCGAATGACTATGTGATCTAGTATCATACATGGCCGAGTGTTCATAATTGCCTAGACCTATAGGAAGTAGAGTATCGACCTATGTTAGCGGGCCGGGATGATTAGTGGTGCCTTAAGGAGAGTTGTGATAAGTATGGATGCATTGCGCCTGATCACCGCCATGCACACATACCTAGCACAAGGACACTTAAAGTATCACGGAGCATCCTGCAAAACGAATTACGGTCTTGAGCTCGAATAGACACGTGAGTGATCCGTAGGTAGAACAAACGTGAAACCTTTATTATATCTTTACGACTAAAAGCAAACAGTATACCATGTGTATGCCATGCTAGATGCAACGTGAGTCTGAAAACGGGAACTTGTATCTCGCCTAACTTGTGAAATTTCCGTTTATATAGAACATGTCTACACGGAGGTCTGGACGTCAGAACACGCGCGGTCGTATTAGAGGTAGAGGTAACCGTGGCGGCCGTGGAGGTCGTGGTAATGGTCCAGAAGATGGCGAGGCCGCAAATCCCAACATCGCTGAGCTCATAGCGCAGCAACTGCAAGCACTCATTCCCAATATTGTTACCCAAATCAGTGACAACATTGCCAACCAAGCTAACAATGGCGGTGGAGACAATAATGCTAATAGAGAAGGAGATGGAGAAAGGGCCGGTGGCGAAGGAAATAACAATGCAGGGAATGCCAACGGCTGCACTTATAAGGAGTTCCTGGCCTGCAAACCAAGGGACTTTGATGGAAAGGGAGGTGCACTGGCACTTACTAGGTGGATAGAGAAGATGGAAGCGGTGATGGATATCAGCAACTGTGCTGAAAATCAAAAGGTCAAATACGCAGCAAGCTCTTTGATTAATAAGGCTCTAACGTGGTGGAACATGCAAATTCAAGCCAGGGGAAGGCTTGCAGCAATGGGAATGTCATGGGAGGATTTTAAAGCGTTAATGGTAGAAGAGTTTTGTCCGAGTAATGAAATGCAAAAATTGGAGACGGAATTTTGGAACCACGCAATGGTGGGTGCTAACCATGCTGCATATACAGACCGATTCCATGAGCTAGCCAGACTAGTCCCACACTTGGTTACCCCTGAATCCAAACGAATTGGGAGATATATACATGGATTAGTCCCTGAAATCCGATCGATGGTTGCGGCAACGGAACCGGCCACAATCCAGAGTGCTATACTGAAGGCCGGGACATTGACCGATGACGCAATCAGAACTGGAAAGTTGATGAAGGTTAATGAGAAAAGAAAAGATGTTGGTGAAGCAAGCAAGATTGGGAATGCCCGGAATAACAACAAGAGGGCTAGAGTAGCAGCCGGATTCGTGGCAACTAATCCTGCTAGGAAAGAGTATGTGGGTACTGCACCAAAGTGCACTAGCTGCAACTACCACCATTATCAGAATGTACCTTGTCGTTCCTGCACTACCTGCAACCGACTTGGTCACTATGCTAAGGATTGTAGGAGTGGGGCAAAGATTGTAGCACCAGTTAATGTAGTGAATCTAGCCGGCAATCGTGGGGCATGCTATGAGTGTGGTAGTACTGATCACTACAGAAACGTGTGCCCAAGACTAAACAGAGCTCCTAATCAGGGAGGAAACCGACCAAACCAAACATTGGCCATCGAAGGTAATCGTAATCAAGGCAACAACGGAAATCAAGCTCGTGGGAGGGCTTTTGTCATGGGTGCCAGCGAAGCCCGCCAAGACCCCAACATTGTGACGGGTACTTTTTCTTTAAACGATCTCTATGCTACAGTACTATTTGATTCTGGCGCTGATTACAGCTTTATTTCCACTAAATTCGTACCTTTATTAAGTGTGAAGCCTAGTAGACTGAAAACTAGTTATATGATTGAGATAGCCAATGGGAAAAGGGTAGAAATCAATAAAATCATTCGTGGGTGCAACTTAAGAATAGAAGATCTCACTTTTCCCATAGATTTAATACCTTTTGGGCATGGAAGTTTTGATGTGATTGTGGGGATGGATTGGTTATCGGGTCTTAAGGCTGAAATAGTTTGCCATGAGAAAATAGTGCGTATACCCTTGCCGAATGGAGAAGTACTTGAGGTTCGTGGTGAACGGTCCGAAGAAAACTTGAAGCACCACATGAGTGCGACTGCGGATGAGAGGAAACTAGAAGATATTCCGACCGTACGGAACTTCCCTGAGGTGTTTCCGGAGGATCTATCAGGATTACCCCCTTCTCGACAGGTGGAATTTGGAATCGACTTAATCCCAGGAGCGACTCCCGTCGCAAGGTCACCGTACCGGTTGGCACCGTCAGAAATGCAGGAGCTGTCTAACCAACTTCAGGAACTTCAAGACAAAGGATTCATTCGACCTAGCCATTCGCCTTGGGGAGCACCTGTTCTATTCGTCAAAAAGAAAGACGGTTCATTTCGAATGTGCATCGACTACCGTGAGCTAAACAAACTAACCATCAAGAACCGGTATCCTCTTCCTAGAATTGATGATTTGTTTGACCAATTACAAGGCTCGCGTTACTTCTCCAAGATAGACCTTCGTTCTGGTTATCATCAGTTGAGGGTACGCGAGGCTGATATCCCAAAGACTGCATTTAGAACTCGCTATGGACATTATGAGTTCACTGTTATGCCATTTGGGTTGACTAACGCCCCTGCGGTGTTCATGGACTTAATGAACCGTGTATGTAAGCCATTTTTGGACAAATTTGTTATCGTCTTTATCGATGATATTTTGATCTATTCTAAGTCTAAAGAGGAACACGAGTTGCACTTAAAGTTAATTCTGGAACTACTTAGGAAGGAGAAGTTATTTGCCAAATTTTCCAAATGCGAATTTTGGTTGCGGGAAGTTCATTTCCTTGGTCACGTGGTTAACAACAATGGCATACATGTAGACCCCGGTAAGGTTGAGGCAATAAAGAAGTGGAGCACCCCTAAGACACCCTCAGAGGTTCGTTCATTCTTAGGGCTAGCGGGTTACTATAGACGATTTATTGAGAATTTCTCAAAGATTGCCAAACCTCTCACCCTTTTAACACAAAAAGACAAGAAGTTTGATTGGAATGAAGAGCAAGAGGAAGCCTTTCAGACACTGAAGGATAGGTTGTGTAACGCACCAATACTGACTCTTCCCGATGGGCCGGACGACTTTGTAGTGTACTGCGATGCGTCGAACCAGGGTCTTGGATGTGTGTTGATGCAGAGGGGCAAGGTAATTGCATACGCGTCCCGACAACTAAAGGTTCACGAGAAGAATTATACCACTCACGATTTAGAGCTGGGTGCTGTGGTTTTTGCACTCAAAAGTTGGAGGCACTACTTGTATGGGACGAAAAGTGTTATTTACACTGATCACAAAAGCTTACAACATATCTTTGACCAGAAGGATTTGAATATGCGGCAGAGACGTTGGATTGAACTTTTTAGCGACTACGATTGTGAGATTCGCTACCACCCGGGTAAGGCTAATGTAGTAGCTGATGCCTTAAGTAGGAAAGAAAGGGTCAAGCCAAGGAGAGGACAGGCTATGAGCATGACGATTCATTCGGGTATCAAGGGTAAGATACTTGAAGCGCAGACAGAAGCAACCAAAGACTTGAATGCTTCAAAGGAAATGTTGCGAGGGCTAGACAAGCAATTGGAGAGAAAAGAAGACGGTGCGTTGTACCTTATGGAACGAATTTGGGTGCCATTAACAGGAGATGTGAGGACCTTGATCATGGATGAAGCACACATAACAAGATACTCTGTCCATCCCGGAGCGGATAAGATGTATCATGACCTAAGAGATATGTATTGGTGGCCTGGAATGAAAAAAGACATAGCTAGTTATGTTAGCAAGTGCCTGACTTGCTCAAAGGTAAAGGCCGAACATCAAAAACCCTCGGGACTGTTACAACAACCGGAGATCCCTGAGTGGAAATGGGATAATATAACTATGGACTTTATTACAAAATTGCCCAGGACAAGTGGTGGGCACGATTCGATTTGGGTTATTGTGGATAGGATGACTAAGTCGGCCCATTTTCTAGCAATTCGTGAAGACTACAAAATGGACAAGTTAGCGAGAATTTACATCAGCGAGGTGGTAGCAAGACACGGGGTGCCTGTGTCTATTATATCTGATCGTGATAGTCGATTTACATCGCGATTTTGGCAAACGTTGCAGAAGGCTTTGGGGACAAGGTTGGACATGAGTACGGCTTACCATCCTCAAACCGACGGTCAGAGTGAGCGTACTATCCAGACACTGGAGGACATGCTTAGGGCGTGTGTTATCGATTTCGGAGGGAGTTGGGATACTCATCTTCCTTTAATCGAGTTTTCCTATAACAACAGCTATCATTCAAGCATTAAGTGTGCGCCATTTGAGGCACTGTACGGGAGAAAATGTCGATCACCTGTCGTTTGGGCAGAAGTTGGGGAAGGTCAATTGATTGGTCCGGAGATTGTACAAGAGACCACCGATAAGATCTTTCAAGTCAAGGAAAGGCTAAAGGCAGCTAGAGATCGTCAGAAGAGTTATGCCGATAATCGGCGAAAGCCACTAGAATTCAACATCGGTGATCTAGTGTTACTCAAAGTATCACCTTGGAAGGGCGTAGTACGGTTTGGCAAGAAGGGAAAATTAGCACCACGGTATGTAGGGCCATTTGAGATCATCGAACGGATCGGGCCTGTGGCCTACCGATTAAGACTACCACAAGAATTAGAAGGCATACACGATACGTTTCACGTATCAAATCTAAAGAAATGTCTGGCGGATGCAAACCTGCATGTGCCCTTGGACGAGATCAAGATAGACAACACTTTACGTTTCGTGGAGGAACCCGTGGAGATCATGGACCACGAAGTAAAGAAATTGAAACGTAGCAAGATCCCGATTGTCAAGGTTCGTTGGGACTCAAAGCGAGGACCGGAATTTACTTGGGAGCGGGAAGACCATATTAAGGCCAAATACCCACACCTATTTAACAAGCAACACACTAACGGCAATACAAGCTGAATTTCGGGACGAAATTCTTCTAACCGGGGAATACTGTGACATCCGTCACCAAAAACAGGTTAGTTGAGTTTAACTTGTTATACGACCTAAATCTATGTGCTTGTGTGATACCTAAGGTCTAGTAAATACTAGAATTAGGTGTTATATATGTCTAAATTCTTCAAATAAGGTGGTAGAACATTTAACCGATTCCTAGTGTACAAGGTTATCGAGCAAATGTCTCTAGAGCGAGTATGGGTGAATGAATCCCTCAACTAAATGTATAACACTAATACTAATAATATGTGGATAATAGTTGATACTAGATGACAAGTTTAAATATCACTCAAAGTGGTAACCCTAATAAGTCAATATAATACATAAATAGCTAAACACACCTACAAGAAATAAATATATACAACACTAGGAACTTATAATAAGTAAGTCGCTTAAGGCTAAAAAAAAAGATAAAATTTAAAAGAGAATAATAATAATAATAATAATAATAATAATAATAATGAAAACAATAAATTAAAAATATATATATACATATATATCTACGGCCAAGGTTTTTTTTTAAAAAAAAAAAAAGAAGATAAAACCAAAAGAGAGAGTTTTGGGGGAGGATAGCAACTAAAACTCAAATTTGAATTCATATATACATATCTAAACACATCTAAACATCCTAAACACCCTACATTCATTCCATCGAAAATTTGCAGCCCATTCCTTCTCTCCTCTTGATTTCTTTCAAGCATACACATCTTCATAATTGTTGTTCTTCAATCCTCAAGGAAAGCTTGTGCCTTTGATCTTCATTTGAGAAGTTTAGGTATGTACAGGTTCCTCTATAATCTTTAATTTCTTCTCCTTGTTTCTTTGCATGTAAAACGTGGTTGATGGATTAAACACATCCTAATCACACATAAAGTTATGATTTTGATGTGTTTTGTTGAATATCAAACCCTAAGGATTGGTCTATTTGATTTAAAACTTAAAGAACAAGAACCTATAATCTGGGCAGAATATGTACTAACTTTAATAGGCCATATCTCGGCCAAAACAGAATGAAAAAAATCGATTCTTGACACTAAAGATAAGTTCTTTGAGTCTCCTTTCATCTCCAACTGGTTTCATACAAAACTAAGTTGATTTGGTCACCCAAATAATCAAAATCGTTTAGGTGTGCAGATCTGTGATTTCTAACAGTTTTAACCTACTAAGTTTGTTATTTCAAAAACTTATTCTAAACATCACGAAAATTCTTCAAAATAAATCTGGAGCATATTCCATGAGATTTCGAAGTCCTGTAAAAATTTCAGAATTTATAAAGTTGGTTTTCTATTTTAATTAGTTAAAAACATTGTTGTTGTTGAATCTGGAAATCCGAGGGGGTTTCGATAACAGAGTTTCAAACATCACAACTTATCCAAGACTACGAATTAAAGCCTAAAACTTAATATGGATAAACTTTAGAGTGTTTATAATCACTGTAGAAAATATTAGAATTTATTGTATTTATTTTCTATTTTAATTGGACAAGAACTTTTTGTTTGTCAAATCTGGGAGTTTAGGGAATTTCTTTAACCAGAGTTTAAAATATTGTAAAACATTTAAATATCCGAATTGGTGGACAAAAATTTATATTAAAGAATTTTTATGTGTTTTTAAGTTACTGTAAAATTTTTAGATTTTATTAAGGTTGTTTA
Organism: Dittrichia graveolens; assembly: GCA_038502395.1. Classification (NCBI taxonomy): domain Eukaryota; kingdom Viridiplantae; phylum Streptophyta; class Magnoliopsida; order Asterales; family Asteraceae; genus Dittrichia; species Dittrichia graveolens. The sequence goes on along the minus strand of JARJIL010000005.1, from coordinate 2,467,941 downwards.
GTATTTTAAAGAAATAAAAACTTTGTGACGCGCAAACTGAAGGCATTTTCTGACCAACACTAATTAAAGTATTTCTTAAAAATAATTAACATATTATTTAACCCTAGAAAAATTTATATAAAATAATAGAGACATTAAGACCTCTGCCCTAAAAGTTTAGGAAAATAATTAGGACGTTTAAATCATTTTAAAAATACATAAAGCTTACCCAAAATTTCAGAATTTAACGTACACATTTGAAAAGGAAAATAACCAAGGTTTGAAACCTCAAATATGTATATTGGGGTTAGGCCCAAGGAATGGATGCCCTCATGTAACCTACAGTAAAACTTAATCGCGGAACCTAATTAAATTTAAGGTTAGTACAAAAGAGAACTTCTACGCGTGAATAGAATATAACTTAGATTATACGATTGCTTGTAGATTTCCGAGCACGTTAAGATTCAAGTGACAACCCGCAACTAAGGTGAGTACTCGTGGCCCCTTTTTTACTATATTTCTCGGGGGAGAATGACACTCAAACTCTCTTTTAAACTTTTTATGCCGTGATGACTCTTTCTTATTTATTTTGGACAACTTATGTGACGTATATGCAAAGACTACTTGTTGTTGGTTGATGACTATTGATTCCTATATTCCTATGAGCCAACGGTTTATGCTCCAGCTGGGTATGCTATAATAACTGCTTGGAAGACAATGATTCGATTTCTATTGATTCCTATTGAACCTGGTGGTTCGGATGTTGGTACAACATCTACACGCTTAACATGCTATACGTGCACATATGTCCTACTTAAACAATTTACACGGCAACTATGCTTTTACTTTAAACCTGCGAGCTCACCAACTTTATGTTGACATTTTCGAGTGTTCATTTTCAGGTAATGCTAATAACCATGCCTAAGGAGCTTAGGTGACCCTAGATAGCCTTAGCATGACATGGGCAGTTGACTAAGGACTCTTTCATTTTACTATCCTATTATGAACTTGGATTTTATCATAAATCTAGGGCTTGTAGCCCCGTATACTTGTCCCGGGTTGTGGGAACAACTACTTCGTGTGTTCTTGTTTTTAAATTGTTGACTATGGTTGTCGTGAAGTGACTTACCACGGCACAAGTCTCCTCTTGTGTCGGGGAACGTCGTGACACGTTGGTGTGAACTCATTTAGTAAAATTTTCTATTCATATATCAATGTGTTATGACGATCCTCTCCGTCGCACCTCGTGTTTCCGCCAAGGCGGGGTGTGACAGTAGTTGCAGCCAATCATCAACATAAGGGATGAGAATTGAGAAATTAAATTGTATCCGGTGGAAAATCTAAACCCTTTACTCGGTTTTACAGAGGAATCTCCGAGTTGACTAAGAATAGGGAACCCTAAAACTTAAAAACTAAGATGAGGGCTAAGATATAGATACCTCTAAATAAGTTTGGTCTTAAAAATAACAAAACTGTGTTCGTTGTTCCAATTTTTTTAAAGTTTCTACAAATATGGTCCATGAATTTATTAATATTGACAAAATCTCATGACAAATAAACTTATATTTGCAAATAGGGGAGATAATAATTGTAACAAGTTGCAAACCATGTTGATCAAACTCTGTTAAACCTTATTTTTGAAAAATAACAATAATATAATGGTCATTTTTTTAAATTTAAAAGACTTATATCACTTAAGAGTTTAAGAACCATAAATTGTAACAAGTTGCAAACCATAATACCAAACAGTGTAATTTTAAAACATTAAAAGCATCCATAGTTATTAGATATATCATTGTTATCACTAATAAACATCACTAACAGCCCACAGTCATAACATGTATCATTGTTATCATTGAACGCACACACAATTATACGTCTAAAATTTTATTGATTGAAAAAAAACAAATAGTGAGTTTACCACCACCACGAACACACAACGAACATTGGCAATGGGTATAACGAGCTTATGAGCTCGTGAGGGGCAAGAAAATGCTTGTTATCCACCTTTAACGAGCACAACAGTGGATGCTCTAAGGGGTGCTTGGGTGGAAGGTTTTACACTTTATTAGTGGATAAGGAACGACAACAACAATAACTATTATGTTTGGTTGATGAGAGAAACATTACATAAATTAGGTGACGTTAATGGATTATTTTTTTTTAAATAAACACATAAAAAATGATTGTTCATAACATGGTTTTTATAACCTCGTTACGATCAACACGTTTAAAAAACTTCATTTCTTTTATATAAATAAGTAAGTTCTTAGATACTTTTTTCTAAAATTTTGTTAAACTATGATACTATCTTTTTTTATAACAATTTACCCTAAGAAAGCTAAAAAGTCAACCAGATCTGGTAATTTTATTTTACCTTGGCCTTGATAAAAAATTTGTTGATAGGATGAAAACGTGTAAATAACGTGTAGAAAATATAATCCTTAAAAGAAATTAATGAATTGACTAAACGAATAATTTTTAAATATTCATGAAATTCTGAAAAAGGATGAGAGGGGGTGACCTAAGCAGTTTATATAATAGAGATAACATGTACTTACAGATCGCTTTTTCCAAAGTAATATTTACTAATTCCAAACCTAGTCTCAACAATACCTTATACTCTACGAATTAAGTATCGTTCATTTCTCTGGAGTTAGTAATTTTGAACCTGTAAATAAAGTCATCTATATATAAGCATGTTGAAAACCAACACGCAACCTCTGTCATCCAGCCCAGCTACCTAACAAACTACACGCCTTCTCCCCCCCCCCCCCCCCCCACCCTTCACCCACCCCCACCCTCCCCTCTTTAATCTTCACTTTACTTCACAGCCTTCTTCAATCTCTTCCTCATCAAACCATTTGTAAGTCTCTCTCTCTCTCTCTCATGTACTCGTATTATACATATCATCTTGTATCTATATGTTTGTGTTTGTGGAATACATACATATATACATATATGTATGTGTCTCGGTGTGTATTGAGTTATCTTTAGTTTTTAGCGATAAAAACATGCATGTATTGATATTATTTGTATGATTCTCTGTAAATTTGTATCATTCTTGATCATCATTCGTATGTTATTACATTTTACACGCACATATATATATGATATATAATGTCTGTAAGTATCTAGATATGATTTTATATCTTGTTATCATATAATATACATGGGTTTTCTTGAAAAAAGTTTAAGTTAAATCTTTAACTTTGGGTGCTTATTAATTTTTCTTTAAAAAAACTTCATAATTAAGTTCTTTTAGTTCACACACATTGGGTCATTGGCCATCATCATGATTATACATGACATACACAGGATTGTTTATATAATACTGCTGACGCATACAGCTATACAATTATATATATATATATATATATATATTCTGTCTTTTTAATTAACCTAGCTAGCTAGCTACATGTTTCTTATTTATTTAATTTGTTCTCTATGATTATTCTTTTGTTTAAACATATTTTTTAAGATTATAATTATGATGTATATAGTTTCTAGTGTACGTAAAAATTCGAACCGGACCATAATATGTCTTTGATATACGGCGTAGGTAGGTTTTGCAGCTCATCTTATATCTATCTATAGTTGATCTAATTAAATCGGTTAATTTAATTGTTAAACAACATGCACTTATAATCGATGTTATAAATTATTTATTTTATACGCTTCCTGATCATCAATAGACATGCTAGAGACCGATCGATGAGAGTACATCTTGAGTTTCACTGTAGCTACTTAATTAGTGTATATATGATTCACCATGTTATTTTTTCAAATGTTAATTTAACATTTTAACCGTATCAACTTAGTGTAGATCGAGTTTTTCTTGTTTCGTCTGGCCTCTTGTTAACTCTTTTCATTAATAAAATATTTTCTGTCGCCGTTCAATAAAAAACTTAGGGTAGAGTTTCAAACTAGAGACCGATGAGAGTTCGTCTTTTAGAGACTTCAATTCTTGAGATGCTTCGTGTCATATTTACATGTTAACATACATAGTTAGCCCACCCAAAAAATCAAATCATCCATCCCCTTGAATCTTGATGATTTCATAGCATAATTGACTATATATATATATATATATATTGTATTTTGATTTTGATGGAATATGCAAGCAAAATCAATTTTATGGTGTGGAGATGGGCATTTTTTCAATGGAAATTGTGTTTGTATATAAAAACATGAGTTGTCTAGTCCTGATTGGGTACTAATCATGACATATATATATTTGTGTTTGATTAATGACATAGGAAGAAGGGAGGGCTGTGATCTGTGCACGTGTCCCGAAATCTTCTCCATTGATCAAGAGGGAAGATGTGAGAAGGACAAAACCGGAATTATCAGAATTTTTTGTGTATGGTTATTATTAATTTCTAGCTAGCCTAGCAATGGTTGAGCCTCTGGTCTCTCAGATTTCTCAGCACCTCTGCATATGTAAAATGACCGTTTTGCCTCTTCATGGGAGAGCCAGAAAACAACTCATGAGAGAGGGAGAGTAAAGTTGATTGATTTACTAATGATTGATTGACTTCTTTATATAATAATATAACAGTAAAGTAATATATTGGCATCCTTTTGTTTTATTTGTGTCTTGGTTGGTTTTTTGGTAATTTTCTTGAGTGGTTGGGAATTAAAAACTTTGGATTTTAGGTTGCCAATTAAAAACTTTGAATTAAAAACTATTTAGATCTCTTTCTCATGTTTTAAATATATTATATATGATTTTTAATGGATGTTATTGATTATACCCATCTTTTTCCCATATATACACATTACCTCAAATGTCAACTTTCACACATGCTTCAGAGTTCAAAGGTTGGAGATGTAAGGATCCCAACTTACTCACACAAGAGGTTCAAATAGTTACATTGTTTTATTTGAGAGATAATATTTTACTTAAAATTTTACTTATCAAACAAAAATATATGTTTTACTTAATTGTAATATAACTTCAAAAGTGTTATATTTATTGGTGAATAAATTAATTTCATAAGTGAGAATCAACTCGGGTGTTTTTTATTACACTCTACCCCTCACACACATGTCATAATCTACAACTCAAGCCAAGGAACACAAATCTAAGTCAACACACAAGTTTTTTGCCATAGACTTCGCTACAAATGTTTCAAGATTCAAAACTAAAAACCCTATGGGGATTGATTTAGGAAATGATATTCAAAATGCTTTTGAAAAATAGAAAATTTTAAAAATGAGAACCCTATGGGGATTGCTAGAAATGATTTGAGATTCAATGGTCTTTTGGGAAGTAGAGGGCAAAAGAGGGCTTTTTGAAGAATTCACTTGTAGCTAAAGCTCGAGATAATGCTTTTTATATTTAAAATGATTTAATTATGATCCATTAAAGTGTTTCGATAGATAAGAGAGTTTTACAGTTTTAGGACATTATGTAATTTTAAAAGTTTTAAAATTATATGTATTCTTTTTTTTTTTTTTTGAAAAGCAAAGATTAAATAACTAATACCTCAAAAGTTGAGACCAAACTAAGAGTTTAATAATGTTTCAAAGCAAACAGAATAAAATCAATTAAAATACATGTATCCACCAACAGATATGAACTATTAAAACCAACCAGATTAGACCAAATTGAACAAACTAACATGCTATGAGCACTATCATTTAATCGATCATTTGAATGAAGCTCTCAAAACCATCATTAACCTTGACGGAAAATTGACAACTTGAATCACGGCCATTAAGATCTCATCTTTCAAGGAAGCTCAAAATAAAGACCATAAAGTTCCATACCTTCTTTACAAAATGAAACCGACCAAAACTTGCATTATTAGATTTTCAAAAATGATATATACCTTTTTGAAAGAAAAGAACCATCAAAGCTCTCAATCTTTAACCTTTATGAACATCAATTATCCATAACTTAATCTCAACCTAAGCCAAACAATACCAAAACGTGTACCAAAAAAAGAAAAATAAACTTTGAGGCTCAAAAGAAGATCACGTGTCATATTCTTTTACAAAAGAAATTTCTACCTCTTTTATCTTTTTCTTATTAGAAGTTATATGTTTACTAAACAATGTAATTGCATCAAGTCCTACCATATTGTAACAATCTAAAAATAAATATGTGAAATTCTATTTTCTTTTACATCAATCATACTAAATATATGAATTTTTGATCTTTTTCATATTTTCCATTAGGGTATAATATATACTTTACTAACTAATAATCAAGGATTAAAAAAAAAGAGTGAGAGAGACAGACATAGAGAGAGAGTGTGTGTGTGTGCGCGCGCGCGCATACGTGTGTTAAATGACTGTTGGTCTCACTTACTCTTCCCACTCCGACCCTTGAACGTTGCTCTCACCACACAAGGCCACCCACCGCACCGTGGAGCTTACAACCCACCCCCACCCCCCAAAATCCTCACATTTCACTACATTAAAATTTATCTAAACTTTAGATTGGGAATAGGAATAAGAAACTGTCCCTGAACTTGAGAGATTGGTATTCATCACCCCTTTGAGAGTATCCTTCATAGTTGGACATGTGATTGAGTAAGGAGGCTCTGTTTTTAGGTAGGTAGTATTTAGAACAATATTGGTTTATATTTATGGCATTCTATATGGTCTATTGCACACTTAACTCTAGCATCTTGCTAGATTTATATTAATAATTGAATTCATTTGACGGATTGATGGCAATGCAGAAGTTCTTACCTAGTGCACTCCTTTTGCTCTTCAAAAATATTTCACTACGTTAAATTCAGAGATGTAATTAATCGACCTCACAAATAAAAAGCAAAAAACAACACTATATAGGCTTCTAACTATGGTTTAGACCACATCACACACTCACCACGACATGATGGTATAATCGTTTCCCCCATAACGGGATGGTTACCACCACACCACTCTCACCACGAATTGATACTAATTAGTCTTAAGCCCCACAACTGATCAATGGAAAGAATGATGTCGATATCAATGAGAAAAAGTATATTTCCATACATTATATTGAATATAGGAAAAACATACTAGCTTATTAGTTTGGGAAAAATAAGGTGTCTTTCTTTTATACCTTTTATAGATATCACAAAAAGCAGAGAAAAGGCCTCCCATTAATTTTTTATACAAAAGGAGCTCCTCATTATGTATGTTTATTTTGCCAAAAGTGGTCCTACTTTTTTGGGTATTTCAATATTTCATTTTATTGCATCTTTTCATATGTCACATTAGAAAGTTTATGAATATATATTCAATTTCTAAATATTTTACAATAATTTATATATATATATATATAATACATATATATATATACACTTAAAATATGTCATATATATAGGATAGAATGATAAAAATGGGTCCTCTGTGGGACAATCGTGCTTGGGCCTCGATAACCACTCATGAAAATCAAAACAGCCGATATGATTAATGATGGATTTGGTAGTACCATTTTTCTATTGCAAATAATGTCTTTATTTATATATTGATGAAATGACTGAAAGCAACATGTAAAAATAAAAAATGTAACTTTGTTTTATGAATAATAAAATGTATAACAACATTTAATTAGTCGATTTTCCAAAATAATAATAATAATAATAAATTTATTATAGAAACACGTGTGATTTAAAAATAATTCTAAAACCATAACTTTAACTTAATATTAATAAATAAAATCATAACTAAAACAAAAACCAACATCCTTCAATCGTGTTTCATTGGCACGGCTTTTCAAGTATCGATGTGTTCTGGTTGTGAGGAAATACGTGATGTGTACGAGTTTTTTAGAATTAGAAACCATAATTATAATTATAATTAATCTTTAATAAAAGCTGTTTTTTTTCCTTGGACAAAAATTAATAAGTAATGAATATTATTTGTAATAATTTGCAAATGTGAATGGGTCCAAATTTTAGTTATGGTTGTTATTCAAAGGTGCCAAAAAAAGAAAGATGAAGTGTCAATTTTGAATGTTGACATGTGAAAATGGTAGGAAAGGTCCATTCCTGTATGAGCAAGTGCCTCAATAGACATAGAGCATAATTGTTGGGATGAAAAGGGAATGTCATATTGTCATCCATATATATATATATATATATATATATATATATATATATATATATATATATATATATATCAACTAATGGCTTCCCTAGCACTCCATCCCTTTATTAAGTAGTAAAAATAACAATACTTAATTAAATATTGTTTTCCATACAAGGTTAAGAGTGACTTCTCATTATACTGAAATTATTATTATCTATACTATATTATAAATTATTTAGGTATTTTGTTTAAACTTTTAAATTTTAAATTATCAAATTACATTTCACATAAACTAAATTGAGTAACTATTAAATATAGTTAATAAGATTCTTATATTCCATTTTAATAACTAAACTTTATATATTTAAGAAAATCAAAGTCAATACAATTGTTTTGAAAGTCAAAGCCAATACAAATTAACTTAATTATTAAAAAATATTTTCATAACTTTTTTTTCAATTATGGAGAACAAAAAAGTAAAAGAAATGTAAGAAAATAAAGAAAATAGACATGTCACCAAATGAAAATTATTCATTGTCACCGTACTACATGAATACCATACTTCATACATCTTAAAAACGGACATGTTAACGAGTAGAAATTATTCGTTGTCGCCGCATTGCGCGGGTATCATGCTAGTTTTATTAAACGACTTCTAAATTAATCCAAATTTGTTCAAGATAAGACTTGAATCAATGACATAGGTCATGAACAACGTCAAACTTAAACTACCCTAATATCATTAAACTGAATTATTATATAGGATATATACAATGGACGTGACAAATCCAATAATTTCTGCAACATACGGGCCTAATTTGTATAGAATTAATTAAATTAAATAATATTTTTATATTAATACACCGCATGTAGTGGCTAGATCTAAAATAATCAAAGATGGAAATCTCTTTGTGAAAATGTGTGCATAATTGTAAACTTGAAGTAACATGTAGAAGCTGAACTTGACCCATCAACATGATCACGAATAAAGTGAATTTCAATCTCTTCATGTTTGGTTCATCGACGTTGATCAAGATTATTTCAAGGAAATAGTGGCCCAAGGTTTGGAAGATGAGAATAATAGATTTCCTTCAAGGAAAACACAACACCTTTAAGTGTAACAAACTAACAATGAGTAGTGGTTAAGCAGCTATGCCCGATCCCGACATTTAGTTACGCAAACCAAATCTGCGGCTTTACCTAATTGAGGATCACAATTCACAACCACAAAGTAGTCTGCTAAATTCGCATGAACGGCGTAACTCACAAGTCGCAATCAAATGATCGATAAACAATTTTACAAGCACAACTTACAACCAAACAGATTAAATAGACAACAAATTACAAACAGAAACAAGATTCAATTGAAAGAATTTTGTATATCTGAAGACGATGACTTCAGAATCCAAACTAGGTGATGATGATAATGAACAGCAGAAACTGCGATAAGCGGACAAAGGTGTGTAAAATAGTTCCCTTTCTTTTCAAGAAAAGAGAGACGATGTTCAGGTAACGACACACAAGGCAAATACGAATAAGCCACCTAATGATAGCTGGGCAACTGAGTGGAACCAAGCCCGCCTTGTCTAGATGTCCATCCCAATGTGGTGATCGATGATGCGAGCAATAGTTCGGTGGTGACACCAAATGGGTCCCCGCACATAACGTTCTTGTCATTGGTAAATTGACGAGGATAATAAATATTTGATGATGTCAGGAGTAACAAGAACACTATGAAGATGCATAGAACGATACGCATTAGGTAAATTCGTGTACCATATACTCACAATGCATATAGAAGACCCATCACAACAAGTACAGTATTAATATTACATTTGCTAAAAAATGGTTTAAAGTTTTACTTGTGTCAAAGAAAAGTGGCAAAGGCGAAGGTGTTACCACTTGTCATTAGGATCGTGACAGGCACGTATTAAACGCTTCGGGCATAATAGTTGCCAATTGGTTGAAGGAAAAGGAAACCATGCTCAAGATCGCAATACAGAAGACAAATGTGCTTAAACCGCATAAGGGATAGCCGGTTTGTTAAGTAAATATGTCTTATCTGGGTGTCCATCCCGGATGTCGTGATCGAAGTGGCTAATATATCTTCGGCTGATAGTTCGGCAATGAGCTAACCCACAAGGTCAGCGACACCCAACCTTAGGGTCCCCACACATATGTTGTAGGGTTGTTGATATCGGGCCCACCCTTCAGAACGTTCCCACAATCATCAGAACCCCCTCGCATGCAATCATCCTGATGTCCTCATTTTCTACCTTGTTAGACTGAATTTGCTGGATGGAGTGTTCTGGTTAAGTGGTTTCCAATGTAGAAGATGGCTGAAAGGAGGCATAATCATTAACCCCAGGTCATAGAAAATACGGCCGTTAACAAACCAAATCTGAGTGAGATCAACTGCACAAATGACAGATACATGGAGACAAGGGGCACGTCACGCCGTGTGAGACTACAGGCCGACGACCAAAAAGAAACGCCATCGAGTTGCTGTTACTAGAGATGTCAGAGAGGGTAAAAGGAGAGAATTTTGGTGAGAGAGAACGGGGATCAATTTGCTCTGGTAACAAGAAATACTATATACAAGAAGTACAACAAAGTGCCAAGCCCAGTAATTCTTATAACGTATGGGGCTAATCTTTTGACAAATAATAAATGGTAAGAAATGTATACATATTAATATACAAGTGCATGCATATGCTAGAGCTAGACTTGATGCAGAGAACCTCTTCAAGATCAGAGGTTAAAATCTCATGTCATTTAAAAAGGAAGATGTTTAATTACATAGAGGAATTATGTACTTCGATGAATCTAGAGCATGTCAAAAGTTAGCTTCTAGGATCTTGTTACATGAAAGTATAAAACTTGACAAAGCTCCAAGAATGGCTTTTCTTACCCATGACCATCTAGTCTGGTTGTGCTCGTGAACATATATCAAGTCTGATATAAAAAACTATCTTCCCTATAATAACGATTACTATTAGCTAACAACTGAAATGGTACCTTCTATAAATCATGGTTTACGTGATCTCCATCAGTGATGCCGTTGATTGATAGCTTCTGCTGCCTGATGTATCTGTGTGTAGATTCTTGAACCACTCTCATAATCCCCATAGAATCTGAAACAGGAGAAGATTCTTCATCCCGCTCAGGTTGTATATTCAAGTCAATATTTTGACTCTTGAAAGAGAAATTGGATGATTTTTCTCTGTTCGGGTCAATTTCAGAACTATGACCAGCCCCTCCTTTGTGCTTATCATTACTAATTCCCATCTGGGTATAACGTATGATGTCAGCATACAGCAATTGAGTTGGATTCTGCAGTACTGAATTTCCCACTTGATTCTCTGAATGTGTGCGTTCATGGTGCATTATTGGGGGTGGAGTAGAACATGTAATAGCTAGACAGACGTTACAGGTGCAAGTTGATTTGTGCTTGGTGCCACTCGGTGGCTGCATGCAGACAATACATGTGCACCCAGGTTTATGGCGGGGGTGTCTTGTTGTCGCCTTGTCATCATGGACTGCCAAGTCAGCAAGTGCATCAAGGCATTCCATTCTCTTGAGTGATCCTGGAATTTCTAATTTATTCAAGGACATGCAGAAGATTAGCAAAATATTATACAAAAAATGCATCATGGCACCAACTATGCACAAAGTTGGTCAGAAGTAACTTATACCGTGATTAATCATAGGTAGCATATGTGCAAGATGTTCTGGTGTTGGTTCCAGTTCCATTGAACAAAGAGATCTGATATGCATAATGGGGTACAATATAATTGAACAAATTACTCCTGGGTGGAAAAAGTTCATTCATATGTTATAGCTGACTTACCCAACATTGTCTGTTGAAAATTTTGTAGGACTTCCTATAACTGGTGCCTCCTGTCACATTAAACAACATCATCAGAACCCAAAAGAAGATAAGAAATGGAAGGTGTTATCTTGAATTTGACATCCAAGGAAAAAAATAAACAAATAGCAACATCATGCACAAGATAGCCAACTACAACCTACAAGCCATGTGATATGAATCAAACTGGAAATCAGAAATAAAAGATAGAATAATCGACTTTCAAGAGGTCGATCGGCTCTCCTATAGTTTACTTTCGAGAGGTAAACCAACACTCCAATGATATAAGAACCACCAATAATTTCTGCATAATAAAATTACAACCCTAAAGCACCTATTTATAAAGAATAAGAGTAATCTAATTCTAAAATAACTCTAACTCCTAATCCTTATCTAAAATAAATCATATCTAAATAATAAATGCTAACTAACAAATCTTATCTAATAATAATACATATCTTCAAATATTATTAATAAATATCCAGATTATATCATTACTCCGTCCCCCAAAAACACCTTGTCCTCAAGGTGTTGCCAAGATCGAACCAAATTCCAGGATCCCATATCATTCTTTGGGGTTGTCTTTTTATAAGTTGACAATACGAAGGACCCGAATCATATAAATTAATAAATCCAACTTTATGGTCAAAATTCTTATATGCTCTTGTTTTTTGGTTGGCCCAGGAATGACCATAGACTCCTCCCAATGTGTCACCATCACCATCTTTTCTAGTTCGGCTTGACGCAATCACAAACTGCTTCCGGAATACCGTCGCTTTCACCATTTCATTCTGTTGTTGTGGCTTTTGTCTACCCTCGAGTGAACGAATTTCTTGTTGCTTATTCTTCTCTTCTACTCCCTTCTTTTTTTTCCGAATTCCCTTCTCCACACTTTTCTCTTGTATTGTTGATTTTATGTTCAACATTCCCCACCACCTTCATCTTTTTTTTCTTGTTCGTTTCTCATTTCCTTTTCATATGCTTACCGAGCTCTTTTAAGATCACGCCACTTTTCCCATTCTTCAAATTCCTTCTCCCGGCCATTCGAAAACCATATCTTTTTTAACAAATTCACAAGCTCTTCATGTTGCCTTGCACTTTGCGCCCTGTATTCTTCAATCAATCTCTCTAGTCTCTTAAAACCGTTCATACCGGAAAAGGAAAAAAATAAATAAAAAAAAGAGTTAATTACATTTTTGGTCCTTGTGGTTTACATGAAATTTCAAATTTGGTCTTTAGGCTTCATTAATTACGACATTCATCCTCATGGTTTATATTTCGTTTCAATGTTAGTCCTTAGTACACTTGAAAAGACAAAACTACCCTTTCAATTTCTTTTATTCATTTTTTTAATTCTAAAATCGTTTTACTTTTTATAAAATAGTCTTATGCCTTTTTTTAGTTTTACTTTAATTAATAATAAATAAAAACAAAAAAAATAAATAAACCCACATCCCCACTTTTGTTCTATCAGTACTCTCCCTCTCGATCGTCTCTTTCCCTTCTTAATTTCCGGCAATCCCTCCGTCTCTTTCTCTTCTTTCCCGGCAATCCCTTCGACAAGCACCCTCCATGCACCCACCTCTCTCTACTCAAGATCAAACCTTTTAACCATCGGACCACTGCCATCTACCAGAAAATCAAAATTAGAACCACCAAACAGAATTTAAGTTAGAACCATCACTGAATCGATTTGAAAACCAGCACCCTACCAAACAATCGTTAAATCAAATCGATGAACTATACGAACCACATCTGAAAACCCATATGAAGGATTAAGAACCATAGATGAACCGTATGAAGGCACAAAGATCAATCGATTCAAAACCATCTGAACCAAATTCAAAACACACACACACACGGAACAATCAATGAAACCTTGAAATCGACAAAACCCTGAAATTGAACCATGAAGATGAATTTACGAAACCTTAAAATGGAATCATACCAACACTGAAATCGTCTTCCGATGCGATTACACAAACCGTCTACAAAAACCATCTGCTATTCCAAATCCATGGCTTTTGTTCATTTCATTTTCATTTCTTGATTGTTGTTCTTAATGTTCGATTTTTGTTCTTGACTCCATCACTGTTTTTACATGGGGTAGGGAATTGAAGGGAAGAGAGAACAGATAGGGCGGTCGGAGATGGTGAGTCAGAAAACGCATTTGGTGGTGGTCGGCCGGAGACGAGGTGGTGGCCAAATAAGCGGGTGATGGTGTAGAGAGAGATGGACCGGTGAATGGGGAAAGAAGGGACTAGGGGGTTGTTACCTATATTTTGTATTTTTGTTTTTTCATTTAATAATAATGATGATTAAAAATGTATTTATAAATGATTTTGGAGTTAAAAATAAATAAAGAAAAAGGCAAGGGTAATATTGTCTTTTCAAGTGAGTCAGGGACCAAAATTGAAGCGAAATATAAACCATGAGGATGAATGTCGTAATTAATGTAGCCTAAGGACCAAATGTAAAATTCCATGTAAACCACAGGGACCAAAAATGTAATTAACTCTAAAAAAATTGCCGAATGAACAGTACTTCAATTTTTTTTTGGCCCAGAACCGATGCTCTGATACCAATTTGATATGAATCAAACTGGAAATCAGAAATAAAAGATAGAATAATCGACTTTCCAGAGGTCGATCGGCTCTCCTATAGTTTACTTTCGAGAGGTAAACCAACACTCCAATGATATAAGAACCACCAATAATTTCTGCATAATAAAATTACAACCCTAAAGCACCTATTTATAATGAATAAGAGTAATCTAATTCTAAAATAACTCTAACTCCTAATCCTTATCTAAAATAAATCATATCTAAATAATAAATGCTAACTAACAAATCTTATCTAATAATAATACATATCTTCAAATATTATTAATAAATATCCGGATTATATCACCATGATTAACACAAGCTAAATCAATTATCTACAGGAACAGAGGGAGCAAAATGGATGGGCCGGGTAACATGTCCAAATCCACCAAGGAAAAAATTTTGTTCCAGTCTAGACACGCTAGGTTGACATCTGAAACACCTTTCGTCCATATTTATATTTTTTTTAAATAATAAATAACGTGTTAAATATGATAGCAAAGGTTATACTATTACAATATAAATCCAAACTTTTCCTTAAAGCAATAGGCTCTTATGCAATGAAAATACAATTTGGGTCACTTTCAACCTGTTTCCATTGCACCTAAAACTTCTGAATTCTGGCCCACTGATCAATTAGAAATAAACATTAAATGGATTGAAACTGCAGCTGCTATGTAGAAGTAAACAAATGCAGTATCTATTACCTGAAAACCCTCAAATTCAACACCCTCGATGAACACAATGGTGGCAGCATTATTAAGAGCTGGTCGTAATAATCCTTGAACTTGTTCCAAAGTGACACTAAGATCAAGTATCTCTTCTTCCTTGAGTTTAAGGTGTTTACCATTTGAACATGTTTTGCCCCCCATCTTCCTTTTAGCCCGAACACAATTTTTATCAACTTCTACCAATGTAGCATCTGGATTTCTAGACTTAAATGCAACACTATCCTTTGAAGATTCTTCATGTGTAGAAACCCTTGTGTTTGTTCTTTCATTCCCCTGTAATGAAGGAGGATCATTAGAGCAGTTTCATTAAGAGGAGCTTAATTAGCTTTACTGTAAAAGGAAATTTTGTAGAGGTGGCAACATGTGCAAGTCAAACAGATTGGGCAAAGGGTCAAAGAGTGCTTGGGACAGACAAGTTGAGTTGAACTAGAACACTTTCTGTCCAACAAATTTAAGTTTTCTATAAACAACTAGTCTTTCAAATATGATTACAAAAAGTACATGATTTCAATAATGATCTACCTCTTTGAATAAAACAATTTAGCCGGTTTTATACATTATAAATACATTTTGGACGACTTTCAACCCGTTTAACTCATTTGATACGTTTCTTGTTTAGCTAAATTTTTCTAATAAGAAAATTATAGGATAGATATAGAAAATAGACAAATAGACCATTTTTAAGTAATGCCGCTTGCAAAAATTAATACTTTTAAGATTTTTTACTAAGTTTGACTTTGACTTGTGGCATATATCACTCAACTTTCCAACAATAGACCAACCTTATCAGATGGAGATGCGAGTGACGCTTTTCGGAATCCCATGACAAGCTTTCCTTCAGGCTCCAACCTACTAAATGTCACTGAACCAATATCATGAATGAGCCATAGGTCATGTATACCAAGACGCTTGCCTTTAAAAATTAAAATATATTAATGTTGAACTGAATTAGTTTACAAGTGACGTATGTCATTTACCTGTATCGCCAGCTTGCAACTGCATTGACTGTATACAAGGAGTTACTCCTTCTAAAACATACATTCTACTATTATTGTTGGGCCAGAATCTATATTGTAACACCCAATCTTTTCCTTTCAAATCTTGGACGACAAGGGGATAGCCTTCAGGCTGAGTAATTGGAGGAAGATAAGCCTGTACAAGAATAGTATAAAACACAAATATAAAAATTCTTAAAAGGTTATATCATTGCCACATAGCATACTGTTTTGAGTTTTGAGTAGTTAATTTATACCACTACAAAAACATAATTTAATAGCATATGTTCAATTTGTATAGTAGCCAAAGACTAACCTCTGCACATTTCTTTGGCAGAACCAATCGACCTATCTTCCCGGCATCACTAGCACTTAACACTTTCTCAAACAAAGGAGTAATCTTGGCATTTGAACTATCGACCATTAAAGAGAACAACAAAGTATTGTACTCAATAAAAATTGATATGCCATTAATTTGAAAAAGGATGAAAAGTACATGTATATGCATGCTATATGGGATCATAATCAGAAAGTATTTAAGGGCTTGATTGTGAAAATAATAATCATTAATTTGTATATACATGATATACATGTATATGCATGCTACTAATCACCAGGTACCAGGGAACATATCCTAATAATCAACAATGGCATATGAAAGCAGGATACCCTCCAGAGATCTGTCGGAGTTCTTGATCTGTGATTCGAGGCCAATAACGGGGAAGTTGCTGATGGTGGCCCCGTGTTTCACCTCGAGCCTTAGCATTGTGAACCTGATTTTCAAGAGATGGACCAGCTCCATTATTATTAGAGCACTGTCTCCCTGCTGATGGTGAAGAGCATAACCGTTGAACATGAATTCCAGATACCTTCTCTCTATCACTTTTTTTATCATGGGCCACAAACGTTGCTGGCAAACTAGAAAGAGGGGGGGGCTCAGTATGAAAGAAAGACTGGTATGAAACATCTTTAAACAAATTATGTTGCCCATCATACTGGATTCCTGAAACAAAACGGTAGGTTATTAAGTGATGTTATTGTGGAAAGATTTAAAAAAGTTTTAGATTTTATTTAACATGGTACACTCTTACCAGTCGCTCCAGGTCTATCACCAATCATTTCTGGTGCACTGAACCGCCAGCTGTCATTCAAAAATCTCTCAGAAGGATTAGCAGTTGTACTTTGACCCAGAGAACAGGAAGTCAACTGTAATTCAGGTTGACTTTTAAGAGCGTTAAACAGACTGGGTGCTTGCCGCCATGGTACAGGACCTGATCCAGCAATAGATCTCCAATTTTTGGAAGAGATATCTCTAATTCTTTCAGCAGGTCCATGGAGGAAGTGAGAAGCAGACGGCCAAGTCGGATTCGGTGTCTAAAAGACAACACATGAATCAAAGACAACAGAAGTAAATGAAATGATATAAGAAAACTAAGAGAAGATAGATTTGTGTAAGAAATGATGCATAAGTTTGTGTATTCGCGTTAAAAAATCATAATCAACAAATGCAGCTAATATGTAATTTCACATACCAAGATGTACTCTGTTTTTGCACAGTTGAGACACTCAATGCCTCCAGCATCCAACAATATGAACATATGGAATGACACTATGCATCCACAATGAATTTGCTGCAAAGCAAAATGTCCATTATTATAATGCGCAGCCTCTCACATACAAATTTTGATTCAAGGCCAATAAATACAAACTCCAGATATTACGACATGATACGTAAACAGTTATTTAGCTAACTAGCCTTGACAGATTTCTAACCTTTCCACAAGATTCACAACATCTCCATCCAGAAGCATTCAAGTGATATGTATCACAGAACTTTCCTTCTTTAAAAGCAGAACTACAGAGAAAATGAACAAGAATCAGGGGTGCACTTTATATAACTGGATAACAATAACAGAGAAAGAAAAATACAAGATACAAAGAAAGGCAGCACACAAACACAAAAGATCATGATACATTTATCAAAGAATATGTGGAGAGATCACCCTGGGCTAGTGGGCTATACTTTCAAAGATCATAAACTAACTTGGCATCATAACTGCCTATTACTCCACACATGCACATGTATGTGACATTGTGCCTTTCCTTGGTCACGTTTCAGGAAAGTAATTGATTAGAAACATAATTCATATATCATGGGCATATAACAACTTCTCATAATAGTGCCAGTCGTCATTACTAAAGCTAATCCACATAGTGCTACAAAGTGTTTACAAACGATTGACACCTCTAACTCTCCTTTTCCTATCAAATACAAAAATAAATATAAATTCTTAAACAATGAATACCAATTACGGGTTTCTATATCTAATTCATGTGAGTTCTATCCATAGCAGAATAATGTCATTTTAGATGTGTAAGCTTTGATTGTTTACAGGATCATGCAAAATCACAAACCTTTAGCTTTAAGGAACGCTCTTCAATTAACCTTCAGTTCATACAATAAGAAGTTTTCTTCGACTCAAAATCTCCAATTCTTTAACAATCAAAATGTTATTTCCAAAATCTAACTCCCACAACATATCACCGGAAAATCACTCAAATGTAACTTACGATACAAGCAACAACATCAACGTAACAGAAACAAATATCGCCAGATTTTCTAACAACAAACGCCAAATCAGTAGCATTCTATCAACAAGAAATCACAAAACAAATAGTAAAAGAAATTACACGCATCGATCGCAGAGGTCGGCGAAATCTCCGGTCCGGCAAAGCCAACCTTGTCTAGGGACTTCCAAAGCCTGTTTACAAGTCGAATTAAAGCAAACCTTCGTTGAACCGGAAGACGAAGCCATCAACGGCCGAAATAAGTAGACTCAAAATCTCATCCAAAATTCCATCCCTTACGAAAAACCTAGAGAGGTGTTGGTTGAGTAACAAGGAACAGACATTTTCAACGAAAAACGCTCATCGATGAACCTTTCAATAAACCAAAATTAGAACCCTAGGATGGCATTGTGCGTGCCTTTTATGCGTGCTCGCTTGAGGCAAACAGAGCTACGGTTTAGTCTCTTGCAGAGGGTTTTAGAGAGAGAACGTAGGAGAGATAAAGAGAGTGTGTGTGGCTTCGGAGTGTATCTATAGATTGTATCTATAGACATAGAGGGGACTTATATCTGTCAGGGTTTTTGTTTTTAAGAGCATTTGGTGACAGGGAATACTTCTATTTTTTGAATTTTGATTTTTTTCTTATTTTTTTATATTCATGGCTATTTAATTATAAAACTTAATATATTAGGTTAAATATAATAAAAAAGTTACATTCGTATAAACAAATATTATATTAAAAATAAAAACTACATCAATTTAAAAAATTATTAAAAGTAAAATTCATATTCTTCTTCTAGCGTCATCCATTTATTGAGTAGGATCAAAGTATATAAGTAAAAAATCACATTATAATTAACCATAAAACAAAGAAAAAAACTTAAAACGATGTGACAACAAAATAAGAAAAAATTCTATGAAGTAGCAAGATGAAAATACCTAGAAAGAAAAGCAGCAAGATGAAAATACCTATTTCTTTCGGATACAAATTTGAAACAACTTTCAAATTCTTATATGAATAGTATTACATAGTGAAAACAAACGACATAAACATACAATATGAATAAGAACAAATTCTATAAAGTCTGTGACTCCAAATTAAATCTGGCTATGTTAACCAAACAACTCAACTCTAAGGATCATGTACACACATATTCACATATCTACAACTGTTGCTAGCTAACATGATCACCTCTCAAACTACGAGCTCGGAAATCAAAATTTGATCATCTTGGCACTTTGGCAAAACTCAAACCACCAATAGGGGGAGTTTGGCCAAATTATGTGAGCGAGATCATGAGAGGAGAGAATTTCAAACTTAGGTAAAACCTGGTTAAGGTTAGTAGGGTTTATCTAAATAAAGCATATTATATAGGCTTAATCCAAATTAAGCTCTAGGGTCATTTATAGATATTTAATTAATTATATGTTCATAAACGGTCAATGTAGAATTAATTCAATAGTAATTACATTTAGACTCCAGAACCCAAAATCATAAGGTTCAATCTATCCCTAATTGATTATTAGTAAATATATTGGTGTATAGTTATTTATTGATGTAATCTCAATTGAATTGTGCGCAACCCAGTAGTTAGTGCTTGGTGAATGACTTTTCGTCCCTTACTTCTTATTCTGATTTCCGTTAAGCATGTGACATATATTGAATTGTTCTCGTATTTGCTCAATGTTTGGCTTTGATGGAGAACTTGAATAGTTGTTAACTAACTATATCGGATATATTAGGGTATGGTCACATATAGACATTTGTTCAATTCATCGACACATGTGGAAATTATATCAAAATCTCGGTAATTAGAGGAACAAATCACCTTAGCTACATGTGTTTAACACGTGATTCGTTCCATACCCAATGATAGCCTATGTAACTTTCAATTCAAGTTAGTTTTTAACTATATTATAACATGTCAATCCACACATTAAAAAGGGCTAACATACATCTCAAGTCAAATGATACATAGACATAATCATTGTCAAGATTCATCAATGACATAAATGAAATGCTAACTGGAGTACCATCGTATGTCTCCATGAAGCAATCGAGGGTTCAAATCGAGTTAAAGCCTTAAATCCAAAACACATGAAGTTGACACGAACGTTGATGAATAAAATTGGGAAAAACCCTTGTCGTGATGATCAAAATCGTTGGAGAATTTGTAAACTTTAACAAGAGAAACTGGTTCTATAAACACAAACCATATCCACTTGTAAATGCTATAGTTGGAATCGTCGATTTGTGAACAAAATGAAATAGCGAATGAGCAAAGAGATCTCAAAACTCTAACATAATATATCAAATGAAATCTCAAAACCTTGACATAAGCTATCGTGAAATGACCAGATCGTTTTGTAAACTATGGAACATAAGAATCAAATCACTTGAACAAAACTATAGAAGATTGAAAAATGTCAAAGTGTTTTGAACATGTTAATCGTTTACCACACAATCAAAAGATTTAGAAATCGGAAAAAGTCATTGGAACAAAAAGTAAAAAAAACAAAATATAATTTAGAAAACGGAAAATAAAGGCGTTGGAATCTAGAAAAACATGGCGGAAGAAATAGAAAAAATCATCGGATTCTAGTTTTGGGACGAGTTTACCGACCGTTAAATTGTGATTTGCTGTAGCAGGTCATCTTGCATATAATGAACAAAAATTGCAAGTTTCTTATATTTTTTGTATAAAATAAAGCTAATTGAATATAATGATAATTTTGTTAACGTTTATTGTATTTTCACACATTTTGCCATATTCTATTTGTTCTAGAATTTTTGCTTAGAGATTACGACGGATGTTTTAATTACTTTTTTGGTTTATTATTTTTTCAGACTTGCGTATACTTTTATATCAGATAAACATTCCTCTTGGTTATTTGATTAATTTTTTTTGCATGTCCATTGCACCTTGCTTGTGGTTGCTTCACAATTGACCCTTCATAAGCATTTGATGCAACTATGTAAGCTCTTGGGTCTAATTATATCGATGATTTAAGTTATGTACTTGGTAGTGTAGATTTTTTAGTTAATAAGATTTCATTATTGTTTAAAAACGAGCTAACATTATTTTAAGCACAAATATAACAAGCAGATAGTTGAGCATATATATAAATTTGATGCATTTGAAAATAGATACTAAATCTAAATCTACTTTAGTTATGTATCATTGAATATAGCTAACAATTAAACATTGTTATTAAATTTGAACAATGATAGTGCATAAAGAAGCAGTGCAAGAAAAAAACTCACATTACAACAAATGTTTATTAAAGTTTTGACATATTTATTCATCTAAATCGATGTCCAATTGGTTCATCTCCTTCGTCATCAAATCAATGATAAGTATCGATTTAGGGTTCATAATTGATTTTGATTTGCAACTAAATCCGATTTGTTTTTCAGTTTCCACGTTCCATGGTAAGTATTGATTTAGGGTTCATCGTTGAGGCTTCTTTGGATATAAATTGCTTCATATACACTTTCTTTTCAACCAATTTCATCGATTTAGATTTCATACGACTTAAAAGGATCTTCATGTTCATCTAACGAGTTTCAATTGGGATGGTGCGATGAACACATATCAGTTTGATTTTGTATCATTTGCAATAATTTTGTTCACAACTTGATTTTGATTTCGTTTTTCAGTTTCCACATTCCAGGTATGTTCTTGTTCACAGATAATTTGTTTGATTATATTTGGGTTTCAGCTCACTAGTAATTTTGTTTAAGGTTTCACAGACATCTTCATCTTAAGTTTCATCTTGCAATTCACGCGTTAAGTTGTGATTCACTTATCAGATAGTTTTGTTTGATATCTCGTTAATCTAGATTTATATCATGGTTCATCTTCGCCCTAGGTTTCGTAGATATGTTTTGATTTATATTCAATGTATTTTTTTCAATAGTTTGATCCGGAAACAATTACTAATGTGACAAAGGTTATTGGTTTATAAATACATGAAAAAATATATAATTTACCGGTTACCTTTTGTATAGGTAACTAGATATATTAAATGATAACTTTTGAAATTTTAGTACATTAAATGATAGGTTTTAAACTGAAATACACATAATAATAAAAATATGACAACTTTGATACATTTTATTAAACTAAACTAATATTGAAATAGAGTTAGAATCAAAGTTTGTAGATTACATTCAGCAAATTATCACCATCACCTTATAGCAAATTTATGGCATTTAATATCACAAATTGTACATTTTGAAGCCAGATGATTTTAACGATTATTGCAAACTTATGGCGTTTAATATCACTGTATTTTTAAACACAATGTAATTTTTATTACCATACCAACCATAAATTTTAAACTCAAGTAACTATACATTTGCGTCTGCAA
The DNA here is from genome assembly GCA_038502395.1 of Dittrichia graveolens. Lineage (NCBI taxonomy): Eukaryota > Viridiplantae > Streptophyta > Magnoliopsida > Asterales > Asteraceae > Dittrichia > Dittrichia graveolens. The sequence continues at coordinate 2,444,786 of JARJIL010000005.1, read as the reverse complement.
AAAGAAGATAACCAAATTGTAAAAATGGTGTTCAAACTTTCAATTGTCTGTACTCATTTTTCAAATCAGGAGGTTTTTCAAATGGAGATGTAGATGAGAGTGTTGTTTGTTTTCGGAGACATAAATGTCATATGTCTTATTTCATCTATTCGGGAGAAAAAGTGGTTTAGAAAGCCTTAAGTCTGGGAAAGTTTACGAAAAAAAAGATGTCGTTTTTAGCTTCTCAAAATAAGACAAAATAAGGTCTTATGTACGTGAAAAAACAATCAAGCTTATTATATTTCTTTGGAAAAACAAACAAGCTTATTAGAAACGTTTGCGGATGCGTAGACGTTTTTTTAAAATAAGACCTTATTTAAAAAACAAACAAAGCTGAAGTTTGAATCAACAAGGAGAAGTAGGGTGTGTAGTAGAGAGCTTGAAATGGTTTGATAATGGCGATTTAAAGGGAGTGATGAACAAAGTGGGTAATTATGAGAGATTGAGGGTGTAGACCGAAAGGGAAGACTCATGCCAAATATTATTATCACTAAATAAGTAACTCATGTACTATACGGGTGAGGAGAAATATTTGATGTAAAGTACTAACCAACTTAAATAACAAATAGTATTTATTTTGAAGAGGAAACCTGTGCAATACAGGGATAAAATAAATATTTGATGAAAAATAGTAACTAAAGTAAAAACACGATATCAAATCTTCTCAAGCAAATTTTCATATGTACTTTTAAGTGATATTCGCTCACTCTAAAAGAAAAAAAACCAATAACAAAATATTATATTAGATCCAAGTTTGCAATACTTGACATATTACTGTTGTAGTAATACAATTTTCACAACAAAATAATCTTAACTTTGATAACGAAGCAATCATTGATACCATCAATTTTGGCAAGAGATCGAGTTGTATTTTGTTATAAAATTTGTGAAGTAGATGATGAGTCAAATAAGGTTGAGAAACCTTTTTAATGGATTGCAAAGTACAAGTGACGTTGAACATGAGTATATATAGGCGTGTATTTACAATTTATAAGAAGATAATTTATATTTGATATTAAAATAAATAATGTAAAGACAAGATGTTAGTTTAAAAGTTTTAATAAGAATGTATTTATAATTCTATGTGATAAGGGAGGTCTTAAATTTATCCAAGACTTATGAAAATTCCAGTGGGTTATAATATGATCTATACATTTAAAAATTGGATCCACAATAGTTTGACCTTCAAAAGTCAGAATTGGTTAACTCGATTTTGAGTAATTAGACGGTAAAGATTGTATAATTAAAATTGATATCTTAAAATGGAGAACTATGGTCATACAAATTTTTTTATCTCAGTTAGTTTTTTTTATTTATATTACAATATATGTACCTATAGATAAACAATTGTGGATTTACATAATTAAATGTTAATTATTATAAGAATATAATTTAACTTTTTATACTATAAGATTATGATTAGTAATTTTAGTAGGATTACAAATAAAATATTATAAGTTTACGATAATTTTTTTAATAGGATAAGGTTTTAAAATTATATAGTAAGTTAAAATTGATTTAGATATAGATATGCCAAATTTGTATTATTTTGACTTCAAAAAGGTCAAAAACTGATTAATCAATTTCAAATAAATTAATTGTAACACCCGCAACTCTGGGCTAGGAGATTAGCGGGTTGGCGGTATGTGATTGATTGCTTTATTTGATTATGTGTTTATTAAGTGTTAAATGAAATTGATTAATATGGATTTATAACTATATATGTTACTGGTGGATTTAGAAAGAAAAGAAAGTACAAATAAGTATGTATGTATGTTGGTATGTATGTATGTATGCATGAGTTAAACAAAAGAATAGGATTTCAAAGTTGGCATGCCACCTCCTGCTTAATTTAATTAAAATACATATATACGTGGGAATGATTAAAAAAGCCATCTGCTCATATTTCAAAGTGTGCAAAGGTGTTTGTATGTGTATTTGGAAAGCAAAACCATAAGTGAAGTAAAGTCACCAAGCTTGAATTTGTGGAATCAAAATCTTGTGGGTTTTAATTCAAAAGAAAGGTAAAATAGTGTTCATAGCATGTTATAGTACACGTTGGTATGCTTATATATTGAAAGGCATGAATTTATGTTGTTACACCATTGTTGAAGTTTGGAAGAAACTTGGTAAATGGGTTTTGAAGGTTTTTGTTGTTATGAATGAGTAAAAATGTGTTTTTGATAGTTTGTATGCATGCTAGATGTTAGAAATATGTTTGGTTGGAAGAAAAACGAAGTTGGAAAAGAGTTATGGGATTTTGTATGCTGAAAATTCGATACTTTTTGAAGAAGATGATCTGGAAAAATGCGCGTAGCGGCGCTACGCTAAGGTGTCGCGGCGCGACATTCATAAAAACCGAAACTTAGGTTTTCGGATTGTGAGAATCCGATTGATACTACTAAACTAACATGGGAAATCCGAATGTTAATGAAATCCGACCTTGAAATCCGGAGCCATGACACAACCGACACCAAAATCCGATTCTAGTGAAATCCGCATTGAAATCCGATTGATTGTTCCCGGATTTGAAATCCGACCCCGGTCGCGGCGCGACAGGCCCCAAATCCGATTGATTGCTTATTTCTTTTATATGTTGCTTGGTTTGAGTTAGTATATTTATTATGTGATTTAATTGAGTTGTTTTGATAGATTTGAGATATAAATATATATGAGAAGATATATTTATATATTCGCGACTGATTTGAATGTTGCTGTGTTTTCAGGCAATCAAAAGACTCAGTAAAATTAGAATTCTGAGCCCATGCTGATTTTGAGGTGAGTGAGCGTTAATCGCGGATGGTAAAGATTTCGGTTAATGTTATTGGTGTGATGCATGATTGTGATTGGATTGGATTGATTGAACTATTGTTTGCGATTATTGATGATTGATATCTGCTGCATGATTATTTATTTGGTCGATACGCACTCTTAGTATGAATTTGAGTTGCGTTGGGAAGTCAGCTATACGTAGGATTGGGCTGGGCTCGTTCACTGATTGGTTGAACAGTGTTAGCCTTACTGGTGCATATGTTGCATCAGAGGGGGAGTGCCCTGTGCCAATTCAGTGGAGGGCTATCAGTAAACCTTTGCTTTGGCCGGCATTGGTTGTAGGTTCTGCGCCGAACCGCCGGTCTTCTCGGGATACGTGATTACATGCTTTGATATTGACTGTGGATGTTTGCTTTTGGTGTTTAGCCTCTACTCACTTAACTTTGTGCTAATTCCCCTCAGTTGTTGCTTTTGCAGGTTCATGTTTGTGAGGTTGGCTGAAGGAGAAGTTGACCCGACTCTGATATAGTTTTTGAAATGAAACGAGCCTGTAGTTTTGTAACACACAATGATATTTTGTTTATGAACAATGTTGTAATTTTGTTAATATTGGTTTGAATGTAATTAAGTTTGTTTATTAAAAGCTTCCGCAGCGTATTTAAAAAAAATGACTTGGAATTTGCGATGTTACATTAATGGTCAACATTAATTGTTTTGTTAAATAAATGGTTAGGATTGTATAATAAATATTTTCTCAATTAGTCTTTTATTTAAATTGGAAGATTATAACAATAATTAGTATTCTATATTATTGTTAGTAAAATAGTGTTTGAAATAAAGTAATCTCAAAGTAATGTGTTATACTGTTATCGTAAGTTATTGATATCGTCAAATTTAGATATATATTTTAAGCGATATATGTTTTATTTTAGTCTGTTATTGTTCGTAAATAAGTAAAAAACACTTAATTATCTTCATTTATTGAATTGCAAGTTAAAAGGGCGGAATATGAAAACTTTTGAGCAAAAAAACGGAAGAAACCGAAGAAATATGAAAAGTTGTCCGCGCCGACACACCTCCACTGTTTTGATCATATCTCACTCATACGAACTCGGATTGAGGTGATTCAAAAGGCCACGGAAACTAGACTCAGAGGGATACAAAATCATTTTTATGGTCAAACTCTAAAAAAGCAATGTCGCGGTGCGACAGTTAAGGAGATCGCGACGCGACAACGCAATCAGATCAGAATTTCAAATTTCAAAAGTGTATTGGATCGCGTCAAACTCACCAGTCGCGACGCAACACTACCTGTAACATCGTATTTTTAACCCAAAAATTTTCACTTTTAATTACACTGCGGAAGCATTTATAAACACCAAAGTAATTACAACTAATTACCAACCACTGTTTACACAATATCAGTATTACAAAACACGGCTCGTCACAAATAATCTATCAGAGTTCTAGGTGATTACTCCCCAAGCTAACCACTCTCAGCCGAGCCGCTGACTTACCAAAACCTGTAAAAAGAGTGAGAGGTGGGGGATTAGCACAAAGCTAAGTGAATAGAGTAACACACCACAAATATATCAGCCTAAACCGCATGATATCAACAACCACAAATAAGCACCCTGGGAAGACCGGCGGTTCTGCAGGAACCTACAACCAATGCCGGCCAAAGCAAAGGTTTACCGATAGTCCATTTGCTATCCTCACACAGTATCATCCTCTGGTAGCAATAAATGCATCCCAAGGTCCTGATACGGCTTAGCCAATAGCAAATGAACCCAGCCCATAAGCCTAGTCGTAAACTGACTTCCCTTCCAACATGTATACGAATCACAGAATACAACAAAACATTCACAGTTAATTAACCCACAGATATACAATCTATCCCACAATAGCTGCAACCAAACCAGTACAACTAATATCACCCGTGAGTAAACACCCACTCACCTCAAGCTTTCAGCTTTTCCACTCAGTGATTTTATATTACTGAGCCTTGTCTTTTCCTGAGAACACAACAAACTAAAATTGGTATCCAATTCATAAATATATATACCAATCATATATTTATATCCATTTAATCAAACATAAACATGTAAGATTCACATATGCAAATACATATATCACATAGCATTAAACAATGCAATCAACAGCCAAACTATCGGATTTCACCAAATCCGCAACCCTTCATCGGATTTCAAACAATCCGATACATCCATCGGATTTCACTTGGCACAATCGGATTTTCATGCTAATCGGATTTCATACTAAGGAATCCACCCTCGGATTCAAGACATCGGATTTCAACACTAGGATTTCATACATCCGGATTTAAGAGTGTCGGATTTCAACATAAGTTCCGGATTCCTATAATACCGGATTCATAAGCATCGGTTTTCCAATACTCGGATTTCTATCATCATTCATAATCCGCCAACTTCAACATTCCCACAATCCGATAACTTCAAGCCTTGTATATTTCATCTTTCCAGATCATGCAATTTAGATACAAGTTTATAGAAACACATATAAACATGTTCAAACACACAAGCATGCATCACAACACCTTCTAACACCAAGAACATTAAATTCGACACATTCATGGTGTTCACAAACAAAATCCAACAAGATTAAAAATCGAAGCATGCTTATCAATTTAAGATGCATAGCATGTTACAAGAACACATCAATAAACATACAAACCTTTTAACTTGAATCACACAAAATCAAGAAATCACCAATCCGATTGCTTCTTCTTCCTTGCTTTCTTTCTTGCTTTCGGTTTTACACACTTATTCCACACACACAAAATACTTCACAATGAAGTAATCACCACATAATCCACGTATAAATATGGTAAGCAGGAGGTGGCATGATTTAGGATTACTAAGCACATGCACACACATACACACAATCCGTATATACATATATGTATAAACCAACAAATCAAATAAGTTAATGATTAATCAATTAAATCAAACATTAATTAATAATCAATTAACATAATTCCATAATAGTTTACGTGTAACATACTCAAAGCCTATGTTTTTACTAGGCCCAATCTCAGGATGTTACACTATCCGTCGTGACGCGACGCCCCTGTTTTCAGTTTTTTATATAAACGTAACTCCAGATCGGTTTTGGGGTGAACAACCCAACTTATATTACCCATACTCTGCCAAAACACGTCCAAAAGTCATTCCAGGAGCTGTGGAGCTTAATTTGAATGTTTGGAGCTTAATTTGAAGATTAAAGTGGCTTGAAATCTTTGTTTTTACGGTTTTATCATTCTTCCCTTGTTTCTAATGTTTATTTATTACTTTCAGAAGCTTGATATGACTGTTATTGGCTAGTTTTCTTGTTTTCCTCCCTAGAGGAGATGATGCTTTGTAAGAATGTTTGATTTTCATTGATTATAACATGTTTTCATCTCATAATTTGTCTTAAAAACTTACTAATGATCCATATGTGTTAAAGATCTGTTTTTTTATTGTTTATATTTTGAGTTATAAAAATTAGAGGACCAATATATTTTTTTAACTTTTATCATGATTAATCAGAATCAATAATTAATCTTGATTAGTGGTAGATCAGACCCTAGGCTTAGATAATCAAGAATGGAACTTTAATGTGTATGATTGGCATGTAATGACCTTTATTTGTGAATTTAACAATTTAATAATCAAAACAATTGTTAAAGGTGAAGTCTTGTTTGACACGAACTTAGATATGTCTAATTATGCATTTAAACGATTTCTTGACTATAGAATTTAATAAATGCATGATTATAGGGTTAGACTTTGGACCAAGAGTCTATCCATTATAGAAATCGGTATGAGATAAAACAAATGTTCATTGCACGATTATTGGAAATTAAATGCTTTGAAAAGGTAGAAATCGAATCTAGGGAGGGAAAGCTTTAATTTGATAAGTTTAATCCATAAAAATCTTTGCTTTTGTCGTTCTTGGTTTGCTTTTGAGTGTTTGCTAGTGTTAGGAGTGATTTTAGATAATAAAGTTTGAATCTTTATTGTTAAGATTCTAAATCCCCTGTTTACTGCTTTGAATTAGTTTAATATTTAATTAGTAGAGTTATGTTCAAAATCATATTCGTTCCCCTAGTGTTCGACACCGTACTTATTTACTATACTACGATACGATTAGGTTCTCTTGCCTATTTATGTTGTAGTCGTACTAAATAACTCGGATTTATAAATTTAAAACTGGTACGCTACACGCACATTAGTCATAATATACTAAATGGTATATTTTGAAACTCAATAACAGTTTATAAAATTGGATACATATATACAATAATAAAGGATGATAACTTTGATACAATTTTATGAACTAAACCTTATAAATTATAATTATATATATACACACACAATTATAAAAACAAAAAATAAAAAAGCACAAAGGTATGGATTTATAACATAATTTATCATTGTTCTTTTTACATTTTCAATATATCCAATCATTTCTAATAACAAAATAACTATGTATCCGACCAATATATATAGCATAGTATCATTAACACGCAAGTATATGCAATCCTCTCTTTCTTAAGCTCTGGTTAGATTTGTATTAGGTTTTTGATCCATCATCTTATGTTTTTGACGAATTAAAATTTAAGATTGTTTTTTTCCTGAAAAATGAGTCATATGGTGTATGATGTTTCAATTTCATGACGTGATCTTGTATGCATATGTTGCCAATCTTATAGTATTTTAAATTTCATACTTTTTCAGTCTACTTAAGCATACTCCGGATTTTTTTCATTTAACTTTATACTTTTACCATGAACGTTTTACGTAATTACATGCCAATACTTAACATGTTAACATAGAACTATTGCGCACATATTAAGAAATTAAGAGTTAATTAAAAAAATGGTCTCTGTGGTTGTCACTGATCTTCACTTTTGGTCCTTTAACTTCAAAAATTACAAAAATAGTCACTGTGGTTGTCGTTTTGTTTCACTTTAGGTCCTTTACACTAACTGACGTTAAATCCTACTGTTAAAAGCCCTCACGTGCCTTGCACATGAGCGTATTTTGGTCATTTTGTCAATTATCCATGTTACCAAACACTAGTTACTCTAAATAAATATGTATTAATCTATTTACTCCATCTCTCTCAACACATTCTTCAAATGAGTTTACAGACTCACCACCGCAACAACCTTCAATTTTACCGCCGCCACTTCTATCACAGTGGTTGCCTTCAACGCCACAACTACCACTGCCACCGTGGTTCATTTTAACGCCACCACCGCCACTGTTGTTCCGTTCAACGCTGCCATCGACGTAACCACCAACACCAGCAGTGGTCGCCATCGGTTTGTATTGTGGAGGTGTCACCATTGTTTAGATCTGAAGCATCATCAACGTAATGACCACCATCGGTCAGATCTGAACCACCATCGCTCAGACCTGAACTGTCATCATCACCATCGCTTATAGGTCAAAGTCGCCGACCTTCGAGTCACCGACACCACCGCCCGCCACCGACCTTGGAGTCACTAACACCACCGCCCGCCACTGTCGACCTTGGAGTCACATACAGGTAAGGATCCGTGTCTTCATTGATCCGGTAAGGATCCATGTCTTCATCACTCCGGTAAGGGTCCATGTCTTCGCCACTGCCGACCTTGTCACTGATTTTCTAGGTTATTACTTGCTATTTGTGTTTGCTTCAAGTAATTGTATACACATTCAGCTTCATTTTGTTCTTGTTGATAGTTACTTACATACTCATTTGTAAGTATTTGAATTTTGTAGATTTTGTGTAATTTTGGGTATACACATGGTTTTACTCATCTGTATTTGATTTTGGCACATTCAAGTGTAAATTTTGCATAATTTTAAAGATACACAGTATTTGATTCATCTGTAAATGTAAGTTTGTGATTGTGGGTGTTAACTAGATTTGAGAAGAAACACTCTTTTTAATTTGTTAACCAAATGTGGGTGTTTACTAGATTTGACTATTTGAGAAAAAATAGTCTGTAATTGCAAGTTTTTAATTTATGTGTTCTTAGCTTGTTCATCAATTTGGTTTTAAATTTGATTCTTGATTATGGTTTAAGTTATTCAAGTTTGTATTATTTTTTTGTTTGATTTGTTCTAGATTATCTCAAAATCAATACTAAGAATTGATGTGAAAACTTGATTATGGTTTTTGTTTAAAAATTATCTAAAATCATATTTTGATAAAAAAATATAATTAAAATAGTAATTGAATAGGTTTTGCTTATTAAACAAGATATTAAACATAATTAAAAGTAATAAAAAATTAATTAAAAAAATAGAGAGCCATCAGACTGTTTGGAAACAAGGATAGCTCAAAAAAGACCAAAATACCCTCATGTGCAAGGTACTTGGGGGCTTTTAATGGTAAGATTTAACGTCGGTTAGTGTAAAGGACCTAAAGTGAAACAAAACAACAACCACAGTGACTATTTTCGTAATTTTTAAAGTTAAAGGACCAAAAGTGAAGATCAGTGACAACCATATAGACCATTTTTATAATTAACTCAAAAATTAACTAGTATATATAAAAGACGTCGTCAAAACGAAATATAAATACGTATAACTTTCTTTTTTTATTTAATATTTAGCATAGGTAAATATTATCACTACGTGGCATTATCAAAATTAACTAGCTAAAATGTACACATATAACAATTGCGTAATAATCTAAAAGATTTAAATGGTTAATTACTTTGTAGTACTAGAGTTGTTCAATAAAGTTTATTTAAAAAACATAGTACTAAAATTTTAATACTTAATCATAGGTAAAACAATCACATATGAATAATGAAAAATTACGAAAATGACACTCCATCCAAATTTTTAAAATTTAATCTGAACCATTAATATCATTGATCCAAAGGCTAAAATTAATCCCTTTGGACTATGAATTAATTATGGACTATATTGAACATTATTCTTCAGTACTATAACCCTTAATTAATTACGTAAACCTCAAGCTAGCTACTTTCTTTGTCTTTAATAAAATCGTTCGATATATAAACTTAGCTAGGTAGATAGCTTACTTAATCTATATTTATACCACTATATAAATCATTTAATATTCTCTCTCTTCCTTAATTTTAAGAGTTCTTAAAATTCAATCAAGATAAAATCTTAATCTTTCATTATATCTAAATTAATTTCATCCACTCAACCATTCCACTATCTCTCATAATTTACTTTAATTTTTTATTCATCTAAAATATACTCTCACATACTAACACACTCTCTCACACAAACACAATTATCCATCCCACATTAACATAATTTTTAAAATCTTATTAACTTCTCAAAAACTTTTTAAATTTTCATCTCAAAAACTTGGTCAGTTGGAAACTTGGAACATCTGAAAAAAAAGGTTTGTGTTTCTTTGTTTTTCCAAAAGAATAACAAAATGAGCCATTATGAACTCCTCTTTAAAAGTTTTGAAAAGCTTAATTCTTATTGAATAGAAGTTTGAGCTACAATATATACACACAATTCCCGATATAATTAGGAATATTTTATGTTCTAATTGTAATATTGATTTTATCATTCGAAATTGTAGCTATGCAGCTTTGACATTTTAAATGCCATATGTGAAGTGATTTCATACAATGATTCCATGAAATTTAATGCTACGAAGGATGAACTATGATATGAATGTGTATTTATGCACTGATCAAGTACGGTGTTGATATTGTAAGTTTGCGGGGCTATGAATAGAGCATCCCTCTTGTTAAGTACATTATAAATTCGATGTGGGATATTATATCCCTTTGCTTAGCCATATAGCTAATTTTTTTGTGATTATTTACTTGAGCAATTCTGTTATTTTTCTCTAACATATAGACACACACATACTACCTCAAGATACGAGGGGATGTAGAAACTCTTACATTCTGTCATGGTATTCGTGTTGATGTTATCAATCGGTTTGGAAGTTTTCTTCTTTTCTATGTACAAGCTTGGTTTACGAGGATTGATATTCAAGAATTCGGTGTGGGTGGGTCTCATTTTCAGAAATAATATTGGAATAAAATTTGTATATATTGCTATCTTTATGTAGGTTGAGGATTTAACCTTACGTTTTTTTGTAAGAAATCTTTGAACATAGTATTTGTGAACTAGTTGGATACGTTAAGATTTCCAAACCTTCTTATCACAATTAAATGACCACTTACTCTTGGTACGAAGTTTTACTTCCTAAACAGTGTGTAGCTGCATTATGTATGCTTCTCAACTCATCCTTATAACCTTTTTTTCCTTAATTTGAGCTCTTTTACATAATTTATTATATAGAAATTCCTTTGTATCCTGGATCAAGACTTGGAATTAGGATAGATATTGAAGTTAAAAGACATGATTATGAGTTGGGTATATGATCAATATTTCAAGTCAATGGCCATGTTTTAATTGCTTAGTATTTTATTAACATATGGTTTTTAGAAACTAATTAGGAGTCCATAAACAGATTTCATTTTCACCTTTAGATTTCAATTGCTAGGAAAATTATATAACCATATGCTTTTATTTAGATTATTATCTTTCTTATTATCATTTAAACAATGTTCAAGTCTTATATAGTTTTTTGAAGGTTTATGCGTCAACACTATTCATTTCGATACTCATTTTGCCATACTACCTAGTTGCCACTACAACAAAGGTCAAATATACACACTTTTTTAGTTATATTTATACACTCGAAGGTGTGTAAAATTATAAAGTTTGCATTTGGCTCATATGCGAGAAAACTAGGTGTGACAAAATTAATCACACTTTAAATTGTGAGGATACTTAGATAATTATTAATGTGAATATATTGACATAACACTTTCACATTTTAAAGTGTGAAAATATTAAGGTGATTCTTCACATTTTCAAGTGTGAAGGTATATGAATCAATGTTTCACATTAATAAATGTAACGATATTGACATAGTACTTCACAACTAAAACAAAGAAGCAATTAACCTATGTAAGTAGAAAAAAATAATAAAAAAATAAACTCATAAATAGCAATTTACCTAAGGCAAATATCAAATATATAAATTATTAAATCCGTGTTGGCTCTTTTAGATTTGTGACTCGATTATGTTTGTGTTCTTTTACAACATAATGTCAACAATCCTATGAGATCCATGTGGAGCTATCAATATGCAAACCATCTCAAAAAAGGTTTATTTGTGAGTCGATTACATTTACGTTTTTGTGTTAGTTTGTGTTGTTTTTTTCCTTTCGGATGTCTTTATGCAAACCATCTCAAAAAAGGTTTATTTGTGACAAATCACTATTATTCAAGAAACAATGAGATAAAGAAATTGACTAAACCTAACAAGAAACAATAAGATAAAGAAATGTACTAAAACACTATTATTTTAAAACACGTAAAAAGCCAGTTTCAAGAAACAATAAGATAAAGAAATATATTAAACCTAACAAGTACTTTCAACCTAAAGCATGACATACGTTATTCGAAAGACATGTTTCACATATGCTAGGATTAACTTACATTCAAAGGGCTGAATAAAGGGGCTGTTACGTACTTTTGTTAAGTCAATTTTCCTTTTAGGATTTTAGGCAATCAGTTACGAGGACTGGCCCTAGCAAGTCTGTAATATTTAAGGCGTTTGATTATAACATTTGATAACCTTTTAGCGTTGTAAGACGAAACCATCATCTCCATACTCCAACAAACCCAGGGAGCTTTGGATTGTTAGCCGGATTAACATCACACATATAATAACCGTAAATACATATACATATATATATATATATATATACACACACAGATAAAAAATTAAATGAATTAAAATAAATAATTTTAATTTAGCACTTAATGGACCAACCTTTCAACTTTAGCCACCTAGTCAAGTGGTTAAGCCCACAATTAAAATTTACAGGCCCTAGTAAGTAGTAACAAGCCCTTATACCTAATCAAGCTCACGATGAAATCATAAGGCCGAGAGTAAGGCTTGACCCGAATCATTCGGGTGTGTTAGGTAGATTAAAGATGACCTTCACGCGTTTGGGTTCCCCAACCCGATAATTTATTTTCTTTTTTTTGTGCGTAAGAGACAGTAGGTGAAAAAAAAAAAAGATTGGATTGGTGTAGGATAAACTATACTTGATTTCAGATAGATTAGATTACTTATGCTCTAACAAACCGCCTCCTTAATCGGCGATCATTCCGATTATGGACCATATCTTCAACAAACTCTTCAATAAATACTCCTATGCGTTCTCAATCGCGAAACCAAAGTCTGTAATCACCGGAAATTGAGAGCGAGAGAGAGAAGAGAGGCAGGGAAGAGTGGCCATTCGATGCTGCACTGGAGGGCGAAAGCGAAGCAGTGTGGAGGGCTAAAATCGGAGTGATGGCTCAGAGCCTTGGCGGATTACACTAATTGGAAGCCTAAATTAATTCGAGTTCAGCAGAGATTAAGGTTAGTTCAATCCCCATGATAAGAAAGTTTCGATTTTCTGTTCGATTTCTTCTTCTATTTCGATCAGTCTTCTGCCATTTCGATCAGCTTGATCTTGAGTGTACTGATTTCTTTTGGTTAGGTTCAATCCAAATTCACAATATCACGATTTCGATTTGAACGAATACTATCGACTATGTTAATGCGTCTAAATCCTATTGATTTGAGCCTGTTAATCACTTATGTGTTAAGTCAGTCCTTTTCATTAAGCACTAATGGGAAAAGGAAATAAACAGTGAAGAATGGAGGTAGAATTATTAGGGAATAAGAGACTTAACATGGATTGATCATCTTGTTCTTGGTTTCACATAATAAGAATAGGATATTCGTAATTTAGAACTATAAGCTACTGTTTTATTAGAGCCACATAATTTTGATAAGCATTTAGGCTGCTGGAACTAAAATCAGTAGCTAATTTGAGTTAAGCATACTAAAAATTGCTATTGTTTTAGCTAATCTTGATTAGACTCCTGTTGAATTAAGTCTTCATTCTTTAATAAGTTAAGTAGCTACCGAATACTATAATCAGAGTTGTTAATATTAGGGAATGTAATCATCAGCACTTTAATAAACCATCCATTGTTGAACTGTAAAGCTGAGTCCATTGGTAAAGACCTAATATATCAACTAGGTATCAAAGTCTGTTTTCTTTAAAGCTTACTAATTTCATGCATTGTTTGACTTAGACTCAGTATTGGATTATTCTCTGTTTGGATATTTGTATTCTTGTACATCATTACATACATATTTTTCTTTGTATCCGTTTATCCGTGCACTTGGCGTTTGGCTTGGCCGCATTTTCTTTCTATGCGGCAGGTAATTTGGGGACTATGGGATGTGCGAATGAGAGCTAGCATGGGATCGGCCGGAGATTAAACTTATGAAGAATAGTGCAGTTATTTTAGTTATTTGATAGGATGTGCTTATGCACTTATTTATTTTAACATTTGAGACTTGGAGATTCTTATTGGATTAATTATATTTAGATTAAATATTGTTTACGCAATTTTATGTATTGTATGCGTAACCCCCGGGTTCTGTTTCGGGCCGGGGTGTTACAACACACATAAGCGTTGTCACCAACAGCCATGCCTGGTGACGCAGGGTTCCCCGATTGTCAATTGACAATCATCAATTGCTACACTTCTTGCAGTGGGAATTGTGTTTCTCATTAGTTCTTTCATTGTTTATATTCAACTAGTTTAAAATTTGAAGGTATGTACGGGTTTCCTATCTCTTTGCCTAGTCCTAAATATCGAATTAAAATGCTTCTGCGTATAAATTATCCGTATAAGTTTTGTAAAGCATAATCAATATGCAAAATAGATGTGTGTTGAAATGCCCGAATGAAATTTGTTCATGTAATTGAATATGTGATTCCAAAATGACATGTCTATGTCAAGTGAATGTAGCAATGCACTGAGATTACACTATCTAATCAAATTGAATTTTTGATTTCAGATTGCTAGTTATACTTGATGATTTCTGCTTTCCCTTAATCCTTCTCATATTCCCTGTTACCTGCTTAAAGTTTGGCACGTGTCTAAACCAATCTGTATTTTTGTTGCAGTATTTTGACAAAGTGGATAATGAATTCTATAAGGAAACTTGTTTCATGTGTGATCCTGGACTTGGATGGAACACTTGTAAATACCGGTAAACTTCAATTCTTGAAAGTAGGTGGTTTACTTATTTGTTTCTTCACACATATAATTGTGGGGGGGGCTGAAATTGTTGCTTCAATCCACATGACTTAAGATTTTTCCTTTACTAGAAAACAAAAAATATATGTACCATCTAGGTACCCTAGTAATCAACAGACAGGCTTCATATCCTGATCAGGGATATGCCCTCCAAACATGTTGGAAAAAGTGCATTTGTATACCTTGCATTTGTTTTAGATATGGAGTTTTTCGTATTGGGATTTTTTCTTTCTGGGTCTCAATTTGAATTGAATGTTTAGTGCCTCAAATAACTCAAATTTAGCCTGTAGTTATATGTATCTTCCCTCAGCCAGATGGTTGTATGTGTGCCCGAGATGAAATTTAAATTCATCAATTAAACATTATTTCTGTGAAGATGGCATTGTGAGTGAAGTTTTGAAAGTTTACTTGGTTAAATTCAAGAAGACATGGGATGGGAGAGAGGCTCTAAAGATTATTGGGAAAACACCAATAGAAGCTGCAGGCGCTATCGTGGGGGATTACGGGCTTCCTTTGACAAAAGAAGAATTGCTATCAGAAATTACCCCAATGTTCTCTGAACAGTAATAACACTCACTTTTGTTGTTAGTTTTCACTTGGACAAAATTCAAAATAAGATGGTTTAAAACTAACTTATGAAAAGTTAACATGTGTGTGACAATGTGCTTTCGAAATATACTTGCAAGGCATTAAACTTAGATCAAGTGTCTTATTTAGTTTTCAACTATCAATACCTGCAAAAAGTTTTTTGTAGTCATTCAAATCATAAATTCTGAGCAAAGACAACTTTTGATTATGATTTTAAACAGTATTTATCTTTATCACAATGGCAACGGTTGTGGCCAAACTACACAACACAGATATGGACCTCTTGAGTGATTTTTCATTCAATGCCATTGTTCCTTGTCCTACTAACGGTGCCTAAAGCAACAACATATCGTAGAATAGTTTATATTGTCACATCTTTCTTTATAATGCTAATGAAATCATTAAGAACCTGTTAAAGTACCTATAAATTTTGTTCAAAACCATGTAGATCTAATTTCTCGTTACATTATTCCAATTACTAGATGGTGCAAACTTAAAGCACTACCAGGTGCCTATCGCTTGATTAAACATTTGAGGGGCCATGGAGTGCAAATGGCACTGGCTTCTAACTCTCCAAGAGATAGCATTGAAACGAAGATAAGCTATCATCCTAGTAAGTTGGAACTTATTCATGATAAGCATCGTAGTTGATTAATTACGCATTTTAACTGTCCCTTAAAAAAGCATAAGCTATTGGCTCGATATCAGACGCGAATCATAGTTATCTATTTTCAATTCCTGTATCTTACTGGTTTCCATTTACAGCATTGAAAGAATCCTTGACAGCCATTGTTGCTGGTGATGAAGTGAAAGCAGGAAAACCATCTCCTGAAATGTAAGATTAAGTTGGTGGCTCTTTATTTTTTATTTTTTGAATAATAATTATGTTAAATGAGATAGATGATAGTCATCTTAAACTACTCTGGCATTGTACCATTTCTCTATTATCAGATACTTGGAAGCAGCCAAGAGACTTAGCATTGATCCTTCCAAATGTCTTGTCATCGAAGACTCACTGTGAGTTGCTCTCTTATTAAGAACTGAAATGTCTGCTAAGTGCCAACTCTTTGATAAATGTGTGTAATTCTGAGACATGTATCTATAAGTCTCTTTCCATTTGTATTATTTTGCTGGAGCCTCTGGAGTCATAACAGCATGCCAAATTGAATTATGGCTTTTGGAAACAGTTTTACTACCAAGTTGGATGGTGAAATCACCTTGTGATGATTTCCACCATCTATTTAAGATTCATCTATATTATCTTATTTAAAGCATCATGTCAATATACAAAGTTCTACCCTGTTATAAAACTTTCTTTCTCATCATGCTACGTCTTATATGGCATAACGCAGCTTTCATTATTCTTGTGAGGTAAATTTTGGAAAAAGAACCAATATTGTTAAAAATAGCTCCTTAAATGTGTAAACCTTAGTAAACATGGTTTTTTGTTGCTCATAAACCGTCCTACACAACAGAATTAACAATGCTTTGCTACGTTATCAGACCAGGTATTGCTGCTGCTAAAGCTGCTGGAATGGAAGTTGTTGCTGTACCATCTGTTCCAAAGCAGTCCCATCTTTACACTGCAGCTGATGAGGTGATCAATTCATTGCTTGATCTACATCCTGAAAAGTGGGGCCTCCCTCCATTCGAAGATTGTAAATATCTCTTACTGATTTAGTGATTTGATTTTAGACATATTATTCTAATAAACTCACTTATATCTCAACAGTTTGTCACTGAATTTAATTATTTTGAATTTTCAGGGATAGATGGTACTTTGCCCTTAGAACCTTGGCATATTGGTGGCCCTGTCATCAAAGGTTATGGTCGTGGCTCAAAGGTGCTTGGAATACCAACAGGTTTACCAGCTTTCATCTTATCGTCACTTGCATTAATTTTTCGTTTCATTTCAATTTTTGTACACTTTGTTGGCTACAATTCATCATGTATCTGCCATTCGGATGATGAAATTATGCCTCGGCTTAGTAGAGTTTGAGAAAATGGACATGACAGGTTGGGTAACGGATCCGGTTGGGTCAAGTTCGGTGCCCTGGAATCAAAATTTGTTTTAATTCCATAATAATCTACTTTTTTGGATAAATGAGTATCAGGTTTTTCAAGAATTAATTTTTGGACGACTTCCAACCCATTTGAAGCATCTTTAAGCTTTTCTTTCAAGCTATAGTTGTTTTTCCCACCTCTTTTGACCCGTTAGATAAACCATAATCTAGCTCAACCCATTCATAAGTAAATGAGATCAAAAGACACAGACCTGGCTTGCCCTCAAGCCTTGGTTTGGTTTGCATATAGTTCCTAATTAAATGTCGAGAGCTGGAAATCCAAAACAAGTTGAAGACCTGTGATTGGAAAATATGTAAACCATACTAATTTTTACAGTTCACTGATTATTCCCCTTGCTGTTTCAGCTAATTTATCAGTGGAAGGGTATGCCAGCGTCCTTTCTGAACATCCTGCTGGTGTATATTTTGGTTGGGCAAAATTATCAACCCGGGGTTTTTACAAGATGGTTATGAGTATTGGTTGGAACCCCTACTTTAATAACACCGAGAAGACCATAGTAAGTTTAATATTTTCAACTTTGTAAACCTACTTCAATCTTCAAATCATCTGTTTATAACCCAAGTTTTCTTCCTCCTTTGTTTTCTAATTTCAGGAGCCATGGTTGCTTCATAAGTTTGATGAAGATTTCTACGGAGAGGAATTACAACTTGTTATTGTTGGCTATATTCGGCCCGAGGTATATGCTCCCTTTGCTTTAAATTAAAAACCGATATGGTCTTTTATAAATGTGGCAAAATGGACGGGTCGGGTTACGGGTCAAAATGGTAAGCTTTTTGTCCTGGTTACTTAAAGTTGAATTATTGATGACAGGCCAACTTCCCGTCACTTGAAAGCCTTATTGCAAAAATACATGAAGATGGTAAAATTGCGGAGAATGCACTTGAGCTTCCCTTATACGCCAAGTACAAAGAAGACACATTCTTCAAAAGCATTGCCCTAGGTCACAACGGTCATTTATGATATTGATTTTTTTATTATTCATACTAGCTTAATACCTTATGTATAAACACGGAGGATTGTTAATGCATATTTTAAACATTTATGGTGTGAAACCTTAAACTTACAAAAAATTCATATATCGATAACAAATCAAAACCATTTATGAAAATTTGAAGATGAAGATATAAAATTAATATACTAACATATTTGCGCCGATAGCTATTAGTGCAATTAAAAATCCGATAGTTTTTCGTAAAAATTTCCCTACACATTTGCCATAATAGTTAAATCCGGAATTAGGGTTTCGTTGAAGACTGTTTTTGAATGACATGAAATCCAATTAAGAATACAAGTAACTCGTTTCTATTTAAGATCCGTGCACAACTATGAATTCACGGCTTAAAACTTTTAACGTAAGAAACTCTTTATTCGTTAGCCATTTGATTGTTGTGACAAACCTACTCTTAAATTTACACTTTTTGTTCATAACAAACTAGACCTAGGCTATGGGGAACAATTTGCAACACCTTGGTACCGCTAGGCTATAAGCTATTTGATATAAATTTGTTTAATATAATTTGTAGTAGATTAGATATCTGTGTGATATATGGTTTGTTTTAAAAATATGATAAATATTAAACTTTATTAAAAATATTTAAATAATTATAAAACGCGGAAATGAAAATTTTAAAAAATGACGACAAACAGCTTCAACACCCAGACTAACGGTAAAAGCATCGATGCAAGAGGGAGGGCATACGTCACGACAGAAATGTGGTGTCAATGGTATGGAGAGACACGATTGTATTTCTTGTATGTCATGTTTTTTTTTATAATTAAAAAAATAATAAAATAGCAAAACCAATAATTTGGTTAAATGTGATATTTTATAATGTTATAAAGGGTAAATATGATATTGATAAACTAGAATGGGCAATACGATATTTTAAAGTTGAAAAAGAATATATATATATATATATATATATATATATATATATATATATATGAAATTATCAACTTAAGTCAAAAGTAAATCCAATTTTGACCAAAGAAAAATTGAGTTAGATTTCAATTTTTCTCAAAACAAATGATTTAGATTTGTCAATGAATTTTTTTATTTAAATCAATGACTAAAATTTTCTAAAAATTTTATTCATTACTTTTATTTTATATTAGAAGATTATTAATATTAATTATAAATGTATAAATGTATGTTTAATGTGTGTATACTTCCAACTACTAGATCGTGTCAAATATACTTTTAACTATGTTGACTAGTCCATTCCTCTAAATCATGTATGTTTATGTATCCCTTCAAATACCCCAATTAACTTGAACCTGGCTAACTCAATCATATAAACCTGAAACTCGATTGACCTAATCCACTAATGCGAAGCATAAAACGCATCTAATTGAATGGTTGCAAGTATTCAATCATACAATAACTCAAATGACAGTATTCTTTCAATCTCAAATGGAAATATGCCAATACTCGACAATCATTCACTTAGGCATAAATCATATATTCAAATCGAAACAAAAGGATCTTTGACTTAGCTGTATCAAGGTATTTCAAGGTGTTCTTATTCCTTATTGAGGTCAAGGTTAGATTAGAATGAGTGTGAAAAAACTTACAACAAATTGCTCAATTGATTCCTTTCTTGATTCGTCAGTTGACTAAACCGTTCGTGATTTGTTGTTCATACTCCACAAATTCGTCATTCAGTTCCATCATGCATGATTGGATGACATTATCGTTTGCTTCATTTGATTTCCCAACGTGGTGACGTGAGTTAATTTGTTTTTGCGACGTGATCCCCGATTCAAGGTTGATTCATCCACTTGCCGGGTAGTTGTCTCAATGCCTCATCCGGACCTCCACTGATTTCCACGCCTATGGGCCCTTATTTAAAAATTTTGGCCATATGGCCCATATCACATACATAGATATAATCTTTCTTAATCTTTAATCTTCTTTTATCTTTAATCTTTCCTTAATCTATAATCTATAATCTATCTATCTATCTATAATAATAATAATAATAATAATATATTAATAATTAATATTAATAATAATAATATATAATAATAATAATAATTTATATTAAAAGAATATGATTACGATGTAATCATCCTATTTTTAGAATTTTTAATTCAAATCATATCTTTATTTATAATTAAAACACGATATTAGAATGTTATTATTGTCGTCTTAACATTCATCAAATAATATAACTTAAGTAATTATTAAAAACTTATTTAATAATTATCTATTTCAAATTTACATATATAAAACCTTTATATTATTTCGTAAATCTTTTTTTAAGTTATAATTAATATCTTTTATTATCTTTAATCTTTAATATATATTAGGATTAGGATAATAGGATTATGATGATATCTTCTTATTTGTATAATTTTTAATTTTAACCATATCTCTTTATTTTTTAAATGTCTTTAGAATTAATTGTTTATATGTTAAAAATTTTAAGCCTTGCATATTATCCAATATTTTCATTTTTAGGGCTGATTTAATTTGTTAAGACTAAAATATTTTAACAAAAGTTATATTCAAATCATTTAATAAATATATTTTTTCGTGATTACTTATATAAACATGTAGACCAATTTGATTAAATTAATACATTGAATTATCATTATCCGATTTGTGATACTATTTTGGGAATCATTTCCAAAATGACATCAACATATCACTTAAAGTATCTTATTTATTTGTCCTTTTTTGTTTCTATCGTGATTTGTTATTTTATTTTGTAATACTATTTAAATCCGGAGTATTTGTTATCGATATATATATATATATATATATTTATACACGAGGTATTATTTGTTTAATTATTTATTTATAGTTTTTGTATGCTTTACAATTATTTTACTATACAGAAACATTTAAAGTTTACTTCAATCACCTCGTGTTTATATACGCGATATTAAACTAGTATCCTAAAAATAACAGTATTAATAATAACAAAAAAGAATTTATCTATTTAAATTGCGCCAGGATTTGTTAATAAAGAAAAGTAGTTTGGATCTAAATTAACAAAACCCATTATAGGTTATGCCTAGATGCTAATATACATTCAGCGAATCAGCACTAACTACCTGAGGTGTGTTTGACAACGGGCTTATGGGGGATTATAGGGGCTTGAGATTCTGGTTTTCATAATCCTCAACTCTCTATCCCCGTTCGGGTGTTAAAATTTTAGAGGATTATTAAAAACATAATCCCTTATAAGTTTTCAAAATAAAAGTCTTTTCAAGTAGCTTATAACTTGAGCTTGTGATTATCAATTAATCAGCCTTAGTTTTAGCCCCAACCACATCCTCTTTCGCCAAAACACCCCTGTTCGATTGAATTGATAATTCAAACAGGAGCCATAATAAAAACCCGACTAAATCGGTGGTCGTTATCAAACCCGACTAAATATGTGAGGAATCGATTTAAGTGCAGCAACAAGAGCCGTTATCAAAACCTGTTTTTATTATTTTTGCTTTTGTTTGTATCCGCGCACCGAACATTTGGGTCGCCTTATTTTCTTTTCGTACCAGGTAAACTGGAGATTGCAGTGCAGCGTTAGAGAGCGTAACACAAGTTGTTGAGGTAATAATTCTTGAATATAGAGACTCATGTTCTCTTGTAACCAAACTTAACAATGGGCCTCATTTTCTCCTGTAACCGTCACTTACATTACTAACCAGTGATGGAAGATGTCATGGAAGAACAGCCGACGGCCGACGGCCAAACCGAATATTATTCTTCCCCGCGGGCACTTCGTTGCGATATTCCTCCTCACAAAGCCTACCATTTTTACAGACATTTCAGAGCCTCGTCTAACCCTAATAACTTCCTCAAGGGCGTCAAATGGTAAATCATCTTTTTCTACCAAATTGCAGTTTTTTCTAAGGGAGCGTTAGTAATACGCTGAATGCTTTTAAAGTTTCCCCTTATTTATTGCAACAGTTCATCTCAATCTTGTTACTGTTTGATTCGAAATCTGTTTGCTTCTGATGATTATTATTGTTCTTGTAGGTCTCCCGATGGTTCGTGTTTTTTGACAAGCTCTGATGATAATACCCTTAGTGTATTCACATTGTAAGCAACTTCTGTTATTAATTTTCACTGCTTTAAGTTACATTTTTATTTTGTTTTTTTCTGCTTTGCGAAGTAGAAGGTGCAAGCAAGCGTTCCCCATAGGTAAGAAGAATCTTATAATTTGTTACTTGTCCATAGCCGATAAAAGGTACATTTGACCTTTGATGGTGCAAGCAAATGTACTTTAATTACAAAATCGGATTGGGGTTTCTTGTGAATTTCTGAAATAGCTTAGATAAGTACTACAGCTGATTAGGACGCATTACGAAAAGGTTACAGACGGTGTTAAATCTTTATAAGTTTCACATGACTCTTGCTAATTGTTTAAAACATTACCCTGAAACTGTCAGTATGGCTGGGTTGTTTGGGCTGAATGTGGAACACAAAAGCACTTGAATGAAAAGCCCTGTTGAATCTTGAAAGATGTATTGCCGTTATCAGTTTCCTAAATGTTCCATTTAGTGTCTTGTATAATCAATCATCAGTCGACTATTGAGCATGTGTTGTATACAACTGAAAACATTGTTTTTTTCTGTCACAGACCAGATTATGAAAACTGTATAGATGAAAAAACTTGTTCTTCAGATGCTATTGAAGGTTAGTTTTTATTTCAAATGGTATTCTTTTTGCGTGACAAGTGAATATCTGGTTAACAAAATAATAAATCCTATCACGTTATGCTTATGATTTTCAGATTCATTTCCCGCAAACCTTGCTATAACAGAGGGAGAAGCCATATATGATTACTGCTGGTACCCTTACATGCATGCTTCAGGTTTGTTCCTTCCTTTAACATGGTATAACTTCTTTGGATGATTTGAACTTTGTGATTATTGTTAGCAGCGTGTATATCAACAATTGACCAAAATTATGTACAATGGCTGCATTGTAGATCCAGTTTCTTGTGTGTTTGCAACTACGACACGGGACCATCCTATCCATCTTTGGGATACCATCACAGGCCAGGTGTTCAATCCAATCTTTAAGTTAATTTAATTTATCACCGATAAATGCCCAATATCATCTGTGTATGAAATGCCAGTAAATGGTTATAGCAAGTGTTTTTCTGTCTTGAATGTTACTATGTTACACTAATTTTGATTGGTCGGTAATCATTATTATTCAAATTATGGATTATTGTCGTGATATAATTTTTAACTCCTCATTCAAAATGGAATTGCAGCTACGTTGCACGTATAGGGCATATGATAACATGGATGAAATAACTGCTGCCTTTTCAATTGGTTTTAACCCCACAGGAACTAAGTAAGCTTCTGCATGCTGTAAGAAGTTAAATCCGTACTACTTTATTTTTTTTAAATTTGGTCGGAATCATGTTAGGTTCTATAGCTTCTTAGCTCTAAAATATCAATATGCTTAAAACTCGTTTTAATGCAGGATATTTGCTGGGTACAACAAATCCATCAGGATATTTGATATTCATCGTCCTGGTAGAGATTTTGAACAACATTCAACCCTTCAAGGAAACAAGGAAGGCCAATCAGGTAGGCAATTAGACATGTCATATGTCTATTTTAAGTAGTTCTTTAATATGAAAGTTAATCTAATTGCATTTTTTTTCTTGATTATTTTCCCTTGTGTTTAGGTATCATATCTTCGATTGCCTTTTCACCAAGTCATACAGGGATGCTTGCTACAGGATCCTATAGCCAAACGACAGCGATACATAGGGAAGATAATATGGAACTCTTGTATGTCCTGCATGGTCAAGAAGGTGGGGTTACTCATGTAAGTGGCCAACTATATCTAGAGATTATCATCTAACCATGGTTTAAAAATTAACCAGACCGCTTTTCCATCTCCTTATTTACAGGTTCAATTCTCCAAAGATGGAAACTATCTTTATACAGGGGGGCGAAAGGTAACTGATTAGTTGTTTTTTACTTGTTACTTTCTAATGTTATTACTTCATAGTTCTAGAAAGTTGGAACTTATTTTTGCAGAACATCCTATCATCAAAGTAATTGATTTTTTGTAGGATCCATATATTTTATGCTGGGATATACGCAATACTGTTGAAATTGTATACAAGTACGTATTTTGTTGGTGCAATGGATACTTATGTAATCTGATAATTCTATCGTCTCTCTTCTAATGTGTGTGCCTAATGTGGTATTTACCAGTAGTGTTCTAATTAATTATTGGAATTTGTTAATGTTAGACTTGAAAGGATTAGAACACTAGTGTGATCTTTTGCTTACGCTGCTCAATTATTAGGTTATATCGATCAACCGAGACTACCAATCAACGGATTCAGTTTGACACGGAGCCCTACGGTCGATATCTTGGTACTGGTGGGCAGGTATCGTTATATCTATTTATCTTTTTGCTTATGATTGGAACACTAGTGTGATCATATAACACATTAAAATATAAAATATTCTGCAAATGTGAATGTAGGATGGTTTGGTACATATGTATGATCTTCAAACTGGTCAATGGGTCTCTAGTTTTCAAGCTGCATCAGGTGATACCATCTTGCTTTTTCTTATTTTGAAGTACACACACACACACACTTATCCCAAATATAAGTGCAATGTTTGTCCTCCAAGAATAATACGATGAAATAGTGGAAACTTGTGCACCAAAATCAATACGACCAATTTATTAATCATTACTAATAGTAAAAAATGTGAATTCCAATTGAAATCCATCCACCTAAAAAGGAAATTGTATAATTTATTAATTATAGGGACATGGTAGTTTGAACGAACTTCATTTTGTATGAGGGGCGTATGCCATCACGCCATTACACCGTGCCAAGTCAGCTATTTCCACCGTGACACCGTCACTGCATCACACTGGCCCTCACTTAAGCATCTTACTGCATCATACCATCACTCATCCACCAACTCCTTTAATACACACAAAACAAAACAGAAAAAAAAATTCTATTAATGCGTGTGACCAGCCTCACACAGGCACCTTCCTAGCATCACGGTGTGATCTAGGCACCCACACCCCCATCACTTCTTGTGTTACGCCCCTCTAATGTGTGAAATAGGGTTTTAAGGTTGGGTTACACGATACATGGGTGTTAGGTTGGGTCTTTGTATGAAAACCTAATTAAAATTAAAACCAATTTGGTGAGAAAGAGGCATTACAATATTACATATTGTCATTATCTAATTTCTTACTCACCCCTTAAAACACACACTAGTTGACCCCCCCACCCCCCACCCACCCACCAAAGTTTCATGCATGCTTTTACTTGCCGTCTACTTTTTTGGTGTTATAACTCTAATTTAATGCCTTATTTTTGCCTTCAAATACATCTATACTTGTGAGTTGGGGTGTTCTGTTTTGTCATTCAGTAAGTAGTTTATCCTTTTATGGATTAAGATCTTTTACAATACTAATGTATTACAAAAGCACACCCTCTTCAAAACATATACCTACTTTCAATCGTTAGTTTTTGATTGGTTCAGATACTGTTAGTGGTTTCTCTTTCCACCCATTTTTGCCAATGGCGGCAACCGCATCAGGACATCGGAGATTTGGAGCTCTTGATGACTCGGATCAAGATTTGAGTTTGACTTTACGTGGTATATTTTTCCAACCTTTACTGTCATGTAATTTGTCAAGATATTAGCAACTGCTTTTTGAGGTCTATAATATTTGCATCAATGCTTGTGGTTTCTTTCTCTCTCTCTCTCTATATATATATATATATATACGGGAGGGTTCATTTGAGAATCGTTCTTATTGCGAGTACCATGAGAACCAATCTTGGCCACTGATCAAAATAAATCAATGGTCAATAAAAATAATGGCTCATTAATGATGCATTAATGAGGGGTATTTTGGAAAAATCAAGTCTCGCTCTTTAATGACGGCCCACCCAGAGAAATATATAAAAAGACCAAAATAACATTAATGGTGGTTACAAATGGTGCACGTAATAAGAACGGTTCTCAAAGGAACTTCTCCCTATATATATATATCTATATATATATATATCTATATCTATATATATATATCATATTTTAATACTTTTTACGTAGTAGATGATGTTATATCTACATTATTATATTTATTTAGCTAATAGACTCCTTTAGAGGTTTTAGCGAGTTGATATTGAGTTGAACTTACCAAATAGTTGGTACATCTCAGTTACACCTTATGTAAATTTATTAAATCTCATATATTTTATATGCCAATTGTCAACATCGGTTTAAGCATTGTTTGTATATCCCATGTAGATGATGAGAATTGTGCTACGGTATGGAGTTTCTCCACCTATTCACCTGAGGATTATGCTGCAAACACAGACCCTGTAGACTCAAATGAGCAATTTGATCAAGAGAATGCGTTTCAAGACCCTTGACCTACATTTTCTTCGTTTTAGGTCAGTTTTTCAGTATTAGCAATCCATATTTTGGGACTATGCATGATTAAAAACCATGAGTCTTGGTTTAAAAAAGCATGCTTAAGCGCTGAAGCGATGAGGGTTAGTGCTAGCTTAAGCTATACCGAAGCACTACGATTACGTAAAGCGAGAAAGAGCGCCGCTTCGCTTCGCTTTAGGTGAAGCGCTTAACAATGATTAAGGTAGTCTTAAGTATGTGGTGTGTAATACAATAGGCACTTTGGACTTTAACATACACACTAAAATTGTATACAATCTTATTCATGACTTTCTTAGTCATGCAGCTTTAAGGACAAATTTTGATAGTTTATGGAGAATTGGCTACCTGATTTTTATTTTTGCATAAGCAAATCTATTATCTAAATTTTTTTATATTTGTATAAGACAATCTTTTATTTTTGCTAGGAATGGCCGGGTACTCCCTAACCCACAAGATGTCGTGGAAACACATATCGCTCAACCATTGAAAGAAACATAATTACATTCAACAAGTGAGTCAACAAAATAGACAACAGTACGAGCTAATCAAGCAACGGACTCGTGTAAAACCAGATTTTTAGAAACTAGCACAAGTTTTGTTAATGTTATAAGGATACATGTAGTGGCCGCCTCCGAGTCTCCTCAGAGTATAAACAAAATTCTGGGAGGAAAATTATGGTGCGGTTATCAGCAAATTTATGCGGTTATCAGCAAATTTATGTACCTAGTGTATATCTTTTACCCCAAACCTATACTGTTGACAACCTCTATATAATCATCCAACTCTGATGGGTTTAACCATAGTCACATGGAACTGGGTTTGCTTCGGTGCGGAAAATGGTATGGGTTCACGGTTTGCTAGGTCTCTAAGCTTTCGGTACGATGGGGGTAGGTTTATTCCGGTTCGCCTCCTGTACGAAGTACCAATTTTCTAGGTATGATGTACCGCCTACTAAAATATATAATTATACTAATATTAATTCTCAAAAATATAAATTTTATACTTCCCATAAAATCAAACAAGATCACCAAAAAGATTAAGACAAAATAGAAAACATAATGAAAAACTGTGTATAATATGATAAAAATTCAACATTCTAAACACTTAAATAGGAATTAGAATTCGTAATTGAAGAATCAAAATACTCGATTGAGAAGTGTGAAAAACAGAGAATCAGAAATCGATGAGTTGGGGTTGATGAAACGGCAATTAAAGTTCTAAAACTTGATTTCGTGTACCAATTCGTGTTTTCCATTGCTCGGATTGTTCCTAATTGTGTTCACATTCGTGATTGAAAGCCAACAAAACCGATTTTGACCATCGATTTGACTAATGAACCAAATCGCGGTTCCATGGTGCGACTGGTTCGATTTTGTATGACAATTAGGTACGAAACGAACAGATCGCAGATCGTGGGTGTTTTAGCGAACCATGTGACTATGGGTTTAACAATGAAAAAAAAGGAAATTTGGTGACCTTGGAAGGAGTGATAGAAGTGAGTTAAAGAGTTGGAGAGGTACACCTTGACATGGAGTGCAATGCAGCTATGAAAAGACTATGAAGCTAGTGTATGATATTGTGATCTTAACAACGAATTTGGTGAAGTATATTAATGGATTCGGCTTCGCCTAATTCACATGGAGATTGTGTTTGTTCTTTGCATATGATGTTGATCAAGTTCTCTACTGATTGTGGGAGCGGCTGCGGCGCTCTATTCAACGATCCTTTTTTTTGTGAAATTTTGATTCAATGGGTATGTCTTAAAGGGATGTAATTTGAACCTCAAAAACAAAAGTGTGCTTAGGAAGCTATGCTATAGAGGAATCGGTGTTTAAAATACGGTTATAAATCGTTTTAACTGAAAATCAAACCATTCTATAACCGAAACAGTTTTCAAATTCGGTTTTGTCGTCAAATTGTGGGCTTGAATGTGAGGTATTTTTGGGGTTCTTTAATTAGGTTTATAAGGATAAAATTGAAAACTGAATTAGAATTCGGTTTTTGGTTCGGTTATGGTATATTTTTTAACGGTTTTGGTTTGCTTACCGTTTTAACAAAAAATACCATGAATAAACCGAATCATTTAAACTGCTTAGACCGTAAACCGAATCAATGAACACCTCTAGAATCGTAGATGGAAATGGAATTTACATTTTTTGTAGTGTTCGACGGCTCTTTGTAGTAAGAAAAGTACATATTTCTAAGTTGATGGGAACCTGTATATATTTAGGCTTTGTTCGTTTTTTTAAATAAGGTCTTATTTTAAAGAAACGTCTGCGGGTGCGCAGACGTTTCTAATAAAGTGGTTTGTTTTTTCGCAGACATAAGACCTTATTCTGTCTTATTTTTGCTTATTTTAAGAAGCTAAAATCTATAGCTTTTTTTCGCACACCTTCTCAATCTTAAGACCTTCTAAACCATATCTTTTCCTGAAGACATGAAATAAGACATAAGACATTTATGTCTTCGAAAACAACAACACCTTAGTAATTAGTAAGCTTGTTTAGCTTATTGCATTCCAAAAGATTTGCATTTCCTTCTAGCTGGCCAAAAGAGGATTGGATTAGATTGGATTTTTTTTTTACTCTAAACACAAAAAAAGGCTCTAAATGAATAATTTTTATTTTGGGAGCTCAAACACAAAGTTTTATTTAACAACAGAGTTACTTGAACTAAATTAATTATGAAATAGAATGTGTAGTTTTCGACCGAATATGTAGTTGATCTAAATCAAATATGTATTATTCCTGGTCTTACCCTGTGAAGCAACCCTCTCGAGCCTACAACAATAGTTTACGCTTACCAAGCCTAAAAATAGGGCTCGTTTTGTTCGGGCATTTTTCATTTGGCACACCTTCCGACTCTGAGGTAGACTCAGAATATTCCACTCGTGTGGTGGGTGTAGGGGCTAGCCGTAGTCGTAATCACAACCATTAATCATCAAAATCTAAAGTCTGAGATTGGTTCTGTAGGTTCTGTATGTAAGGCTTGTTCTGTATTGATCCTTATTCTATATATGAAAAAATATTGGTTAATTTTATTTGAGCGAAGCTTTTTAATCATAATATTTATATTTATTTTCATTTGAAACATATCGTAAATTAATATAGAAAATAAAAAAACCTAACAAAGTTAAAAGTTCAAAAATTTGACTTGTTTCAAAAAATTGTTAGAGAAAGACAATAAAAAACCTAACAATATTAATATAAATTATTAGAGAAAGATTTTATGAGGTATTTTTTCCTGAATTGTATTAGTAGAAATTATTATTTTTAAATACTAAAAACCATATTAGTTTGTTGAAAATGTACAAATAAAAGGATGGTATGGTAAAGAGAGCTGATTTGTATACAACGGTTTTTAACCATACACAACAATGTACAAGCATTTATTACACATGGTACAAGTTGATGATGCATAAATTTGTTGTATATGACCAATTTTGTTGTGTACGGATCACCTCCCTATGGTAAAGTGGTAAACACGATTTTCAAACGGTAACAATATTAATTAAGATGATTTACCGAATCCCCTAAACTTGATTTTTAAACGGTAACAATATTAATTGAGATGATTTACCGGATCCCCAAATCTTGATTTTCAAACGGTAACAATATTAATTGAGAGGATTTACCGTATCCCCTAAGCTTCATTTTCAAGCGGTAACAATATTAATTGAGAGTTTTGATTTGACCAACGACTTGCACAAATTGACTATTTATATATAAGCACGCTTGCCTTTGGATTCTAACACCAAAAATCACCCTCTTCACTTTCGACCTTTGTCAGATCATTCCTTTTGAGTTTCTTCACCCCGTTCGTCGATCGTTTTGAGGTTCAAGAATTCCTGATGCCATTCTCGTGTTAAGGTATCTTCTTTGGGTTTGATTCGCCATACATTCTGTATCTATCGACGCTAAACCCTGTTCGTATCGTAGTTGGGGTGATTAAACTTTTAATTTCGATCGTAACATATTTAATCGGACTATTTGATATCCTTCTTGATCTACATCTCCTTTCTACTAATTGTTTATTTCTTCTTCATTTGTTTCAGAAACACTACGACGCCATGCTCACTCAAAAGTTTTGATCATATGCGCCCTCTCCCTGTTTACTTTGTTGAATTTAAGATACCAATTTTTCACATTGAACTCTCTAATATTGAATCCGTGTCTAGATTATAATTAGTTTTATGCCATTATAGCTTTATCGATGATTTGAGAAAAAGATGCGGCTTTAAATATCTGAAAGAAAAAAAAAAGAAACAGAGGCTTTGCCACTAAAGGAATTAAGTTTCTCTAATACTGAATTCACATCTATCTATATATACACATGTTATGTTTGCAGATCGCCGTACCAGTTCTTTTCGATATATTATCACCCAAAAAGATCTCCCGTTTATGGATTGCCTCGTATTTGTTATTAAAAATCATGGTGACCAGCCTGGTGAGTTACTGTTAATGTGACTTTATATAATATTGAATAACCTTTTCAAGTACTGTTAATGTGATATAAATGTTATGATGCTTCCTTTTTCCTCAAAGCAAACACGAGGATGGATTCATCAGGCCGCAAAACAAAGTAGATATCACCTATGATAGTTCAGTTCTTGAATGTCAGGTACATGACTTGCCATGTTTATCATTATTAGCTTAAGTTTAAAAAATGGAAGGCTTCTTCTCTCATTCTTTTTTATTTTATTGTTGATTTAGGAAGCATTGAAATGCAAGAAGTTCAGCTAGACAAGAATGGTGAGTAACTGGACTGATAAGCATGTTAAACTACTGGACTGTCCTGGTGTTGTGATGCTTAAATATGGGGAGAGTGATGCTGGTGTAGCTCTTTGAAATTGTATTAAAATTGAGAAGCAAGAGGATCCCATTGCACCTGGTAATTGAGTTTTATCCATCAAAGATTTGTTGTTTGGGTTTCTATTTAAGTTTTGATCCTTTTCTTTGGGGGCAAAATATCCACATTTATTTCACATAAGTGATTTACTTTTTGATTCAATATGAATGACATTCTTGCTAAAATGCCCAAAGAAAGGAAACAAAACTCCGAAAGCTCGCAAGTACAAATAGCAAAATAGGCGGGTCGGTGAGCTTGGTACTTGATCAAAAGTTGTAATTTTTAGTATGAGTTTAAGTTGGTCATGTTTCCAAAACCTGTATTATTACAATGGTAATATAGTTTTTTACTTTTTTAAGAAAGTGATTTAAAAGGTGGTTATATGCATTAAGAAAGCACATTGACAAACCCACACATTCGACCCATTCCATTCAAAGTTATTATTAAGGCTAGAAATTAGAATATATTAATTTAGAATATTTGTATAGTTAAAAGCTTGTTAATACCTTCCTGTATTAGTCCCTCAAGTACGTTCTTTCCTTGTATATATTTGGCTATAAAGCTGCTGTAATTCTTGGTGTAAAATACAAGAAATTACTTTCCTCTCAATACCATTTCAGTTATTATATTTTATCTGACCCGTTACTAATGTGTGCAGCCAATCACATTCACGTCAGTAATCTTTTGTATTATGTTATCTTTCACATTAGTTATTCAAATTGAAGTTTGATACAGAGGGCTTTGCTTCACATGCAACTCAATTTTATATGGTGTGGGTGTGATGTTCTCTCTAGAAGTCGGTGATCAATTATGTCCACCTGCGACCAACCGTTATCTTGGAATTTTAGTCCACATGGCATGTTAATTAACAGGTATTCCCTCTTGGTGAGTTGTCTCTATTATGCTCTCAGGATACATATCGCCCAACCAACATACTCTCATTGAATTAGGGCATATCATTGTGAAATAGTTAGCCACATTATCAAATTTGGGCACGACTATGCTTGGGAGCCTAACATCAGTCGTTTCAGTTACTTCCAATGCTTAGCACAAAGGAGTTTATGATCTTTGTAGTTTTTATCTTTCTAGAGTCATCAGTGTACCCCTTCCGTCCATTGACAGTTGGTTCAACACAAAGATAAGCCCGTTCCTGTTTTTTTTCTTTTGTTTCTATACGCTCGAGTTTTAGGGTGTGTTCACAGTTTTTATGAGGGTATATGTGTGGAACGTGACAAGAAAAGGAATATCTAAATTTTTAATAAACTTTACTTCTTGTTTGTATATTAGAATGCTCAATTTATGGGTGGTGTTCAAACCTGGTTTTGGAAGCATTATGTTGCTTTGAATGGAGGAGGCCAATACTATCGACATGTTGATTACAGATGAAAGTGTAAACTTTGGGTTTTGATCCCAACTAAAACTCAAGTCTTGATAATTAACATTGTAATTGTTGCATACTAAGTGTAGCCAAAATGCTCTAATGAGTATAATTATTCCAAAACTCTGTTTTCGTGTATTGTTCCAGGTATTCAATTCATTAGTTTCAAGGTGCTTTAAAATTTGTAAGGGTATTGTAATAGATTCATACATACACTTAGTTAATTTTTAGCTTAGGCTTATGTCAATCGATGGTGTAGGTTTGAAATATGGTAAATAAGCAAGTTGTTACTTGCATTGAGCATGTAGTTTTGGTGCCTCGTGCTGATGATGAAGATAACGCCTTGAGTATTATGATGCAATTTCCGGGTAGATAAAAAATGTAAGTGTTCCTTTGACCTTCTTTCTTTATCAATTTGATTTTTTGATAATGATGAAATATATAGATTGGTAAGATAGAGTCCTAAGTTTGTTCTGCTTCTAACTTTCTATGGATTGTTAGGTTTATACAGTCGAAGGGCTAAATGGGGTTGAGAAGTGGGAAATGAAGTCCTGTTGGAGCCCTAAACCCAAGTTTGAACTTGGGTATGCACTGGTTGGATGATTTTCTCAAGATTTTTTGAATTTCTGAGAGCATAATAAGCCTGTTATAGAATATTGAAACCATGTGTCCATGATCACATATAGTCAAAGCACTTCGTACACCAAATGAGACTATACGGCCACTTTCTGGAGTCAAGGTGCATTTTTTCAAGCATTAGTAAGTGTCCACTAACATATTCTTTTTACTCATTTTAAATTCAAAGTTGACATATCTCTTATTTTTGCCACTGTTTCCCATGCTTCGAGCACTGGGTAATTTTTGGTCTGGCTTTCTAGCTTTTGTTGATGAAATGCACAGGGAGGAACAGGAAATGCTTGAATCTGGAACATTCATGGGAGGGTATGATTATGCCTTGATTGCCTTCATACATTGTTCTTTTGTGATTTTATTTTTTGGAGGCTTTTAAAACCAAATAATCTTTTTTGTTATGAGCAATAGAAGCTTAGAGAAATTTGCAAGTAGTTTGACACAAGGAGATTCAAAGTCCAAGAGGTTGTTTATTAGGGCTCATCTCAACATTGGATGATTATTGGCCAAGTCAATTTGATACTAAATCAGAATTGGTGGGGAAGTTAGCGGCTTTGTTTCAGAATGGAGGTCAAGATGAGCATTATGATATGTGCGTGATCATTCTTAGCTTTTTTCTTTTACGTAATGTACATGAGGTTGTATGTGTTTTCATAATGCTGAAGTTTGAATATTTTCTGCCTCAGCAATTGGTTGTTAAAAGCCCTAAACAATATAGAAGTTGCAAACGGCCGGTGAAGTTCAAAGATGCAGTTTTCAGTTGGAGTTAAAAGCTGTAATTCGTTCATCTGGTTAGTTTTTGTTCAACCAAATCTAATGTATCTTATTGAGATCATTTAGATGGGAATCCGTGATAGGAATTGTAGGGTGCATGTCTTATAAGAGCAGCTAGGATCAGAGGCACTGCAAACGTTCTACAGATCATTTTTATTAAACCATCAGTTACTTTTTCAGAAGAAAGAAATCAAGTTGTCTTGTTTGTGAGCATTATTCGCTTTTTTCTTTTATGTAATGTACATGAGGTTGTATGTGTTTTCATAATGCTAAACTGTGAAAATTTTCCACCTCAGCAATTGGTTGGAACCCCTCTCTCTACCTGTATCTCTTCATAGTATATGAATCGACTCAGAAAAGTGCATCATCCCCACCCACCACTTGCTGGTGCGTCTTCCTTTACCCACACCTTTTGCCAGCCGGCGACGGAAGACCATCTTTGGGCGATTGATCAAAGGTTTGCTATTAAATTTGATTGTTTGCGGTTGCAAATCTCATATATGCTCCTGTATGTGGAAGTATGCGATGGTGAAGGAATTGTTCAGCAAAATCAAGGTTCATCGTCACTGTTGAGCCTGGATGCGATTTAAGCCCTAAACGATATTGAAAGTTGCAAACGGCTGGTGAACTTCAAAGATGCAGTTTTCAGTTGGAGTTAAAAGCTGTAATTCGTTTCTGGTTAGTTTTCGTTCAACCAAATCTAATGTATCTCATTAAGATGTAGATAATGATAATGATAGCATCACACTAATGTTGATTTAGATGGGAATCTGTGATAGGAATTGTAGGGTGCATGTCTTATAAGAGCAGTTGGGATCAGAGGCATTGCAAAAGTTCTAGAGAAGCAATTGAGTTCCGAGTTATCAAAAACGATAGTAGAGGAAGCCTTGAAGCTCCCTTGAGCCTGTAGTCATTTTCTTAGCTTAATGATAATTGTTGAAATTTATCATAGGTAATTGCAATTCCAATCTTAGTTTCATTCCTACTTAAATCAATTTCCCAATTGTGTGTATAAAGGATTGAAGCGTCTCATATTGCCTAATCAAATGGCTATATCACACTTCCTTGCAGGGTAACATTTTACTTACATGCTTCAATCTTGGCATGAAGCTGATTTTTGTGAGAGTCTCCTCTGTAGGGAAAGAGAGAAATGTCATTTTGTTTTTGAAAAATACAATTATTTGATAAAAAGATGGAACAAAATCTCCTACCATTTGCTCACAATAAAAGCCACAGAGATTGAAATCTCAAATTTTACTGGTTATGATGTTGACTGGGGTTTAATCTGTTTTTCTTGGTATTTTCCATCCATCCATTTATGATGTAGTTTTATGTATCGAAATTAAGTTGGAACAGATATGGTTTCTTGGATTATTTAAGCGGCATGGGTTGTAGTAGGTAATACCAATCCTTTGTGTTTCTCATGTTGTGATGTGTTCAAAATCCATCTTCTTACTCTTTTTCCCCAACTTGTGTAGATGTGATTGGCATGTTATTCTCTTATGTGAGTTTGGAGGATTATAATGTGGATGAGAGGCGGAGCAAGTTAATTTCTTTTGATGTTGCAGCGGTTGAGTAAGTCTTCAGAAAACATATATAAAAAGACCTATTTTCTTCTTAAGCGATTTCCCTGCTCACACGTCACTCTCTATTGTAGTCCATTTGAATGTGAGTATGTGGCATGGTTTACTTACTAATTTTCACATTTGTCTCTTTCCCTGGTTTTCTACTAAATTTCACAATAATAGTGCTGTGAGGTTAAAATGCATGCTACAGGATGCCTTTGCATAACAAGTTTCGAACCAAGTTACCTGCCACACTACCCGGGTACCTACTGTTATATCCGTACACCTTGGTCGAGTTTGCCTGTTTAGTGGTTTTGCTAAACACCTTATTGTGATTGAGATTTTGTTCTTTACATTAATTACAATTACAATAATATGTTTAGCATAATTGTTTGACACCAAATGTCCTTCCATACAGGTCGGTCATATCATCTCCAATTGCTTCTACGGGACTAAAGTACACACATAGATTCCGAGGTCGAAGAAATAGATTCGCTTCACACTGCGTAAGTATACACAATATCAACACTTCCATATGCTACATCAAGTTCTTATGAACTTTTCTACATACATTTACTGGCAAACATTTATTGTTTTCATCTCATTGCCAGCCTATATCAACATTTACTGTTTAAAACTTTTACTTGAATTTTTAAAAGGTCAGCTTTTGTTTATCACTTCATTATCCTTGTCTACTAGAAATAGCTTTTGTCCTCATTTGAGCTGCGTATCAACAGATCATTTTTATTAAACCATCAATTACTTTTTCAAAAGAAAGAAATCAAGTTGTCTTGATTTGTTAATACTTAACTTCAATTGATACAGATCTTGTATCTTTCCACTATTCATCCTTTTTACGCATTGGGGATTTGCGAATTCCCCCCACGTCAACCAAATACATTTTTTGTAGCAAAATACACTTAACTCTAAACCTACTTTTAAACTAGGGGTGGCAATCGCGTCGTATTCGGGTTAGAGGGTCGTGTTCGTGTCACGACCCGTATAATTATTCATGTCAAGGTGTGTGACATGAACCCATATAAACCTACTTTTAAACTATGGGTGGTAATCGTGTCGTGTTCGGGTTGGTGGGTTGCGGGGTGTGACACGAACACGACCCGTATAATTATTCGTGTCAAGGTGTGTGACATGAACTCGTATAAGTTGAAACCCGACCCAAATAACCCGTTATTATGCGGGTTGGCTGGTTTACAAGTCGGCGAGTCATAAACGGATTGGTGGGTCATTAATGGGTTGGCGAGTCAGCGGGTCTAGTTTTACTAATTTTGTCCTTTGTTTGTCAAAATACATAATTCAAATGTAAAATACGAAATAAAGTTCAACCCTACATACATAGTTTAATCCAAATACAAAAATTTGATGATTGTAAGAACAATTAAACGACAAGTGATAATGTCTACTTTTAGTAGTTTCAAAACGGCAAAGGAACAAAAGAGAGACAATGTATTTGTTTTTATACGGTTTGACGGGTCGACCCGCGAAACCGCAAGCCAACCCGAACACGACCGGTTTATTTATTGCCAACCCGAAAACGTCTCGTTTATGCTCAACCCAAACCCGTTTATTTGCGTGTCGTGTCGAGAATTGTCACCCCTTTAAAACTATACAGATTTGTTTACGGTGAGACTTTCACGATCATGAGAATGTCTACCAAACACATTAAGATCAATTCCCATAAATTTGAGTAGGGAATTTAGTTCCCATGAAATAAAAATTCTTAGAAGTTATACATAACCAACCAAGCATTATAAAACTTTACTGTAATTTCAACTTTTAAATCACAATTATAGAGAAATTTTAAAAAACAAAGTGGTCACGCTAAAACCACATTCGTTGCGGCCAAAAAATTGCACATTTTAATTGAATAAAATCAAATCGAATCATTAGCTACCGTCATTAACAAAAAAAAAAAAAAAACCTTAAGAATGCCACTAGGAGTAACTAGGATTCTTAACCGCTCTTGAAGAGAAAATAGTTGTTTTAGGCAAGGAGAAGCTTTCTAGGCACAGCCAATGTTCTTGAATATCGAAGCATAAGACTTTAGGGGGTGTTTTGTAGAGAGAAAAGAAAGTGGGAGAAATGGAAATGGAAATAGGGGAGAAATGGAAAAGGAGAGAAATAGAAATGTGTGGAGAATTGAAATTGATTTTCTTGTTTGGTATCAGAAAGAAATGAAACAGAGAAATTATGGCTCAATTTGCCGGTCGTCGACGATGATGATTAGAATGTCGGAAACACATCGCAACCGGACATCGACAATGAGTAGACATTGGTTGTCATTTCTCTCCATTTCTCCACAATTTGAAGAGAAATGAAAATACAAAGGAAGGAGAGAAATAGAAATGGATGGAGAAACCATTTCTCCTCCCAAAACTATAATCATTTCTCCCAAACAAGAGAAACCAATTCTCCCCATTTCTTTTCTCTCTACCAAACACACCCTTAGAGAATAATTCCTTAAAGAAAATTCACTCTTTCAATTGGGGTCTAACCATCTTCTTCTCACTATTCGATAATTCAATTTTAAAAGTCAAATGAGGTAACATAGATAATAAATAAATAGGAGTTAATATCCTTCCAATGTTTTTTGATCAAAAAGTAGTGTTTTCCCGTGTTTTTAGGCCATAAACTAGAGAGTTAGGTTAAAGGGTGACGACGTGGACAAACTTTTCAAGTTTAATCGAATTATGTGAGTAGTTCAACAACATATTACCAAATTGGAACGTCATCATCATCTATGTTGGCCAACAATTTCTATTCGACCCTGATCTTAATGTTTGTTTGGGTATTATCATTATCGCCATCATCATCGATTTCTATTAATATTTAATGCATCTCCTCTCATCATACACTCATTGTTATTTTGACTGCTCCAAAAAGATTTTTTTTTAAATTTTGGATAACAAACTTATTATATTTATGTAAACATAATAATTCTTGGTTGTTTGTATTATTAGTGTTAACACCACTTTTTCATAGTAGTTAGAATCTGAGGATGCTCTTAGTTTTGGGTGTGAGTGGTCGCGGCAACCACACCACTACTGTATAAATTGTTTTTTCTTATCTTCTATATAAATTATAAAGTAATATTTAATAAAAGTGTAACTATTTGAATTTCTTACCATTAGATAAGATAATCTTTTAAAACTATATGTATACAATTAATATAATTTTACTCTCATCCTTACATATTCGCGTAATTTATATTTGAAATGTTACGGTCTTTATGAATATTATGTATAGGTTTGTGCTTCTAAAAAAATTATTTCTAAAAGGTGGCAATGGATGTTGGAAAATGATGTGAGGTGGTGGCGGACGACATAAAGACATTTTTTTGTTTTACTATTTTAATTTTGTTTTATTTCTTAAGGGTAAAGTATCTAAATATCATAATAATTTTTAATGTATCAATAACAAATTAGACACATATTATGAGTTATCCTATTAATTTGCTTTTAACCCGGCGCATTGCGCGGGGCAATAAAATACTTGTTAAGATCAATTCCCATAAATTTGAGTAGGGAATTTAGTTCCCATGAAATAAAAATTCTTAGAAGTTATACATAACCAACCAAGCACTATAAAACTTTACTGTAATTTCAACTTTTAAATCACAATTATAGAGAAACTTTAAAAAACAAAGTGGTCACGCTAAAACCACATTCGTTGCGGCCAAAAAATTGCACATTTTAATTGAATAAAATCAAATCGAATCGTTAGCTACCGTCATTAACAAAAAAAAAAACCTTAAGAATGCCACTAGGAGTAACTAGGATTCTTAACCGCTCTCGAAGAGAAAATAGTTGTTTTAGGCAAGGAGAAGCTTTCTACTTCTAGGCACAGTCAATGTTCTTGAATATCGAAGCATAAGACTTTAGAGAATAATTTCTTAAAGAAAATACCACTCTTTCAATTGGGGTCTAACCATCTTCTTCTCACTATTCGATAATTCAATTTTAAAAGTCAAATGAAGTGACATGATAATAAATAAATAGGAGTTAATATCCTTCCAATGTTTTTTGATCAAAAAGTAGTGTTTTCCCTTGTTTTTAGGCCATAAACTAGAGAGTTAGGTTAAAGGGTGACGACGTGAACAAACTTTTCTAGTTTAATCGAATTATGTGAGTAGTTCAACAACATATTACCAAATTGGAACGTCATCATCATCTATGTTGGCCAACAATTTCTATTTGACTCTGATCTTAATGTTTGTTTGGGTATTATCATTATCGTCATCATCATCGATTTCTATTAATATTTAGTGCATCTCCTCTCATCATACACTCATTGTTATTTTGACCGTTCCAAAAAGATTTTTTTTAATTTTAGATAACAAACTTATATTTATGAAAACATAATAATTCTTGTTTGTTTGTATTAGTTTTAACACCACTTTTTCATAGTAGTTAGAATCTGATGATGCTCTTAGTTTTGGGTGTGAGTGGCCGCCACCACAGCATGGTCAGGCAGCCACACCACTACTGTGTGATGGGCGTGGAGAGCAACACGCTAAGGCAACTACGTGATGTGTTTTCTTTATCCCCTTATTTATTTTAACTTTTTATTGTTTATATGGGTTCTAAAATTTAGCATAATGATGGGTTTATATTATGATTGAGTGGTAAAAGTTTAAAAACGTTGTGGTGTGACACGGAGTAACAACTCTCCACAAAGTCTTGTAGGATCGTCCAATAGACTTTAAAGGGTTATTTCTAAAAAGTTAGTGAAAGCTTTATGTAAATATGATATGGATAATTACAAAAATAGATTTATAATAATTATTAAATAATTGATAAGTGGATTATTTTGCTAATAAATTAAAATTAGTGATGTGTTATTGTAGAATGAGGACGCGCATCACCTTAATATATATATATAACCTTTTTAAGTTTATCATGTTTCAACAAGTTTTTAATTGTTAAACACGTCATCTATCATAGTATCACGTAAAACTTGCAAAATAAATATTGGTCATCCAAATAAAACACGTTAGCCGACTATGTAACCACGTTGAATCTTGCCACAAATCTCCACACGTGTGACTTGTCGCCGACCCTTTAACGGCTAATTTTATACTTCACGTCAATGTTATGTAGGAGTGTAGGAGGCGATTGAATATTATAATATTTGCTCATATAAAATAAAAAATGTTTATTTAGACCATTAAATTTTTAAATATTAAGATAAGAATAATAGATAGTCAATGTTATATATGATAAATTTGTGTTGATTGCTAAACACTAAAAAATTTCATACATAACACTTCATGTTTTATCAAAGTGTACTATGTGACTATGTGCTGTTTATATTTATTATGTAAAAACAAAATGTGTTAT
The DNA here is from genome assembly GCA_038502395.1 of Dittrichia graveolens. Taxonomy (NCBI): domain Eukaryota; kingdom Viridiplantae; phylum Streptophyta; class Magnoliopsida; order Asterales; family Asteraceae; genus Dittrichia; species Dittrichia graveolens. The sequence continues at coordinate 2,403,115 of JARJIL010000005.1, read as the reverse complement.
TTACAAATCTTTTTTTACGTACTCTTATTTTTCCTATACACGATTAAAAATGTCATATATTATGTATACTTATAATACTCGATGGTTACTTTTTTTACTAAAAATAATTTGACATACTTTAATACGTTTCATGCATTATGCATATATATGTTGTTATCATGGATATAGCCATCCATATAGGTAGGATAACTTGTCGATTTTACAATCATTTTCATAACTAATTTTAATAATCACTTTAGAATTTTTGTAATATAAGAGAAAGTATAAGGTGTTATTTGGTTGATGGGGATTTCAAAAGATTCTTAAACAGATTTGAATTAATATCTCAGGAGGTGTTCTTGGTGCTGAACAATGTGATTTCATGTAAATAACTATGTTTTAGGTTTATTACGGTTAATTGGTTAGGGGTAACATAGTCATTTTTATTTATCATAGTCTCAAATTTATAAGCCGCTTGAAAAGGATTATTTTTAGAGGGTTATAGGATATTGCATTTTCAATAATTCTTTCTAGATTTTGATACTTGAACAAGATTAGAGAGCCTAAAATTATGAAAACAAAATCTCAAGCTCGCATAATCCACGTGCCGGACATACCTTAAGGGTGTGTTCGACGAAACTAATTGGAGTTTAGGCTGGGTCTAAAACTTAGAGATTCTACAATATACTTTATAGAGATTGTATGAGGAGGATCACAAGAGATTTTATTTTCTATAATCTCTTCAAAATTTCATGACACGAATGAGGGGAAGTTATACAAACCATAATCTTAATACTAGCTTCATAATTCTTTACAATCCCGTTACTATACCTTAAGAGGGTGTTTGGTTTATGGATTTGAAATCCTAAGGATATCAAATCCCATGGATTCAAAATCCAACATCCCTTGTTTGATTCATGTACAAGACAATGAGATTTCTAGGACAAAGATGGTGAAGGAGTCGACTCACCTTCACAACTTGACTAGCACGGAGATGGGGAAGGCGGAGACGGTGAAAGGAGGTAGAGGCGGAGACAGGGAATGGAGATAGCGGTGGAGACGGTGAAGGGCGATGATGGAGACAGTGAAAGGCGATGACAGAGAAGGGGAAAAGTGATGGCGGTGGAGGTGGAAGCGGAGACGATGAAAAGTGGCGGAGGACGTGGAGACGGTGAAGGGTGGCGGCAACGGCGGAGACGGTGAAGGGCGACGACGGAGACGATGAAGGGCGATGTCGATGGCAACGAGACGGTGAAGGGCAACGGTGGCAGAGACGGTGAGGGCGACGTCGATGGTGAAAGGCGGCGGCAGCGGAGATGGTGAGGGGACATCGACGACGAAAGAGACGGGGATTGTGAAAGGTAGCAGAGGTGGAGGCGGAGACGAAGAAAGGCGACGGCGGAGACGGTGAAAGGTGACAAAGGCGGAGACGAAAAAAGGCAACGACAGAGAAGAGAAAAGGTGACAGCGAAGACGAGGAAGGATGATGGTGGAGCAGAGATCGGGAAAGGCGTCGATGGAGATGGGGAAGGTTATGGCGGTGGCCGAAGGGAGACGAAAGCGAACGCGAAGACAGTGAAGTGAAATGGTTATGGCGGTGGCCGATTGGGCATCTACGGCGGCGAGAGTGAAGTGTCAGTTGATGTGGTGAAGGCGACAGTGGATTGTTGGTTAGATAGGTCCTGATCTTGAAATCTCACATATAATGGATTTAAAAATACCACCCTTACCATAAGGATTTTGAAATCCTACATGTATAGAATTTTAAATCCGTATCACTTCTTATTTTCTACCAAACTCAAATCATGCAAAATCCGACGAAACAAACAGACCCTAAATTTCTTAGAGGGTGATATTAAGATTAATCCTAAGAAACACACGTTTTTCATTGTCCGAGTTTGACAAGTTGCGCTTCTCCTTTGATCCTTTCCCATTCATCAACATGTACTGCATGCTTCTTCCCGGCCGGCCCATCAGTCGTTCTCCATTAGCAATGCAAGAAGATAAGAAACTCGTTCCTTCATTCTACGTACGTACCTGCCCATCACCTTTTCCCTTGCTCAACTTAAATTTAACTCTTTGTTATCGATTTATTAGAATTTCTTATTTGAATGTGTCATAATCACGTATTACTTTTTTTTATCTTTATAAAACAAACCATAAATTACTAAAACAGCAATTTAAGCCAATTCTATCATTTACTCGCATGTTTAACATTCCAAATCTCATTTTCATGAACCAAAAGCCTTCTAAATTTGTGAATAAAAAGTGTTTTATAATTTTAATTTTCATATGTATTCCATATTATAAATTAAAATAAATATATTGTTCAAGTTGATTTTGTGAATGAATCAATTTTATAAGTGAAAAAATACCACTTTTAATTGTTTAATCAAATGTTCTCAAATTATAACATGTGTTCTCATTATGAAAGGTTTTGTCAGATTATTTTTAATAGATATTTGGTTGCTTATAAGCATACCTAATGTTGCAATGGAATTTAAAATTATTAATAGTACTGAAAAATAAAGTAAAATAAATTATAAGAGGCACTCGATAGTTATTTGATAATCATAACACGAGTGGCATCCTAGAATGGCTCAATTTGATTTAAAAAAAAAATAGGTTTTCAGATTTGAAGTATAACATGGTTAAATTAGTCTTGTGTCATGCACAAAAATTTATGTTAAAATCTAAAACCAAATTCATAATCATACCGTAACTAAAAGCACTATATTTTATTCGTTTCTTAAGTTTAACCATAACCAAACAAAAAAAAGTTTAAACATAACAAAAAAACATTTCTCATGTTTGGTTCGTGTCCACAATCATCTAATACAAAACTGTCTTCTTTTTGTTCAATGGAACATCAACATTTATATGTATTATTTAAGTAGGAGGAAATAGTAAAAGGATAAATCGTATCTTGTATTATTTAAGTTGGAGTTGCGAGAATAAAAGTTTCATTTCACTGTTACATGTATGATCGAATAGTATCAAACTATTATTCTATAACCCATTCATTTATACCAAAACTTTTAGTTCTTGTTTAATCATGATCCTCCCAGGTTTTTTTGACTTTATATACTCTAATTTATCAACTAGTATTAGTATTAGATAAACCCTTAAAATATGTTTGTATATAACTGAAGTTATAACTGTGAACTAAAACTTTTATTAGTATTAAGTTAAAACAAAAAAAGTAAAAAATGGAAATATCAGAAACTTCCGGTCCTTTCCACTAAATAAAAAGTAAGTTGAATTCAAGTCGACCCTGTTTTAAAGTTTAAAAAAAATACAAACCCACCTGCTTCTGTCTCTATCTCTCTCACTATATAAACCAATTTCCAAATTAAGAGTTGAACACACACCTCATTCCACAGCTTCTACTTACAAGATCTGCTCTTGTTTCCTTCTCAACAACAACCGTTATATCAATCTCACTTTACAGTTACCAAGAAATTAGGGCCCGTATTCAACTTCAAAAAAGGTACTTAGTTTGATCTTTTTGGTTCAATTCCCATCTGGGTTCTTGTTCTTGTTGGTATATTTAATCTGGGTTTTTGTTTACGTTAATTTTATATGATGGTAACATCAGGACCAAAATGGCTTTGGTGGAGAATTTAGGGTTAGGGCTGGTGAAGCGTACAGGTTCATTTGGTAGGAAGAGGATTTTGATTTTGAACCATATGGACATTGATTCAATTGATGATGCCACACCAAAAAAGAAGCAGTTTTTGGAAAGTAAATCTGGTTTTTGCTGTGAAAAATCTTTGCTTGAAGCTCTCCCTCAAGAAATCTTGGTAAGTTACAAATTTCAATCCCTTTGTATAGTTTTTGGATCATTTTATATGTATTTCTGGTAACAAATTGATAATCTTTTTGATGAATAAAAAATCAATTATGCAACTAAGAAGGCTGTTTGAGAAGCAAAATTGGTCGCTTTTACACACATTTACAGTGTTCGTGTGTGAAAAAGTGCATACTTTTTTGACCCCTGATTTGATGAACAGATCAAAATTACTTACTTTTTTGACCCCTGATTTGATGAACAGATCAAAATTGCTTACTTTTTGACCCCTGATTTGATGAACAGATCAAAATTTTGTGTGGAGTGGATCATGATGATTTGAAGAGGGCTTTTCATGTTTCAAAACAGATACGAGAAGCTGTAAGTAGTTTATCTTGCAAAAAATGATAGTTTATCTGTAATTAATATCACAAAAATGTTACTAATTTTGATATAGAAAATGCAGGCTATGATTGCAAAGAAATGGCATTTCGAATATTGTACACCGAAAAAGATCCCAGCTTTTAGGTGTTCATTAAACTTGGAAGAGTTCCCGTTGGGCAATTTTGAAGATATCACAGCCCCAAATGCTCCAAAACAATCGAAAGTTTCTCGTCCTCGATTGACAAGAAAGAATTCGGCTACTATCTGCGTGTCTTTATTTGGTTTGTCCAAAAACCAAAAACGACATGGTTAGTAGCCGTGCTGTATGATAATAATCATATAGACTTGATGATTGGATTTTTGTGTGTGTGTGTGTGTGTGTAGATAGGATTTTGGGGTACGAATTTGGCTTAGCAAATGGGGTGTCATTGGTGCTATTATGGGTTGTGTATTATTACTCTTCAATATTTTTCATTGAAGATGTGTGATGTGGTTCAGGTGTTTGTACATTTAGTGTAAAGAAGGGTTAGGGGTATACTAGTAATAGTTTTGTTGCAGAGTTCTCTTCCTGCTTTTATAAAAGGTTTTGCGGTGTTCTGTTATTTACGGTTTTGAAGACTTGACCTGTCATCGAACCAATCTTTTTACTTGTTTAATTGGTTTTAACAGCCGGATGTCGTAAACATTGTTTAGAAAATATATAAGAAAGTTAAAAAAATTTCAAAAATATAGAGATATTTCGAAACATATATATATATATATATGATAGATAGTGGGTTGGTAGGGTATAATTGTCATATTTGTTATGTGTAGGGAAATGTTGTTTACAAAACATCATGCTATACAATATATGTTGTGTACAAGGTTTGTTGCACGAGGTATAAGTGTCTTTCATATGTTTTTGGAGGGAAAACCAAATGAGTGAGAAGGTAAAGTAAAAGGGAACAAGTGAGCAGGTGTTGATTGAATATAAATTTTAGTGTAGTCAAAAGAAAGAAAAAGAAAGGCTATTTTTTTTTATCTTAAACTTATTCAATGTGTGTATTTTTGTTAACTGATTTTCTCAACTTGCTAATTATTATTATTATTATTTTTTTTGAAAGACTAGCAATACCATTAACCAAATGCAATGCATGTTCTAACTAAGAATTTTTAACAAACTGATTTGCGAGGTGCAAATCTGTTGACACACACCGAATACAGTAACACATGGGTCAACATTCACCAATCCAACAAAAACTACCGTCATGAGTTTCACGCGCTCTCCTGAGGTTTGAGATTGTGATACAATTTTCATCCGATATCTAGTTTGAAAAAAAAACAATTGAGAGTGGATTTCAGGTTCGATAGTATCAAGAACATATTAGCCACATTTCGCTTTGAGCGTTTCTTTAATGTGGCACTTATCAAACCCACAATCTAAAAGCATTAGAGTTGGCCTAAGTACCGGGTGGCTTGAGCGCAAGCTCAGGGTAGCAAAAGGGTCTAGGCATCATATTTTTAGTCCAAAATGTATATTATTAAGCTGGTAGGCTCATTTATATAAAAAATAACATTGATGGCTAGACAGGACGCAGCTGGGCGGCAATGTGAGCATCAAGTTCATGACTTTTGGATTCCCCGATGGCAAAATACATAGACAACTTAGGACCTGGACAAAAATCCAATCGACTAATCGATCTTTTACCTTCTTCTGATTCTGATTCTAAGTATCGATTATCCATGATTCCGATTCTTCAAACATTTGCCTTCTCGTTGTGTGCAACAACTCAAACTTTAGATTGTACTCGTCATTGTGTCGTCGCTAGAATCAACCTGCAAAATCATTTGTACATCGGTGTCTATGATCACTGTATTCGGTAAGTTAGTTACACCTTCACATTTTTTACATGTCATGCGATCTTATAAGAACTAACCAATAGGGCTATGAAATGAGAGAAGGTCTATTCTGTATACATAAAGGATTAGCGGATAAACCAAGCATTTGATTAAACAGAAAACTACTTCGATTTGATGATTTGTAGTTTTCTAGGGTTATGGTAGAGGCTAGGTATCTTGCAAAAGTTAAAACCAGTTTCTTTTTTGTTCTTGGCTTTTTAGTAAACCAAATTACAAGCTCAATTCAAGGTAATTTAATTTGCCATTGTTGTTTGTGGTAATTCAAACTATATCTCTACTTTTATGTGTAGACCTTCTATAGGCGAACCGGAAGTTTTGGACTAGATATAGTTGATTTTTTTAATTTGATGATCATAAATTAGTTCTAGTAAATTGATTAAACATCTAAATTTTGCCAAACAAATATAATACATGACTATATTCAAGACTTGCTTAACTATTTTGTACTACTCATTTTTTTATAAAGTTTGCATTGATCTTATTATTAATTTCTAACCTATTATGTGTTTATATTAGGTGCTTTTGGTTGGTTTGGTAATTGGGGTATTTGATCTTTTTTTACATGAATCTTAATTTCTAGTTTTGAAATTACTTGATTAGCTTTATATACACAACAAAATTTTGAGAATAGAGCTAAAGGATATGACTAGTCATATATTTATTGACAAAAGCAAGCAACTTTGAATTCAAATGTATGTATTACGTTATTTCTACATCTTTTTTTCATTTATATAGGTGTTTAATAAGACGACCTAAAATCCTTATTGAATATTTGATAGTTGTTCCATATGAAAAAAAGGGTGTTTGTTTAACTCATACATCGAGTGTTTGACTAAAAGCTAACACTAAAGGATGTAAAATTGTCTTATCCAAATTAACTTGACTAGGTTCCTAACACCTTAAAAATTGTGTTGTGTTTAAAATGTTACTAGGGGCATCTACTTTATGTTTCGCCCTAGGCATTTTAAGACTCAAGACTGGACCTGAAAAGCATGAAAAACTAACAAGCGCACAACCCACATGTCGCACTTTGCGTCAACTTGTACTTGTAGTATCCAACTATTCATGCAAGTGTTAGATTCAATAGCTAAGCCACCCACGATAGTTTTATATGTAGGTAACAGAGGGTGGGAAAAGGAAAATAGAAAGGGATTAACATCATCTAAAGCCAGGGACCAAGAGAGAAGAATCGACAATTTATAGACCAAATCCGTAAAACTGAAATGTTAAAGATCAAAAACCGTGAAAAGCACCAAAGGTACCAAAATTGTAATTTACTTTAAATAAAAGGGTTAATTACATATTTGGTCCCTGGAGCATGTCACTTATTACATTATTGGTCCCTTAACTACGACGTCCCTACTGTTTTCATTTTGTTACACTGATGATCTTGGTACAAAAGAAAATACCAATGTACCCTTACTTTTTTACTTGAAAAGTTCATTATACCCTTGATTCCTTTTTTATTATTATCTTTAATTATAAAATATTTAAAAATAATATTAAAATTAATAACTAATATTATATATATATATATATATATATAAAATAATATACACCAACCCCCAACCTCATTTTTTCTCTCTCTACAAATGGTCCCCCTTTTCTCATAGCAGCCATCACCCGCCAATCACACTCCCTTCTCACTCTCTTAGCCATGACTCCATCGTAGAATACCACCATCACCCTCCATTCCCTTCATCGCCATCACCACCATCATTACTTATTCACTGAATCTCTCTCACCACATCACCACCATCTTCTCCCCCTCTCTCTTCCGTGTCAACTTTTGAAATTTTCCATATATACAATTTATAATAACCATAAATATATATATATACACACACATACATAGTGGGGAGTTCCAACAAGAATATAATATTTAGATAAGAATATGAGACTTAATCATGACCATTGATTTGATTTGATCGGATCTACATTTGACTCTTCTAATATTCATTATCCAACCATGAATTGCGACGACCATGAATTGCAATGGATGAATTACGACCGTTAGATTTAATACTCTAATAGATCAACATCTAATTGATGGCTAGGATTTGTTCTCTCATTTTCACCTAAATATATATTCTCACAATAACCCTTCCCTATATATATATATATATATATATATATATGGAAAAGTTCAAACAAGAACTGTTTTTCGTACAAGAACCGCAAGAACCAATCTTAGTCGTACAATTCCCCCTCCTTCAATTGGATTGCCCACCCATGAATTCTTTACATGCACATTGCCACACTCAATCCCTCACGCTCTCCATCCATGAATTTCACTTACCACTTGAATGACCAAGAATGGTTCTCGCAGTTCTCGTATGAAAAACAATTTTCGTTTAACTCTCCCTTATATATATATATATATATACAGAATTAAAATTAAATAATTTAAATATAACATATATTGGGTCTATAGGAATTTGAAATACCCTAATAACTTAAGCTCCATTTGTGTTTAATCCATAAGCCCTAGTACTAATTCTGTCTCTGTGGTTGTTCAAAACAATCGAGAGAGAGGGGTAACGACCAACGACTTCCCCCCTAAATCATGTTCATGTACCTGTTACTTCACATCCTTGTAACGAATTCGTCTGTAAACTTGAAATCGGGAGCGAGAGAGAGTAAGAGGGCGACGGCGATTTGGGGCTGCCCTTGAGAGACGAAAACAGTCGATCGAAGATTGAAACTCGAGAGGCGATTCAAGGTTTGAGCAGCGATTGAAACCCGAGAGGCGATTCAAGGTGTAAGCGGCGATCTGATCCTCCCTAAGGTCAGATTACTTCTGTTTCCCCTTCACGTTCTTTACAACAGCATAGTGTTACAACTGAGTTTTTCTGTTCTGCTGCATCTCGAAATTCTGATTAACATCGGCATGTTTTATTTTGATTTTGGGTTCCCGTTATTTTCTATCAATGAACAAACACAAGGCTTTCATATCTGGTTATACCTAAGTTGTTAAACACAGTCTTAAGGGTAACACTAATAATCAGACCAAACCGATATCTGAACTTGATTCACGAATTGATTAGGTATGTTTATTGATCTCAAGTAAATCTGGAACTACTAGAGTTATATAGGGGATTGGAAACTCTATTTTGAAATTATTGTATGAGTATTGGTACTTCTGTTTAGATTTTTCAACCTGTTGTGAAATCAAATGGGTTTACTAAGATTAATAATCACGAGTGAATAACTACGAGACTTGAAATATATGGGATAAGGTGGTGACTTAGTTCTAAATACAACAGCACCCTTATTTCCTGAGCTGTAAGTATGATATTAACTGTTAGAAACACATCTGAATGCATCAGCGACTATAAACTTGAAAAGAACCTTTAACTAGAGTACTATTAGGGCTGCTAAACTATCATTAGAAACTTAAGTAGTAGTAGTCCTTCCTTACTTAAATCTGTGTTTGTTAGCTGTTTTTAATATAATAATATGCAAACGAAATTATGTTTTAATCAGCATGCTTGGAACTTAAGTTTGGTTGTGTCTTACTTGAATTTATGACCAAAACCTCCAGAAACACCTTTCAGTACATCATCCTTTATTAAAGCTGTAAAGCTGACTTCACTAACGGATGAATAGGTAACAGTTAACTTTTACTCATCTTATAGAAATCCTTCATGATTTGAGAGGTGGTGACGGCTAATGTTTCATAAAGAAAAGTCAAGTTAGTAGAGTGGAGAAAACAGAAAAGATGTAAATACTAAGATATATAAAGATGGCTGATCCATCAACCTGATACCAAAAGTTCTTTTTCTTTAAAACATACTAATCTTATGTTAGGCAACAAGAATAAATACGTATATAACGTGTTTAACTAGAATATAAGGTGTCTAAGTGAAAGCCCTAACAATAGTTAATTTTTTAACACTTTAGTTTTGTTAAGTGTAATTTTGGGTCACCATAACCTAGAAAATCTACCTGATAAGTGAGAAGAATAATAATAGTAATTAGTAACAAAAGAAAATAACGGAAATAAAGATAATACTAACAGTAACTTATATATTTTATAGACGGAGGAAAAGGGAATCAAACTTGAAGCAATTAGTAGCGTTTGGACTTTTTGGATTGTGAAATAAGGTACGGATTCCTCTCTTAATTAAGGCTTTTAAGATTATTCGATTCGTGATTATTTGTATGGATTCTTAGCTTCTTTTACAATTATTATAGTTGCTTGTACGGATTCTATCTCATTTTTGATTGATTTGATTCATGTTCAAAATAACAATGAACCCACTTGATAAACCAACTTCAGTGATTATGAGATTATCTGGAATTAATCAGATAACTACTTCAAAAAATCAATCCCAACAGCCCGTGCAATACATGACCAAATGGTTTAAAAGTTCATTGAGAAAAATTTCTCTTGAAAAAACATAACATGTGATTTATCAGACAGAGCTCCTTTTGCTCAGGTTGTTGCACATCTAATGCTTAGAAAACACCAAGAAATTCAAACTAAAGTTCATACAGGATTCCAATTCCATCATCAAGATTATAATATGTGTCTGTCTGTACATTTTGTGGTTATACCAATCAACATGTATAATTAAAAATATTGTGCATCCTTCCTTAAGTAATTCCTTATTTAAAAAAGAGAAACTTGATGAGTTTAATTTACAAAGATTTACTTAAATAAGACCTATTTCTTTTTAAACTAACAGTTGTATATGCGATAAATCAGAAAGATATGTTCAAAAGTAGGGCTGTAAGAACCTAACGTCTGGTGAATTGTTTGACTGAAAGTTTGTTTATTTAATAAATAAACTAACATGGGCAAAAAATTTAGTTTGTTTAGTTAAATAAACGAACACGAACAATGATCTCATTCGTTCCCTTATGTATATGTATATCTAATAATGTTGGGTCTGTATTATATTATATTTGTATACATGTGTTCGTTCGTTTATCTCCCACTAAGGTTAAACGATCGAACACAAATACAAATATTCATTCATTTATCCGTTTGTTCGTTTCATTTACAGCCCTATATGAAAGTCATGGGAATCTGCTATGGAGTTAGCTATATCTTCTAGCGTAGAGTTACAGTAAGAGACAACAAGTTGAAGAAGGCGAATTGTGTGTGTAGGTGTTGCACCAATGGGCGGGGAATGTGAACTGTAAGACATGATAGGTGCAATAATCTTTTAACCAAGCGCCAATACCGTGTAATAATCTTGTAATAATTCAATAATAGATTAAAACCCATGCATGAATATAAGAGTAGATATATGAGTAGCTTATGGGAAAGTATATCAGTTGGGCTACAGTTCAAGTGCATCGAGATAAAAAATTTTGATATATGCTGAACTCCATTTGCTGGCAATTTTTAATTGTTAAAATTAGAATACACAATCATGAATTGCAGAATAAAGCCTCGGTTTGCAACTTCATTTAGAATTAAACTACACATTTCTAAATTGCAGGTCCCTGTATTCTTTCCTGGGAGTTATCTTAAACGTCATGGCAAAGAGGGTATTGTGTTTGCAGGACATTATACAGTTTTGGTTCTCCCAACATCAAAGGTTGTTCTGAAGGAAGTATAGTAAGTTTACCCTTGCTAGAGAACCAAGTGGTCAAGCTTGAATCAGTGCTTAAAGAATCCTATGGTCTACAATCACATATCAAGATTCAAGCATGTGAAGCAGCACTTTGCTCTCAAGCTTTAATGTCAGTATCATCTTTGTCATTAAGCCCTTTCATGTTTTATATTTTGTTAATTTTAGTATAAACACACACACTGTTATGAAAGTTTGAGGTTGACACATGGATCATATCGAGAAACTACAACAAAATTAGACAAAGTAGTTTGTAAATTAAAAAAAAAGCAAGACATGACAAACTCATAATGAGGAATTACAACAAAATTACACAAAGTATTTGCTGATTAAATATCTCAATCAGCACTTGTTTTTTCTGCAATTGGTTCTGTATAGGGGGTGTTTGAATGTGCTTTTTGAAAGTAAATGCAGTAATTAAAAGGGGTGCTTAGAATTAGATTGCTTATTGTAGCCTAAATTTATAGTATACCGGTAACTTGCTTATGATTTTGCTTAAATGATCATCTATTCTATGCTCCAAATAAATAGATATCCTTATGTCAATTAACGAGTTTGGTACTAGCAGCAACAGAAATGATTTCAAATGGTTGAATAGCAGAATCATATCCAAATATGATACGACCTAGAAGAGGGAAGGGGTTGGTAGCAATTATCTTATCTAATCTAAATTAGTTAATATATTATCTAGTTTAAATTAATTCTAGTGGTTAGGAGGTTTATTTAAGGGAATAGGGTCAAGATATTAAGTTATTTTCTTTGTTTTGGAAATCCCTGGCCTGAGTCTTGAATATTAGACTCCTTTCATGTCTACACGTATCCGATTAAGTATGTGTTATATCCTATTATTAATCATCAACTTGATTCGTATCAGAATACTGTCTTCACACCTAAGTTTTTAGTTAGGTCAATTATTTTGATTATGATATAACGTGATCACTTTTCAGAGGAACATATCAACACCCCTTTATATTATTAAACTATGGTTTCATTGTTTATCGATGAATTGTGTGATATTTACTCACAATTTCTTCAAAGTTGAAGTACATACACTTTGGTTTGTTGTTCTTTGTAGGATTCTTGCAAATACACAATCAGCTACCCATTCTAAAGAGTGGAAAATACAATATACCAGTGACGCGTACAGAAAACAACACATCCTTCAAAACAAAACCACAATCCTCTCTACCCACGTCATGATGTCAAACACACACACACACATATATATATATATATAATTTATTTACTTTTATTTGTGGGCATGAATATTACATTTTATTTATTTCATATAATTATAATTTATTTATTTCTCAAGTAAATATAATTTTCATGGCCGGCCACAAAGAAAAATAAATTATAAATATTATAAAATGCGAGTATTATACTTATCATGGATTAATGTGTACCGGAGCATCATGACCGACCAGGGTAGAGAACATCGTTGCTTTGTTTTGAAAGGTGTATACTTTTCTATACATGACGCTGATATATCGTATTTTCCTCTCTTTAGAATGGGCAGTTGGTTGTTATTTGCAAGAATCCATAAAGAACCACAAACACTTTAGAAATTTGTGAGAAAATATCACACAATTCATCAATAAGAAATGAGACCATAATTTAATAAAAAGGGGTGTTTGTATGTATGTAACTCTGACCTAATATCAGAATCTGAATAATTGGCCTAAATAAAAATTTGGTGTGAAGATAGTATTTAGATATGATTCTGTTACTGAAGCACTTTGATAATTACTTTTGTTGCTGCCAGTGCCAAACTTATTAATTGACATAAAGGAAACTAATTATTTGAGGCATGGATCATCATTTTAAGCATAATTATAAGCAACTTATAAACGCATTAACTTTCATCATTTAGGGTGTTTGGGAGACAAAAGTAAGGTATATATTAAACACCCCTTTTGGAGTCTCAATTAATTACCATATTAACTTTCAAACAGCCTCTATACACAAGTGAGAACCATTTGCAGAAAAAACAACATTTACATCTTGACATCTTTAACCAACCAATACTGCTCAAGGCTTGTGGAAAGGGAAAATAAAAATAAAAATAAAAATAAAAGCATCCAGTAATAGAATTTAGATTAATAATAATTAGTATTCTATGAATTAATTGATGTAGATCAAACATTCTATTTTTAATTTTGAATGTTTTTTCTAAAATAATTTTTATTATAATTATAATTACACTACTGTCAAATTAAAGCATTATATAAATACATAAAGTTTATAGGGTTTTGTTCAATATAGTTCTTATTAAAACCATAGTCCCGAGTGATAATTTTTAGCCATTTTTAAGATCAATGGTTTAAATTTAATTTTAGATAATAATTAAAATTGATATAAGGAAAGAATAATTCTGACTTTTTGCATATTGGTCCCCACTTTCTCTTTCCTCTAATTTATTTAAAATTAATTATCTCACAAACCGTAAATCATTAGATGAAACCAATTATACCGGTGTTCCCCTCTTTTATTAGAGAGGTCACTTGATATACTTTTAACAAACTTTTTTTCTTTATTTTGTTATGTTGGACTTAAATTTTATTAATGTATAATCACATGTGATTCATAACAATATTACATGTGTTGTTTTTCTAATTTTTTTATCTTCTTAAATTGTATATCATTTAACGTTTATTAATTTTGAATGTTTGCTTAAATAAATCAACGTTTGCGTAAAACCGTTTATACATGTATGTACATATTCAATTTCACTCAATCCAATTGCATTGTCTACCCATGAATGCATATATTGTGTACTAGCAACACCCTATCCCTTCTATCAAAGGTCCAGATGTGTTCTCCTTCGAATTCGATGTCTTTTATATTGGTTCTTGTAATATGTATGGTTCTCGTTTGAACAATCCCATATGCAATCATATATTATTGAATACCAAATCTCATGTTTTTTGGTATTCAATCACATTTGAATCTGTCCAAACTCTCGTGTGATTCTGTACAAAATCACATGTGATTAAATACGCAATCACATGTGATTGATTCTGTCAAATATGTGACATAAAAATGCTACATTTAATCTAATCACCCATAATTATGTGCATGTATAAGAGATAGATAATCACATGTGTTATGAAACAACTAATAACTTAGAATCACTTTCAATTGTTGATTTTTTGTTACTAAACCATAGAACTTTGCCGGATTATCAAACACCAAACTATAATTTTATAAAGACTATATTGATCACATATCTATGAATCACATGTTATTATACTTTAATAAAATTTAAGTCCAATCTAACAAAATAAGAAATTTTTTTTTGTTGAAAGTATATCAAGTGACCTCTCTAATAAAAGAGGGGAACACAAGGATCGCAACGGTATAATTCGTTTCGTCTAACGATTAACGGTTTGTAAGATAATTAATTTTAAATAAATTAGAGGAGAGAGAAAGTGGGGACCAATAGTTAAAAAGTCATAAATGCCCTCTTTCATATAAATATATCAATTTTGATGGTAATATAAGATTGAATCTGCACCATTGAATCTTAAAATTTAATGGCTATAAATTGTCTCCCGAAACTATAAATTAAATTAGGACCATATTGAACATTTCTCTAAGTTTATAAAATTAAGGCAAAAATTGGTAGTCAATTTTTTAAAAAAGTTACTGTTCTTCATAGGATAACGTCTTTTTATAAATTTATTATTCGTAATTAGACGAAAAGAATATAATTGCTGTATTAACTCTTGAGGAGAGGAGGAGGACCATGCTTCGTTAGTTCAATCTTGAGCCCAGCCCATTCAACTGTCTTGAGAATCTAGCCTTTTGGGTTATTCGTTTGAGATTTGAGAATCATGTTTTAAAATAGTAGGATATTTTCTCAAACTCTCTGTTTAAAAAAAGTCTTCCATTTGTGCTATTTTATTTTTTTGACTTTTAATACCAATATTACATGATTATTAAGGATAAGAGCAAAACTAAAAAATGAAATATACTTTAGTATTCATGGGCCTCCCCTCTTTCAACAATTCAACCTCCAAAAACCAAATTTTTCTTAAAAAACAAGTAATCATTCAAATTAAATGTATAACTAAACGTATATTTTAATTTAAGACTGAGTTTGACATGTTTTTTGATTTTATTTTTTGAAAATACATCTACGAAAATGCAAGTAGCTTCACAAAGATGCAAATGTTGTCAAAATGAAAATAAATGTGTTCGGCGACTCAAGCTTCGCTTCAAGTTGTGAGACTCAATTCGAAGAGACGAACACAAATTAGCAATGAACACGTCAAAAAGTTGACCTGTGATGTGTTTGTTGGTAACCTTTGATTTGACTTGCAAAACTTTTTGATGACTGTGATCAATCTTTCGAAATTATTTTGATGTAAACTGTTAATTAAGCTTTGTAATTATATGAATTATATATTTTTTTAATTTCACGTGTGTTTCATTTGAAAATATTACTATATATATACCTACTTATTTTATTTATACAATTGTCTTGAACGTTCTAAATGCCTCGCAATTTCACAAAGGGGAAAATTAAGAGTGTTAATAAACATCTAATTCTAATGGATAACTAAAAACAATTTTACTTATTGGAAATTTCGTCATGAATGCTAGTCCCTTTATGTAAATAGTGTTTGGGTGTGTTGTGGTTCTTTAATCCTTTCGTCGAAGACATGCACTTTATGTGGTCTCTACATTTAGATCACTTCTAGTGGGAGTTCGATGACGAGTTAAAATAGTGCTGTCACACCCTCCTCCATGACTACGGTTGTTCCGTCATCCAGCACCTTGTCTTCGTGGTGACAAGCTACGGAGTTTTTTTCCAATTTTTTTCTTATTTTAATTTTTTCAACCAATTATAGTAATTTAAATTAATATTGTGTAGGTCCAGTAATAGTAGTGATGTGAATATTAGTTATGCATATCATGACTAGGACTGTTTAGTCATGACTATATCATAGGTTAAAAAGCTGATATGACGGACTAATAGTCAGTCATAACAGTTATGCATGCTATGGTTACGAGTTGTCTTGAGTAAATTATAAATACGGTGAGGTGATTTAATTAAGATTACAGATCTATTTTATGTTCATAATTTTTATGAATTCAGTCTCTACTAACCTGCTTTCTTGCACTATTCGTTCATCATTCATATTTCTTGCTCTATTGGTGAAGTCCATTCACCCCTTGTTTGCTTAAATAAAAAACAAGTTTTCCTATTTTAAGTATTCAATTATGTGGCTCTAATTTAATATGATTTTTTTTGATACGTTTTGTTATGGTTTGTATCAATTTTAAAATTTTTAATTGTGCGTATTAAACTTTTAATTTGTTATTACTGTGATACTTTGGTTATAAAAAAGGAAAAAAATGTATAAGTTTAGTTCATACAGTATTATGTTTAATGCAAATAATAACGACAAATTAAATGTTCGATACACATTATAAAGTTTTAAAGTATGATATACATAATAACAAAACGTAACAAGTTTTAATACATTTTGGTAATTTGGTCTAAGCCCTAACATTAAATATATCTAATCCAATATAAATAACAATTAAAAGTGAACAAGCATCGAGTGTTCCAAGAATTAAGTTTAGTTCATCAAAATGTATTTAATTTGTGACCTTTTCTATTGTGAGTATTAGACTCTAAAAAATTTTATTATATGTATTGAACATTTGATTTATCACTATTGTGCGTTTATATTGTATGTACTAACCTTATATAACCAAAATCCATATAATAGCAAAAATTAAAAGTTTAATTAATATAATAAAAACTTTTAAAATTCAATACATATAATAGAAAACATGATTGAATTTATATGAACTAAACCCTACATTAAAAGAAAATTAAAGTTCTTAAATTACACAAGAATGCTCATATATTCGTGAATCTAACTCACATGCCTGGATCATAGGCTTAACGAGGTTTTTGTACCCGCGCTTCGTAGTGGGATAAAATCAATTGCTTGTAATTTATATTATTTACTTTAGTTACATAAATTTAAAATAAAGTGGATCGAGTGCGTACATTCACCCATCAATTTTGGATCGAGAACATTTTAGGTTTTGAAACGTATTTTAATAACATCGTATGCATATACACGATTATTAATATAAAAGTTAAAGTCCAAATATCAATGTTAAAGTGAAGTAGATAAAACTCAAAATAATTTGTAATGTGTTCATGTCATTTAATTTGAAATTAAATATATTGTAGGTTAACTTTTTCGTACTATGACGAACGAAACATTTACTGAAATATTATCTATTTAGATTAGATTAGATTGATACTATTTCACGATAAAAGTTATATCGTATGTAGATAAAAATGAGTTTGTCACGAATATATGTTTATATTTACACTAAGCATTAATACTAAAACTTATAAAAGAAATAATAAATGAAATTAATTGTTTAAATATAATAATAAAAAAATCAAATCAAATACGCGAAACTTATAAAAGGAATAAGAAATGAAATTAATTGTTTAAATATAATAATAAAAAAATAAAATCAAATACGCGTGGATGTGGAGTCGAACTCAAGACTTGCAGCCATTGCAACCTGGCAAAGAGGCATTTTGTTTATTTCTTGGAATACATTATATATAACCATTTATCAGGAAGTTACTCATAAGATAAATGTTAATATATATAATATTGAAAACTGAAAGTAATGACACTTGGTTTGGTTGGGAGTAGAGTCACAAAAGATGTCAATCCTTTATGTAAAGCTTTCGGCTGATTAAAAAAACAAATGTTGTTGGCCTTGAAAGAATGATGGAAGGTTTAAGGTAAAGTGCATTTGATTTTCTTTTGCCTAAATATAATATCCATTACACGGCTGGTTTTTAAAAGTAAGATTATTTTATATTTGATAGCTAAAAAGTGTCAAACTTAGTATTTTATTTTAGAAAATCACTCATTAATATTAATCTTTTATTTTAAAAAATCACATACTATTAGTTTTGTATTTTAACAATCAAAAGACGATTTTTCAAAAAAAGGGACTATTTTTACAATTTTTTAATTTAAATGACTAAATATAAAATAACCTAATTTTAAAATAACTAACCGTGTAATTCACTCTATAATATTTTAAGAAATCAAATCAGAGAAATGTTCAATATAGTCCTAATTTAATTTATAGTCCTGAGAAATAATTTATAATTATTAGATTTTAAGATTTAATGGTCCAGATAATCAAAATTGATATATTTGTATAAAAGAGGGCATTTATGACTTTTTAACTATTAGTCCCCACTTTCTCTCTCCTCTAATTTATTTAAAATTAATTATCTTACAAACCGTTAATCGTTAGACGAAACGAATTATACTGTTGCGATCCCTGTGTTCCCCTCTTTTATTAGAGAGGTCACTTGATATACTTTCGACAAATTTTTTTTTCTCATTTTGTTAGATTAGACTTAAATTTTATTAAAGTATAATCACATGTGATTCATAGAGGTGTGATCAATATGCTCTTTATAAAATTATAGTTTGGTGTTTGATAATCCGGCAAAGTTTTATGGTTTAGTAACAAAAAATCAACAATTGAAGTGATTCTAAGTTATTAGTTGTTTCATAACACATGTGATTATCTATCTCTTATACATGCACATAATTACAGGTGATTAGATTAAATGTAGCATTTTTATGTCACATATTTGACAGAATCAATCACATATGATTGTGTATTCAATCACATGTGATTTTGTACAGAATCACATGTGATTGAATACCAAAAACATAAGATTTGATATTCAATCACGTATGATTGCATATTTAATCACATGTGATTTTGTACAGAATCACACGAGAGTTTGTACAGATTCAAATGTGATTGAATACCAAAAAACATGAGATTTGGTATTCAATCATATATGATTGCACAGGGTATTGTTCAAACGAGAATCATTCTTATTACGAGAAATAATATAAAAGACATCGAATTCGAAGGAGAACACATCTAGACCTTTGATAGAGGGGATAGAGTGTTGCTAGTACACAATATATGCATTTATGGGTAGACAATTCAATTGGATTGGGTGAAATTGAATATGTATATACATGTATAAACGGTTTTAAACAAACGTTGATTTATTTAAGCAAACATTCAAACTTATAAACGTTAAATGATATACAATTTAAGAAGATAAAAAAATTAATAAAACAACACATGTAATATTTTTATTAATCACATGTGATTATACATTAATAAAATTTAAGTTCAAACAAAAAAAATAAAAAAAAAGTTTGTCAAAAGTATATCAAGTGACCTCTCTAATAAAAGAGGGGAGCACGAGGATCGCAACGGTATAATTGGTTTCATCTAACGATTAACGGTTTGTGAGATAATTAATTTTAAATAAATTAAAGGAAAAAGAAAGTGATGACCAATATGTAAAAAGTCAGAATTGTCATTTCTTATATCAATTTTAATTATTATCTAAGATTAAATCTAACCTATTCATCTTAAAATCTAATGGTTAAAAATTATTTATCAGGACTATGATTTTAATAAGAATATATTAAACAAAATCCATCAAAATCAATATCAAAATAACATCTTGAATTAAAGTTTTAAACCAAAATTTTACAAAAAGATGATGATTATAACAAAAAATATTTAAACATAATAATTTATATATTAACAACTTTTATCATATCTATTTATTATAAGTACGACCGCTACGAAAACACTGAATGCTTAAAACATAGGAAAATCCAAATACCTGTACAAGATATCCAACATCTCCATTAATGGCTGCCGGTAGGCAGACAAGATCTGGATTTTTTATTTGAAAAAGTCATGGTGGAAAGATAAAAGGACAGCACTGAGCTCCAGTAATGGCTGCTGGAATCTGGAATAATATGTCTCGGTAAATTCCATCTTTTCAATCTCCATTTATTCCCATTCACGCTCTTTTTCTCCTCTCTCCATTTTCCCCCAATTTTCATTCTTTTTATCAAATCTTCAACCTTCTTCTACAATTTTTTCTCACAAACTTCCAGTTCCTTAAAGACTAAAACCAGGTGCAACATTACATTGATTCTGTGTTCCTTTTGCTTTCAATTTATTTTTTTCAATTCGTTTTTGTTACCACTCGATTTTGATCTGTATTAACTTACACGACTTCAATGAAGTTTTTGCAGCAGCCGAGCATGGATCCAGCTGCTGATAAACTCGAATCTTCCAGTACCGGCACAGATCCGGCCAGAACTTGGACATTGCCGGAGGAATTTTTGAAACGGACGTTTTCGTTGATCAGCTCCGATAAGGACCGGAACTCGGTTTCACTGGTCTGCAAAGACTGGTACAACGCCGAGCGATTGAGCCGGCGGCATGTGTGCATCGGGAATTGCTACTCTGTCTCACCGGAAACTGTGGCTGCTAGATTTCCGGAGATCCGAAGCGTGACACTGAAAGGAAAACCTAGGTTTTCTGATTTCAATTTGGTGCCGGATGGTTGGGGAGCTGATGTTCAATCGTGGCTGGATGTTTTCGCGACGGCGTATCCGTTTCTGGAGGAGCTGCGGCTGAAGAGAATGGCGGTCACCGACGAGAGCTTGGAATTTTTAGCTATGAATTTTAATAATTTTAAGGCTTTGTCGCTACTGAGCTGTGATGGATTCAGTACTATTGGCCTTGAAGCCATTGCTACTCATTGCAAGTAAGCTTTGTTTCTTTTAAATTGCAAAATCCATGCTAAATGTACAGTAACAAATTGCAGAACACTATAAATTACATGACTAGATTCAAATTTCAGTTATGTAAAAAGGGTTTTTGATGTTGAATTGCTGATAAGGTTCAGCAAATTTACCATCCAAAGTTGTCATAAATCTTCTAAACCACCTTTATTTATCAATACTTTTGAGAACAGTTACTTTGGTCCTCTTAAGCCTTTAAGTTCTAGTAATTATGGGGAAATGATCTGCTAGCAACATCCAAATTTAAAGTATCTTAAATATTTGCTTAAAATTTAAAGTATAATAATTACTTTATTAAGAAAAATCAGTTAAAAGAAAATGGCAAATAATTAATTAGTGGCTGATTTGCTCTTAAGGCATTGTTTAATGAGGGAAGAAAATCAGAAAGAAAGAAAATTCAGGAGAGATTTGTCTTCCTGTGATTTCATCAGATTTGATTTTGATTTGGATGGGAAATTTGTCTTCAATCATGTACTTGTCATATATCAGATCATTTAACCTATTTCTTGATGAACTTTGAAATCTTGATTTTGTAGAAACTTGACAGAATTAGACATACAAGAGAATGGAATTGATGATCTTGGTGGAGAGTGGTTAAGTTTCTTTTCAGAAAACTTAACCACATTACAAGTTCTTAATTTCGCAAGCTTGACTAGCGAAGTCAGTTTTGATGATTTGGAGAGTCTTGTTTCAAGATGCAAATCATTACGAGTACTTAAAGTTAATCAGAAGATAAGTTTGGATCAATTGCAAAAGCTTCTTGTCCTGGCTCCACAGTTGACCGAGCTTGGTACAGGTACATTCATGGAAGAGATCGTGTGTAGTTCAGTCAACGAGCTTGAAACTGCTTTCAGTAAATGTAGAAATCTAAACACACTATCGGGTTTGTGGGATGCTACTTCGCTATATCTACCTGTTGTTTATCCTGTGTGTGGTAATTTGACGTTTTTGAATCTGAGTTATGCGAGTCTCGGGGCTGTTGAACTCGAACAGATTCTCACTCGCTCCAAACAGCTAGTTCGCCTTTGGGTAAGTTGCTTCATAACAAGAGTGTTTTGATCACCATTTCTAGAGGTTTCAAAGTAGTCATTTGCTTATGAATTGATGATGTTTTCAGGTTCTTGATTCTGTAGGAGACAAGGGTTTAGAAGCAGTCGGATCCAATTGCCCGTTACTAGAAGAACTTCGAGTCTTCCCAGTTGACCCTTTTGACCAAGAAATTGGTGTGACCGAATTGGGTCTTGTGGCCATATCTAATGGCTGCCCGAAGCTGCATTACATACTCTACTTCTGCCAACGGATGACAAACGCAGCTGTGACCACCGTTGCCCAAAACTGCCCAGATTTCACTCACTTCCGTCTTTGCATAATGAACCCACACGAACCAGATTACCTAACCAATGAACCCATGGACGAGGCCTTTGGTGCAATTGTCAAGACATGTGCCAAACTTCAACGGCTTTCTGTTTCAGGCCTGTTAACTGACCTTGCTTTCGAGTATATTGGGAAATATGCAAAAAACCTTGAAACACTCTCTGTGGCTTTTGCGGGTAGTAGTGATTTAGGGATGGAGTATGTAATGAGAGGCTGCCCGAAACTGAAGCGAGTAGAGATTCGAGACTGCCCGTTTGGGGATTCTGCATTGCTTTCAGGTTTGAACCAATACGAGTCAATGCGGTCTTTGTGGATGTCAGCTTGTAACGTCACTATGAACGGGTGCAAAAAGTTGGCTGAGGAGATGAAAAGATTGAATGTTGAGGTGATCAAAGATGAAGATGGTGATGATGCTAGTCTTGCTAACAAGGTTTATGTGTATCGAACCGTTGCTGGACCACGAAAGGATACACCGCCTTTTGTTACGACCCTTTGAGCTCTAAAAACCGAAAATGGTAACGTAGTAAAGCTTGTTTAAAGCTCTTCGGTTTCTAGCACGAAAAGTGTCTCCGGGAACCTATCATTTAACATGTATTCAACATTATCTATGTGACTATGTTTATGTTTTAACCTCTTTTTTGGTTCTTTGTTAAAAACAAGTGTACGTACTACGGTGGCAAGCTACGTTTAACATTTGTTAGAGTAAATCTTTTGTCGTTTGCTTATTGATTTGAATACTATGTCCGAACATTAAGTGGTGATTCTGATGTCCGAATGTTCATTCATATTTTGCTGTTTGTTTTATAAAATATCTGAATGGTAGTAACTATCTGTTTTATAATATTTTATATTCAATTGTTACATATTTAACTAAATTTAAACTTTTCTAATGATAAAGTAAAATATTTTAATAACAATTATCAAACCATAATAATATAGGGAATTAAATTCAAAATATATAGAAGAGAGATGCACGGCGGCATGCGGCGGCCGACGGCGACCGTGAAAGGTGTCCATGTATGTAAAGTAGTGGAGGAGTGGATGTTGACATGAATTAGTGAATGAGTCTGATTATTATAGGATAATGAAATATAAATTCTGTTAAGATGTTATAAAAGGTAATTTTATCTCTTATTCGTTAAAAGGTTTTAAGAGGTTTTCAGATCTTAATGAAAAGAAAAAACAAACAGCCCTTACATCTTAATACCTCTTATTGATTCAGATTAAAATGTATTAAGACATTCTCTAGAAAAACAAACGACCCAAGCGCCTTGGTTAGAATTTGCGTGCGAACACAATTTCTTGTAATTCCATCGAACTAAACTTCCCTTTCAGGAAGAGTAAATTACTGATTTGGTCTTTGTGGTTTGTCAAAAATCACTTATTTAGTTCTTTAGATTGGAAAATTACTAAGATAGTTCTTGAGATTGTCAATTTGTCACAATCTTGAACCGTTAATTTAACACCGTCTAGTTGTCTTTTAGCATGGGGTAGTTTAGTCATTTTTATTGTCTTTATTCCACACATATGACCATTCTTTGACTCCATAGACAATACACACTCTTTTTCTCTCTCCAAAGAACACTCCCCCACTTCTCTCTCTATGAAGAACAAGAACAAACGAATTGATCAAATATGGCAACACTCTATTTACAAAGCTACTTTTTTTCCCTTGTACTCTTTGATTTATTATTTGTACCTACGTCTTCTCGTCACCTGCTTGACCGTTGGAGAAGAAGAATCATGTACCTCAAGAAGATTTACACGGGTTTCATGTTTTCAAGAACAAGTTAGGTATAATTTTTACTCTATTTGGGACAACCAACTAAAACAAAAGCAAAGCAAACTCACAAACTTTACAAAACCCACCTCCAAGCCCACAAAACCCACTTTCTGTTGACCCAAAAATCAACAAATTCGGTAAAAAGCAAGAAGTCACCGACACCAAACACGTAATCAACGAAACCAATTAGTAGTTTAACTTACCAAGAAGAGGTTAATGAAGATGATAACCCCTTAGATTTGTGCCAAGCGACATGCGTGTGTATGTCGGCAGGCAACATGAGATATACATGAGAGATGGTGCGAGACAGACAGAAGATGGCGGGGAAAGATGATGACGATGGTGGTGGTGTCCTTCCCAGACGGTGGCGACGACAATGGTGGTTTTACAAAGGAGAGAGATAGAGAGAGCCCGAGATAAGAGAGATGGTCTTACAAAGGAGATAGATATAGAGAGAGTGACAATGGTGGTGCCCTTCTCGGACAGTGACGGTGGTGGTGGTGCTCTTCCCGAATGGCGGCGGCGGCTGTCTTCTAGACGATGGTGGTAGTTATACAAACACATCAGAGAGAGGAAGACTTAGGGACAGAGATGTTATACCAAAAATTGTTTTTTAATTTGGGTGAAATAAAAGTAGAAAAGACCAAATACCCTCACTAAAAGATAAAACTAAAGCCAATTTAGACATAAATTACTTAAAGGACGAAGATTGTGATAAATTGTCAATTTTAAAGAGACAAGGACAATCATAGTAATTTTTTAATCTAAATGATCAAATAAGTGATTTTTGACAAATCACAGGGAGTAAATCAGTAATTTACTCTTAAAAGAATGAAGATTAGAGGGAAATAAAAGATTCGCTAACATAGTATACTTTAAGTTTTCATTCATTTCTTATGTCGTTTTATTTTGGCCAATAGTTTTTATCTTTAGAATTTTGAGCAGCTATACTTTCAAGATCCTTATTTTCAATCATAATATGTAGCGCTATATTGTATATATAAATATTATTGACGTCGAATTTATTTCGATTTCATTCGCTTCTAGACATGATATATTTGTTGAGATCTCATTATTTTTTAGGTATTTGAGATTCTTCTGGAACCTTCACGTCTTCAAGAGATTTACTTGGGGTCTTTATATCCACGATTTATCATTTTAATTCATTGCTCCTATTCCTTTCGAAAAATATATATTTTTGGAATCGTTTTGTCTACCATGCTTCATGCGTATCATAGACTGTTATTAAGAACTATTATTATGGGATACATATCTTACTTGAAGCATTAGCACTTGAATATATGATTTAGTTATACTTTTAAGGTTAGTAAATATGTTTAGCTTTTACTAAATCTAGTAAATGAATTATTTTCAATTTTAGCTGCTTTTTTTCCTGATTGTTAGGATATTTGATTCTAAACAATTAAAATCAAGCCATTTAAAAAATTCTATTGATGGTTATAAATATATATATGTATAAATGGAGATTCATATTAAATGCATATTTCTAATTCTTTTGAAGTCCCATATTTATATATGGTGGTGGTCCGATTAGAATCATGGGTCAATAATGGTTTAACCATTAAACGATTTAACCGTTAAATTTTTATTAAAAAATGATTTAAACCTCTAAGTTTTGTTAACTTTTTAATAAAAAGTAAAATACATAATAAGTAGAGAGGGTAAAATCAAAGACCATACAAAACATAAGTGATTAATCAGTTTTTTTAACAAAACTTCAAGGTTTAAATCATTTGAAAAAAAGTTTGAGGTTTAAATCATAACAAATTCAAACTTTGTGGTAATTTCGTTTAAATTTTTTTTGATGGTTAAACCGAAATTGAACGAAAACTTTGATGATTAAATCATTATTGGCCCTAGAATATTAAATAGAATATAATTTTTTTAATCACCCCTCTTAAAGAATAAGTTAGTTGGTGGACCATTTATTTAGGCATAATTTTGTATATCCCTCTTTAATTTAGAAGCATAATACACTAAAATTTAGTTTTAGTTAATTGCTAATACAATTTTCTGGTATCTTCAAAATCATATGCGTAAAAATATAATCAACTTAGAACTCTTAAGAAAGAACATAAATATGATTTTTCTTTATATTTAAAACACAACCAATTCCGCAATTTTTTTCAACAAAAAATAGGTGACATACAATCATTGATATATTCAATTTAATTTATACTCATAAACCCAGGTTTTTAGTAATTAATTTCATATTAAATTTAATCAAAATATGATAATCATGAATAGTAAAGTAATTGTTTAAGAGTGGGTAGATTATATATATGCTGTGAATAGTAAAGTTGTGTATTGAATTAGGCTGTCCGATATGTGGCAGAAATTTTGTGCTATGTAACTATGGATTGCTTGAAATTAATGGAAGACATTGATTTAAGATTAAAGCGCCTACCTCAACGCCGACGGCTAAAACTTTTATATCTTTCCTCTTGATTTTCTTGATTAAACTTGTGACCCGTATCATAAATCAAGTTCAGATTTATGAATCTCGTGTTGAGAATATAGAGAAGAAAAGAAGCTAATTATATCTTAAATTTTTCTTTATTTATAGGGGTACAATAGATAAGATAATTAGTATCCAATATTTAAATATTTTATCTATAATAATACATATGTTTACTGAATCTTATCTATCTATATTTGTCCATAGCTTTGGATTGACATATTCGTCCTGGCCGATTCCTTTGAAGTGAACGTTTTATCATTTATGTAAACTCTAGTATAAGTATAAAGGGAATAAATAAATAAAAAGGGAAAAAAAGTTATTTAATGGTTCCTATGTGTCCCATCAAGAAAAAGAGAAAATAGAAAGAGGAGCCATGAGTCATTAGAGCATGTGTGGTTATCATGAGTAAATGCAATGGATTAGTAGGGACCCCTGTTGGCATGTTCTACTGAGATATTTGTAGCATATAACCCCACAAATGTATTATCATGATATTGAGAGTTACATTTCCTCAAATATTTTTGTACTTTGGATCATTCATTTAATTCTTTGTAGTAAAAAGATATATTAATTAATTAATTAATGTGGTCGCTTCTATCATCAACTTTATTAACTATTCCTAAAAAGGAAAAGGCTAGACAATTGATTTTTACAAAGGTATGTTTTTATTCCCATGAAATTTGATTAACATGTTCATTTTTTAGAATCCGTAATATAGATTTTGTAGAAAATCTTGAGGACTATGTATCTATCTACGGTGTGTTAGGCAACGAGCTTATGAGGATTATAGGGGCTTAGGATTCTAGTTTTTATAATCCTTAGCCTCATAGTCCTGTTCGGGTGTTAAAATCTTTAGGGGTTATTAAAAACATAATCCTCTATAAGCCTAAAAATAAAAGTTTTTTCAAGTAGCTAATGGCTTGGACTTGAAATAATTAATTAATCAGTCTTCCAGCCCCAACCGGCCAACCTCAGTCTCTTTCGCCAAACACACCTAGACGTACCCTAGTCAGTTGAGAATAGAACATCAAAACTCTCTATGAATAATATTTGAAGAAATATATACAATGTACCCAAAAAAAACAACTAAACATGGTTAAATGCAATCTTATAATAAATGAAAATTTTTGTATTTTCTACTTTCCGTATTATGACATATGTATCTTCAAATTTGTTAGAAAAGAAGCATGATAAACATCTGGAGAAGAAATGATATATATATATATATATATATATATATATATATATATATATATCATATAGTGGGTTAAATTACACTAAAATTGACGATCGTGAAACGATGATCGTGTAGGTTAACAACAATCCTGTGTAGCAAATCTCCAATGAGTTTGTTTCGTATGAATGAAAAGGTAGAGAGAAAGAAAAGAAAAACCAGCACCCACAAGTTTCACCCTTTTCTGAGATCATTAATGGTGTGATATTTCATACAAGATGATGAGCATATATATATTAACACAAACTATGTCAAAGATAACCAGTTGTTTGAGTGAGTAACTTGCTATTGAAGGTAATGTTATATATAACCAAAAGTTTAAAAAGCTCATTGTTTTAATTAACAAAAATTATACTTACGATAATAACTTAGATGAAATTTGTTATATTTTCTTGTATTGTGCTCTTATATAAAGTGATAACTTCTTTTTCTTGAATTGTATAATAATATTATAATAAACGTATATCAAGTGTACGGTCTAAAAACACTTTTATTTTCATTATTCGTTACAAATTCCATTTCCTTCTAAATCAGTCGATTATTTGATTAACGTTGTACTATAACTTATTATTTTTCCCCCAAGCCTTTATAACTATAGATATTTATTTATTTATTTGCACTTGTAATATATATTAACTAGCTATGAAAATTTTAAATATTCATCCATGTTATAATTAATTTATCTGAACTTTTTTAATAATTATGTAAATGCTTAAAATGTTAATATAAACATCGTGGGTTGTGCGTAACACAGCCTATATAGTTAACTAGTATATATATATATATATATATATATATATATATATATATATATATATATATATAATTGCAGTTATAAAAGTATTTGGACTAAAATTACATTGGACTTGGGTATTTAATTAGGGAAAGTTGCTTTCAAACTTTCAACACACCAGTCCATGACAAACTCATTGGGCTTTTTCTCTTAACATTGGGCTACTTTTCAAACTTCACTAAAGTTTATGTCATAAATCCTATGAATCAAGTGACATTACTGACGGGTAGCGATTAGCGAAGGGTGGAGGAGATGCATATTTAATGCTTATGGTTCTGGCTACAATGAATTTCTATCGAGAGGAGGAGGCGGCCGTGGTGCATCCCCGACGACATGAGAGGGCAGAAAAAGATGTAGAGGAGATTGGAGGTGGTGATGCTTAATTATATGAGAGCTAGGAAGGGCAGTGATGCAAAGGAGGTGAAAGTGGAGACGGAGAAGAGGCGGTAGTTATAAGACTCGACTACATGAGAGGGGGGAAGGAGGTGATGATTTTCTGATCGAGAAAAAGAGTGCTAGAGTTTGGTAAGTTCTCATTTTGAACTTTTTACAACTCGATACACACAATGCGCGCATGTATATGCGGGCATTGCATTTCCGTTATAATTATGATTGTACGTAAGTTTTTCAGCGTTGTTACATCATTATGTTATTAATTCGATAGATAAAATGAATAGATTTTTTTCGTGTTTTTTGAAAAACATGTTAAGATGTAAACGCACATAAACTTTCCTTTATATATTTGTAAATTTATTTAGTACATAATAAATTTAAGTATATTTTCAGAATCTTACATGCATATTTTAAATTTAAAAAATAAACATTTTCCTTGTTTTATATTCTTTTTTAATAAAATATTGTAGTCAATGGTTGTATTAATTGAAAAGAAATAAAATAGAAATTTAATAAAGAAAACAAGCAAAATGCGCAAATGGTTAATACGGCCGTAGGGGTATGGTGGTCCTTCACCTTTTATTTTACTGGACACAGAGTCCGAAGAGTCCAATGTAGAAAAATTTCATTTATTGAATTCTTAAATTTCAAATAAAGAAACTAACAAATATTAAAAAGTACGTCAACATTTAAATAATCAAAATATAAAAAATGATAAAAAGGCAAAGTCCCATGAGTTATTGGTCCCAGTTATGGTTGAATTGCTAAGAGGTAGGTAATTTCAAACAATACAAAATAGCATATTTAATTAAATATTAATACAACATAAAACATAAAACATATAGGATGTTTGATTGTAGTTCAAGAGAGTGATTAAATCCTGAATGCCGAATTGTTTCGTATTTGACTTGTTCAACTTTCTTTTGTGAATGAGGACTGTATCAAATAAACAATAAATATAGTTTTGAATCGATACACTTTAAAACACCATTTGAATAATTAAGTATGAATTATTTTAATATAACATTATTTTTACACCTTTACTTATTAAGCAAACATTTTTTATTCTGTAGTAAACTATCTATGAATGTTTAAATGATATTCTTTCATCAGAACCAATTTCATACTTAACCTTAAAGTTATTCGGACTATAAAAATCATATATTGTTTAATTATTTTGTTTTATTATACAGCTACTTAACTGAATATACCATATACCTATAAAAGAAATACGATAAAAAATAAATTAGGATTTGTTAACAGTAAAGAAAATAGAAGATATAAAGAGTACCCATATATTTATACACCTCCTAAAAATGTGGAAGATGAAAAGAAAGCAGTATTTACTATAGATTGTTGGAGCTCTCTTTTCTCTTGCACATCGATCTACTTAAAAAAAATTGGTATTGTGCTTATGCTACAAGATGATTTTTGTAGGGTGCTACTATTTTGATTCACTTTCTTTCACATATCAGATATATCATATCAATCAGTTATAGTTTTTAATGCAAGTCGTACATTCACATACATAATAAAATCATGCTTTTTGTAACAAGTTTAATAAAATCATGTTTTTCGTAACAAGTTTGTTCCTTTCTTGAAAACCTGAAAAACTATGTATGTGAGTTGATTGTATCTTTCTAGGTTATGTACCTAGCTAGCCAGCATCATGGATATATTTGTTTTGTTGTGATCCACATACTTCTTGCACATACACTTTCAGTCATGTTGTTTTTCATGAGACTACCTTTGTCTTTCCATCTTCTACTCCTCTATACTTTTCTCATTCGTTCAAGAGCATGAAATCGCTCAATTTGTTAATAATTAATTTACGAAAGTGTTAGAAAGCTATAGTTGTGTGTTATAGTCCCTTTGTGTATAAAAGCGTAGATTTAAAAGTAGGGTTTGAATGTGTGTTTGTTATGTTGTTCCAAAAAAAAGAACAACAATAATCAACAGTCAATCTCTTTCGTTGTTTAGAAGCTTAATTAATTATGGATAAAGATGCCTAAATTAAGAATAAGGTTTCAACCTCGATAAAACACACTTTTTATACTTCCAAGCCCCATAATATTAGGGAGTTTTAATTATTATCGTTTATAAAATCAAACTAAAAAAAAAGGCCGACGCAAACTTAGAAAGCAGAAGAAGGGTTTCACATGATTTTGACTAGCTTCTAACAGCTATCACCACCTAAGAACGATGTGTCTTTATATCTATTTCAATCTTATCCTTATTTTCTCAAATTTATAAAATCTGTAGCTAATTAATTTCTGTTTAATTAATAAAGAGACATGCATGATTGATGTAATATATACTACACCTGTAATTAATTAATATCGGCAACTTCAATTCTTGTTGATTTTTGCACTATCTGTCAAAAGAAGAAAGCACAGCGATTAATGCAAAGAATATCGATCAGTCTTTAACGAATTAATAAATACAAATTTAAAGAGATTAAAGCTCGATCAACAAGCTAGTGTACGCGTTTATTAATTAAACTTTCAAACAACAGTACGTGTGTTTGATCATAGGGCGGTGTGGGTGCGTGATGGGCTGGGTGTGTGATGGATTGATATATGATCATGCCGTGGTCACCGTCCTCAATATGCCCGGTGTTACTCCTACATATTACCGTAAGAAATTATTTTTTTTCGTGTTAAAAGAAATATACAAGTCACATAATCATGTACGATATATTATAGTATGGGTTTGATACGATGGTTACGTGGTACGTTGTGTGATAGACGTTGTGAAGTATGGGAGCCGTCAAGTTATAATTACACGTACCACATGCGTCTTAATTTACTGTCATATTGAACATCAAATTTAAGGATTCAACAATATTGAAAGTCTGCATCGATCTGTATTATGAATTTTGAAGCTAATTTCTGGGATCGAGTAAAAATATATAAAAAGATTATGGTTTTAATTAAAACTTTTTTAGTATGTATAGAGGGAAAAAATTGTATGAAAAATTAAGCAGCTACCAAATATTATTTGAATAAATAAATAAATAGATGTGAACGATCATAAATCGAGACGAAAAAAATATAGATGTAAAATCAAATAATCAACATGGGCTACGTCTATAGTTGACTTTTTGTATGTACTTGCTATGGTTGACTTCCAAGTCACGTACTCGATAATTATTCATTTTAAAGGCATCTTTTGAATTTTTATATATATATATATATATATATATATATATATATATAGATAGATATAGCTTAAGAGCTATCAACGACTGAATTTAATTAATCCACAGATATTTAATAACCAACAGATACATATATAGGATTCAAATTTAGGGTGTGTTAAACACATGCATAGGATTCTTATTATGTATTTAAAAAGAATTTGCTGTTTGTAATAGAATTTTTCTTCGTAATATAATCGTTTTTGCTTTCTTGGCTAATTGGTTAAAGCAATTAAATTTATGTAGCATTTGGTGAATGTAGCAAGTTAATAGCAGCCTTGTCAACTAAATTATAAACATGTTCATCACTTTTTAAGGGTTATTCACCGATTATACAATTAATATAAAAAAGGTATATCGCGTAAACTATAGTTAAAAGGATATTTGTCAAGGTTTGAAATGATCTTCCCAACTATTGAGCTAAGTAAAGTAGTCAACAACTAATTAGAAACATGTTTAATATACAAATAACTCTAATTACATTTAGTATATTAATTATATGTTCAAAACAAAGATCTGATTAAAATATTATTTTAACATATATTAAATAGTATTCAAGTTGATTAAATTAATTAAGATTCGAGCATCTGTAACGGAAGGGGGTGAGGTGAGCCCTCGCCACACCGTAGTCATGTGGTGACCACTACATGACGTCGTGGTGGGGAGGGATAGATAGTCTTCATCGTATGTGTGGTGTGGAGAACTTTGTGAGGCCAACTGGGAACTCCTTTTTTGGTTAGTATGTTTTATGTTGGGCAATTGATAGTAGTAGGCTCATTCATAAGAAGAAACAAGTTATGAGATAGAAAGTTGTATCAAAGGCGTAAGGCTAACGTACGTACATTTAGAAAGAACAATGGCTAGTATAACTTTACAACCAAACACACTTATTAAACTAAGATTCCGAATAGTACGTAGTTCCAAATTCAAGTTGATATGTTGAAAAATCCACATATATATTATATTATGAGAAATGATCAACAAAGAGGACAAAGTAATTAAGTATATGGAGAGACAGAGACCATGCATGGTACGTTAAAAGTATTTAGATGCATGCAAGGTTAATATATATATATCATTAAGATTAACCCGGCCAATATATAAACACGTGGGGTAAAGTAAAAAAACCTTAATTACTGACTACGTACTAGTAATTAATGGATGGATCATTCTTTAAATTGAGTAAAAAGGATGATATATGGTGACCGGGTGAAGATGATCGATCTATCTAGCTAAACTTTGACGACATCAGATGGTATATTAGATAAGGCTACTAGAGACGGAGAAACAATCAATCGAGTTTATTTAATTTAGAGATGATTGGAACGTACGAAAAAGCTAAGGTTCATTAATTCAAGAGGATAATGTTGGTGACCTCATCAGCTCTTCATCCTTCACAACAAATTCAGATACAAACAACAATGAAATGGAGAAAAGTTGGTGACCTGATCATCCTTCCAAGTTATATACTTATGGATATAGTATATAGGTTGTGTTCAGTAACGGACTTATCGAGGATTATAGGGGCTTGTGATTCTAGTTCTCATAATCTCTGGCCCTCTACACTAGTACAAAAAACACATTCAGACCCGGTTTTTTAGGGTCTTCAGGCCCGGTTTTCAGAGGGACTTGAAAGGGGGGGAGCGTGAAAGTAGAGTATTCAGGCCCGGTTTTTTAACCGGGTCCTTAGATGACTTTCAAGCCCGGTTCTATTTTAAAAAACCGGGTCTAAATCCTTAATTTTTTTAAAAAAAATATTAGAAATTTTTCCTACATAAATTAATCTAAAATTTTTTGAAAGGCGAATAATTTTATTATGAATTATCCCAATGGTGGAGACATCAAGTTACAATAGCATACTTACATCATCAACTAAAATATAGATCCAAATCTAAAAGTCAAGAAAACTTAAACTAAGACACCAACATAGCCATATGCTAAATCCCTAACATTTAGCAAAGTTACAGCACTCTCAAAAGATTCCAAGCAGCCCTCTTTGTGCATCATTTTCCAAGTTGTATATGCTACCAAGTAGCCCTCTCAAAAGCTTCCATGCTTCACTGATCACCTAAAATTCCTTCCTATTAGACAACATGATAAAAAAAAATTCTACAAATCTATTACCATGTTATACCAAAGTAAAAGTGCAAAACTAGTATATGAATCATATGATATATATATATAACCATATTTGACTTTTATGTTTAATCAAACAAAAGCAATTTACCTCCGGTGTAAGAGGATAGGAAGGATTAAAGAATAGGTGCATTTGAATCCACCACATAGCTCAAATAGAGCCTGATGCGAACAAAGGAATCTGCCTAAATTATATAGAAGCTAGTTATAATATAATATATAAACCAAATAACCCTATCAGCATAAGAACATATGGCCAAAAACAAATAGTTATAATAAACATACATGAACTATACTTGAATCAGATTTGGGGACTATGCAAAAAACATACCATGTGAAATCAGAAATAGATGGGTCTGAGCTAATCATGGGTTTTTGTTGATGGTTGTTAAGGGCAAAAGAGATTATGTGTAAACTTAAAAGGACAAACAAAAGAGAAAAAAGAGATTACCTGGTCATAATCGGTAATGAACAAGAATAAAGGTCAATTACAAAAAAGAGCAAGAACGAAGCCCCATCTTTAAGCCGATTTGATAACAGCTTGAACTGCAACAGATTTTAAGGCCCATTTGGAAAGAACAAGAACAAAAGCAGTACTTGATGTTCAAAAAAATAAAATCAGTACCTAATTAACATAAACACAAAGGTCGATTACGAACGGGAACGAGAAGAAATAACAAATCATGCTTAAAAACATTAGTTTGACCCACATGACTAATATTTGTAACGATATTACGATAAATAGGAAATCATGCTTGCTATGAAATAATTTTCCATAAAGAAGTTAAAATTAAACTATCAATAGAACTTATACCTGACTAGAAGGAAAGCAAGTCATCCCAAGCCTCCATTTGACCCTTCTAATAGTTGTAGAATGAACAACCTAAATAGACAAGATTCAAGGATCAAAACCACCTGCAAAAACTTAGCACTATGGTGAGCCTAAAAACAACCACCATAAAAAATATTTACATGACAATGGAGTGGGTCCATCCGTTATTTTTCTTCTTGAGACATCTGAAGCATAGGATGAATGAATCTTCATCAAGCCTACATATTCAAAATACAAACGAACCATTTCATGGTTCTTTTGCAGTTAACAATTAATTTACATATGTTCTGATTGCATTTTGAACAATGTCTACTTTAATAAAAAACAAACAACAAGGCAAAACAATGAAGCAAAAAAAAATAGAAAAAAGCAACATTAGGATTATCAATCACATTCAAACCAAGAAAATACAAATTAGACAAGATTTAAACTAGAAAAGATCACAATTGTTGTTTGTATAGATAAATAAGTAGCAATTTAGAGGGTATATTGAACGCTTCTATGAACTAACTTTTTAGACTTAAGACTCATGTTAACACAAGCTACAAAACACTAACCTAAATGACATCAAAATTGAGAGGTACAGATCGTAAACAACACCAAAAAATTGAATAGAAGCACCCAAAAAACTGAAACCCTAACTCACCTAAACATCATTCATAAACTTGTGTAAACGTACGAGAAAGATATAGGAGTATAGATATCGTACCAATGGCCATGGCTACGGTTTTGTAGCAGAAATTATATGAACTATATTGGCGACTAGTGAAGAGGTACTATCAAGAGGTAATCATCGAATGACACTTCCGAGAATCACATCATCGTAAAGTCGCTGGTAATTGTCGAGATGAACATCGTCGTTAGGAGGCATAACTTCATACCTGGAGAATTGTCGATCGAGAGGCTGGGGTTGTCTAGGTCGAGAGGCAGAGAGAGCTGAAGAGTGGGAAAGGGGAAAAAATTAAAGCGATTGTATTTTAGGGTCAGGAGGGAACGTGAAATATTTGGGGGGAGTTCTAATTTTTTTCACATATAGACCCGGTTATTAATAACAAAATAGGGTCTGAATAACTGAAATTTTTAGACCCGGTTTCAATGATAAAAAACAGGGCTTGAATGTGTTGGCATATTTTGGAGGGGCTGAAGTCGAAGCTTTAGACCCGGTTTTTTGATAGAAACCAGGTTTAAATGTTTTCTAAACTTTTAGACCCGGTTTTTTGTTAAACAACCGGGCCTAAAACCTATAAAAACGCGCATGGGCCCTTTAGACCCGGTTTTAGGTGTTTTTTAATAAAACCGGGTCTGAATATGGGGGTCTGAAAGCATTTTTTGTAGTAGTGCTAGCCTCGTACGGATGTTAAAATCTTGAGGGGATTATAAGCCTCCTAAATAAAACCCTTTTCAAATAGTTTATGGCTTGATCAGCCCCAGCCCCAGCTCCAGTCCCAGCTAGTTTCGCCAAACACACCCATAGTATATATACCATATCATTTATTCAATTCAATACAATATACATGCAAAATATAGATTATCTAAACTATAAACGCCTCTTAATTTAATCATTTAGGAATCCTCTAATATAAATAAAAGACTAATCTTTATCAATTTAATTAGAAGATCTTGACACTTCATTTAATCAAAATTAAATCATATCCATTCACTTTATTAAAATTGAAAGCCTAATTTTGACTTTTAGCAGTCAATGTTGAAAACTCAATTTTTAAAATTTAATTTTAATAGGAGATAAGATAGTAAAAAAATATTATTTAAAATTTTTAATAGGATTATAATATTATCATCTTATTTTAGAATTTTTTATAATCAAATTTTATATACAAATATTCAATTTTATTTAGTTTCCGTTTATTGTTCTTAAAAGATTATGTAGTATTATTAAACTATGAATTTGGAAGTTATTTAATTAATCAAAGGATTAGTATTAAACTTATATTCAACTTTTATTTAAGTTGTATGTTTTATTCATAAAGGATATTATTAAAATTTTTTACATGTGGTAATATCCTTTTTATAAAGGATTTTGTATGCCCTCATATTTTATTTTGTTTATTATTATTATTATTATTTTATTGTATTTTTTAAGAACAAAGAAATACCGATGATCACATCTCTTATATATTTATGTTTTAATTTACACGGGTTGATTTAAAAAATAATAAATATTAATAATCAATAAAAATCCATTATTTTAAAATAGCTTCATATTATTCTTAGAATTTTCTCAATAATCATCCTTAATTATTGATATCGATATATAAATTTATTATATGTTTAAAATTTCAAACAATAATTATTTGAAATGTATATAAACAATATCCGTATTTATACGCAGGGTATTAAACTAGTATTATAAATAAAAGCTTAGAATACCCACTAGATAGTTGATTGATGAAGGTGAGTTTTTGATGAAATTGATTTACTTCTCTAAAAGTAATGTAATGATGGTATAAAGTGAAAGCATGCGTGGGGGTAGTAGTTGTGTAGGTGGAAAGTGGAAACAGCCAACATTTCTCATCATTCTCGTATAAATATCCCCTCAAAATGGGAGGTTCCGACATTTCATAAGAATATCTATTTATCAATCTCAATATAATTTCATTTCTTGTACGTACGTCAACAAATTATAATCATCCTATATATACGTATAATAGCTAGGAGTCTTCATTTTCGGATATCAAAAATTCCGGATACGAATATTGAATAATTCAAAATATCCGAATTTTCAGCTTTAATAAAATTCAGTTAAAAACACCAAAAATCACATCATACATATCCATAATTGTCCACAAATTCATATAAAATTTACAAAACTAGCAACAACTGTAATTTTGATGTTAGTCCACCATATCCACAAAACAAGAACTGTTAAATCGATGATGTCAATCAAGCACTAAAGTGCAAAAAATAACTTAGATTTTCAAAATGTGCAAAACCGTGTTCGACTCACAGTTTAGAATTAAGATTTTAGATGATGAACAAACTCAATAAACTTACGACGGTAATCATTAATCAAGAGCAAAGTTAATCACAGATGTTAATCAAGTGATAGATTGACACTTGCAATCGAAAATCTTGAGTCATAAAAATATGCAATATTGAGTCGCAGCATCACAGGTTCACAAATCACAATAAATAATCAGACCACCACCATCGACTTACATGGTCACAAATCACAAATCGAGAATTGCGATAAAAAAATGGTGATGAAATTAATCTACCATCGCAAAGAATCAATTCATAAAATCCCGATAAAATGGCACTAAAAATTGAAGCTTTGAAGGTATGCACAGTCTGTTTAGTCTGCGGAAATCAAGTGGAGGGGGAGGGATCGTGTGGAAGTAGTTAGGGTTATTAATTCTATATTTATTTATTTGTAAAATATTTCGAATATCCGAATTCTTTAAAAAGAACTATCCATGTCTTAATCTGGATATCCGGATATTTGAAATTTCGGATTTTTCGGATTATCGGGATTCGGGTTGGATATGGATATTTTTAACACCCCTAATAATAGCTAATATAAATACATTTGTACGTTAAAAATGTGAAATACATCCAATATATTTTATATTTTAATAAGAAAAATTATTTATTTTACATAAATAGAAGCCCTAATCTTTCCAGGGATATACATACAAATAGATATATGTGAAGTGACAACAACATTTGCAGCTTGATTTGGAGATGGTGACAAGTGCAAGCGAGGTTAGAACCACGCGGGTGCACCATAGGGATCCCTGGCTCCACCACATTGGTATATATATGGCCTATCTTCAATTCTTCGTTTGGTTAAATGGTACACCACTCATTGATGCTCTTGACTTTTAAAAACTTTTAGAAAAATCTTTATCGAGTTCACTTTTAGAAACATACTCTAATATTTTTTTAAAAATTAAAAATTAGAAAACATGTTACTTGCATACTTTTTTTCAAAAAAACAAAAACTCCTTCACTTTTTTATAATTTTTTAAACTCTTATACTTTTTCAAAAAAAACACTTCAAATAAAAATGTTATCCATTTTTTCTTAAATAAGAAAAAATCTCACCCTTTCATCTAAATATGTTTTTTTTTTGAAAATGAAGTCCATCATTTTTCACCGAAAATTTTCTCCTGCAACCTAACTGCCTAATGTTTTATATATTTCTATTTTATATTCCTACTAAATCTATAGTCATAAGATCAATATAAGTGATAAAATAAAGAAAAGTAATTACTTTCATATGTCATTATCTATAAGTAAAAAAATAAAATAAGAATTTTTAGTAGGAATATATATAATTTTTCTTTTCAAATTTTTTATCCGAATCATTTCCAATAACTTTGGAACTTTTCTTCTTTTACCGGGACCATAAATAAAGCATTTTCCAAACAGAATTTTCAAAATTGCTATATGCTCTAATAAGTTTTTAAAAGTTTTCATTCAAAATTCAACTATTAATATTTTTACTATTTTATAGATTCGTGCACGTACAGTTTTTAGTCTATTAAAAATATAAACTTGAAATGCATTAAAAATAAAATAGATAAATGTAAGTGTTTATATATAAAAATTTTCAAATACGTACATAAGTATCAAATTAAATTTTTTTTGAAGTACTTTGAAAAATAACATAATTGAATGTAAAACACAATTTAAGCGCACATGTTTAAGAGAAAAATATATATAAATACAGATTTGTACACACGAGCATTACATGACTAAACCTGAAACACAAAATAATCAAATAGAAAATTGTTTGATAATTTAATGAATCAAATTAGTTGATAAAGAGGCATGTCTCAATTTTTAAATCTGCTACTAATGACCACATGTCTTAACTTTTGAACGGGCTCCATTGCATTTCCACTTCTAAAGCCGAATTTTCGTACACCTTGCAAGTAAAAGAAAAAAATAACGACTCACGTGTTAAATATTACAAAATCAATAATGATTTCCTATCTTGTGTATAAAAAATTAACACTTTTATTTTAGTGTTACCTTTGGCTAACTACCTATACTAATAAAATAGTTTCATAACCATCAAGAACAGCTATCTTTACATCTCTGAATTTAGATTTTTAAATATATAATATATCATCTTTTAATGATACATTTTATTTTAAATCATATTTTATAAAAGGTTTCATACATCTTTCTAATAAGATTGAAAATGCTTTAAAATCAATAACTAAAACACTTTAAATAACGTATCTAAGTTGACCACTCAGCTCATTACTATAATCCAAAAAAAAAACTCAGCTACACCAAAAATTTCTTACCCACGACTATTAATTAATAACAAAAAACTAAGAATACATTAATTTTAAAAAGTGTCATATTACAATAAGATTTATACCAAAACATAGATAGAAATGAGACGGTCGTAAATATAAAATTATTTTTCTCTAAACATAATATATCACAAGTTACTAAATATAATTTATAAACAACTTATAGTTAATTGCATTAATATACAATTTTCATATGCAATACATTAGTTTATCTATGGTTAAGACTATTAATTAATAGCAACTTAGTTTTTGTAATGACTCGTTATATATGTAACTTACTCTTTGTTATCAATACTAGAATTTTGTCGTCTGCGGGTTGCGGCGGGATTTATAAACGTAGATTTTTATTATCATAGTAAAATATGAAATTAGGTTGATGGTCACTAACTTTGCTAGATAATATTAGCACCAATAAGAGAAAAACAAATAGATCAAATCTCATAAATAAAAAATTGACTTTTGAGTGTTAAAATTCTTTATTTACGTCGAGTTTAAATTTTAATTGGTTATTGAATACCACTTTAAGGATCATAACATCTTGAATTATAACATATAACTAATTTTAATTAGTGATTATTAAATATAATTATTTTAAGATGACTTATGATAGGTGGCTACAATACAATAATGAAATGTCGTTTTTCATTTCTCTATCAAAGTTTTCAAAGTAGTTATCAGACCTTATTCATACGACAAATATTGTTTACATAAAATTACAAAAGAATAAGATAAATATAAGAGTAAATGAAGTAAATATGTATAATAGATAGTTTTTGACAAAAACTAAAAACAGAAGCAATAATGATATAATTTTCTTTTTTTGTCAATCTTCATAAAGTATATATCAAAATGATTAAAAATGGTTCAATTTCTAAATTTTAACTCTATTTTGTTTAAACACTTAGATTTTATTTTTAAATAATTTAACCCTCAAAGTTTAATCCGTAAGCTATCCTTTTTAAATGGTTTAAGTCACGAAAGTTTAAACTTGTTTTGGTTTAACAGATAAATACTATTTCAAATTATCTAACTTTCTTATTTTAAGTTGTATTTTAATTTAACAATTAAACTTATTTTCAAATGATTTTATTCATAAGTAAAATATACACATTGCTGATGTATAAATTTTTTGTGGCCTTTTGTTTGGTTAAGCTAATACTAGAATTTTAAAGTATTTTACATAAATTACATTTTTAGTAAGAAGTATTCGTGTTTGATTGTATGTAAATTTTAATAATAACATTTACTTAAGAAAAATAATTATTAGTAAAAACTTAAATCAATAAAACTACGATAAGTAGAAATTAAAAAACGAAAAGAAAACTTTGATGCATACGTTTGAAGTAAAAAGGAAGTAAAACAAATTACGGCGATTGATAGTCATTTAATTAAAAAGAAATTAAAAAACCAAGAAGGAATCTTATTTTTATGAAAAAAAAGAGGAAGAGCCAAAGCCCAAAGTCATTTAATTAAAAAGGAATTTTGGGTTTAAGAGGATTCGAACACTCACCCGTCATTAAAAACAAAACATCCTTATCCACTCCTCCAAAAGCCATTTTTGTTAGCATTTTGACTAAAGTATATACAATATATAAAGTTTTTTTCCCTGATAAATGTATGACATATAAATGTATGACATATACGTAGCATAGTTTCTAAATATTGCTCCCCGTACCACCATCACAATCTTGGACCCAATGCAATCACTATTCACATATTTTCTTCTCTCCCCTCCTTTTTATTTCATTTTATACCTAGCTAGATCTTATGTGTATGTTTGTGTGTTCTTGATATGTTTATTTTGTGTGTCTGTGTTACTAGGCTTTATGTGATCTTGGTATGTGGTTTTTGTGTACTTATGTGTGGGTATTCCATATATGGAAATTGATGATTAAAGACCTTGGGATTTGGAAACCAATGGTATGTGTTCATGATGTGTTTGTGTGTGTTCGTGAT
Source organism: Dittrichia graveolens (assembly GCA_038502395.1). NCBI lineage: Eukaryota > Viridiplantae > Streptophyta > Magnoliopsida > Asterales > Asteraceae > Dittrichia > Dittrichia graveolens. The sequence goes on along the minus strand of JARJIL010000005.1, from coordinate 2,360,292 downwards.
GCGTATGTGTGCCTTTTGGTTTTGTGTGACGTTCTTCGTGCTAACAATGCCCACGCGAGATCCTTGGCGTATGGCATTTGGAGGAACAGAAGTGAGATAATTTTCAAGCACAAGATTAGAAACACCGATGAGGTACTCTTTGATACACAATTACTATTGCATGTACCATTGGTTGGGGAAGATGAAAACTTCGAAAAGATCTAGTTATAATAGTTTGATTAAGGTGGATCATGTAATTGCAAGTGAATCGGGAAGCAACTGATAATCATATCTATGTCTCATAGATTGGATGGGATAATTCATAAAGTTGGTGGTTAGTAATCAACAAATTAAATGTTGCTTTTCAAAAAAAAGTATCCCATTCTAATACAAATTATTTTGATGACAACAAATTTAATAAGATAAGTAAAAATTATCAGATAAAAACAGAAGGTATATTATAAAAACTTGAACTCGAAAAATATCAAAATCATAGGTGGTGATTTTGTTTGATGAATATAACTAAAATAAATAAATGAATAAATTATTAACTAAATATTAGTAAGATACTAGTTAATATTATAAATTGGGAATTATTTACAGTTGACTTTTATATAAAAAGTAAAGCTAAATTGTAAATATTTTTTTATAAATAAACAAAATAATACAGTAAGAAAATTATATTAAACAACTCATAATATTTGTAAAATAATATCTAAAAGAAAACAAAATGCCATTTATATTAAGTAAATAGTTTTCATATTAAATGCTGATACTAATAACTTACAATAATAATAAATAAACAATGATAGTAATAATCATACTATAGTGTTAATGAATAATGGAAATAACAGCAATAAATATAATAATGATAACAATAATAAATATATTTAAAATAATAATAATAATAATAATAATAATAATAATAATAATAATTCTAAATAACTACTAGTAGCAGTAATGTATAATCTTCTATAAGAAAAAAAAGGTTTTTTTATCAAAATGTATCTAACTTATCACGTTTTAATATTGTGCATATTGAACTTTAAAAGTTCTTATTGTGTGTACTAAACTTCTACTTTATTGCTATTGTATATATTTTGAATACACGAAAAAGGAAAAAAATATAAGTTTAGTATATACAATAGAAAGTTTAATAAATACAGTAGCGACAAATTAAATATTCGATACTTACAATAAAAACTTCTAAAATTTGATACACACAATAACAAAATGTGACAAGTTGAATATATTTTGGTGAACTAAACCCAAGAAAAAAAAAAGTGGCCTTTAGTAATAAAAATACGAGTTACATATAATAGGATATTATGAACCGTAAATATTTTATCTTGGTGTTTAATAGGGTTTATTATATTAAACTATAAACTTTTCACAAGAGTATTATCATTTGATAATAAAATATGACTTTTTTTCTTCTTCGGTTAATTTGATGTAAAAAACATTAATTTCATTACCTTTAAATTTTGCTTATAGACGTGGCATCAATTTTTGTCATGTCACATGTAATATAAGATTTCTACATTCGAAAATTATAAGGAAACGAGAAACTTATAAAATAAAAAGAAACTTACATGAAAATATAATGAGTTTCTCATTGTATGTAATTACTTTTTTTTTATAAAAACAATACAATTAATTTTTACAATTCTTATATGGTATCTAAATGGGGTTATAATTAAATAAAAAATGTTTAGAATAATAAATATAAGAAAGAATATAAAAATGACACGTGTCTTATGTTTCTTCTGATTTTTTTATATCATTCCTTAATTTTACGTTTTTATGATTCGTTTGTATTTCTATTTTACATGATTCTCTCTTATCATCTACATAAAAAGTGTCATTCTCTGTTTCTTTTTTATACTTTTTATCATAAGTTTTTTACATGATCTTAACCCGTATCTAAACAACTTTTTTCTATATCTAATTTTAATTTATAGTTGGATACGATGAACTCTGTCATAATTTTCAACGTATATAACAATTTGCACATAATAAAATGATTATGAAAATTGTTTGTATTATTTTAAAAAAAGATTTATTATATACAATGATGATTAAAATAAAATTCAATGTTGTTTATTTCAATTTACTTTAAAAACATAATAAAATTAAGAAATATTTTAAAATTTGTTTTAGTAAAATGAAATATATTAATATTCATCACAAGTTAGTTTTTAGTTTCCAAGTAAACAGGAGCTATAGCGATTCCAAAATTATAAGAATTTTAGATCTAAGCAATACAAAGGTAACGGCTAGTAACGGTCCTTTGGATTAAGTCTCTATATTTATATGTGAGATTTAATTTTAAAATATTATTAAATATTAGAAGCTAAAACAAGTAAACTTTGAGTCACCAAACTTATCTAAACCTGATATTAAATTCTTCATGCTTACTTATTTCATGTTGAATTTGTAGCGTTAAGAATAGCCAACCGCCCAACCCTTTATTTTCGGAGGTTGGTTACTTTAATGAGCTATAGAAATAGGAATTTAAGATAAACATGGAACGCAAAACCCCAATTTACCCTTCAAGGAAGGGTTTATTTACGGAACAGTATAAAGGGGATTGGATTGGATTGGCCTCGTGATATGTGTGGGACCCTAAGGGCTTGGTTGTAAAAAGTAACCTAAAGTTTATTTCAAAATCACGCGTTTCCCCGATTTCCAGCCCACCGACGGCCCATTAACTTCCTCGTTATCCATTCACCACCGATAAATAATGAATCATCCACGTCCTCAATCATGACGTCACCTTTCTACAATCTTAGCGTTGTTACTTTAATACAAGGAGTAGTTATATAGAACTATATCTATTATATTGTTACATTAATTTTTTTCCTTTTACCACTTAATTAACTACTTAGCATCGTAGTAGTTCTTTCTCACCATACCAAATTATAAGACCCATATATTACTCAAATAACCAATCAAAATTTAATAAAAAAAAGTTAAAAAGCTAAGAGTGTAAGGAGTGAGAGGGGGTTGGAGTGTGTGGTGAGGTAACCACTTGGGTAGTGGATGTGGTGCCACACCATAAAGGTGTGGTGGAAGAGTGTATGTGGTAACTACCACATACTAAAAAACAATGTGTTTAATTAATGGTGGGCCTAAATCATTTTATCACTTTATTCTTTTTTCTTTTTTAATTTTTGATTGGTTAGTGAGTATGTAAGTGAGTCTCAGAATTTGACGTGGAGGAGAGTGATCATTACGAAACTAAGTGGTGGACTGAGTAGTATTAATAAAAAGCTAATGTGGCGATGTGGTGGGTATGATAGAGTGTTACCACTCCTTGCACTCTAAGTGGCCCACCTCACACTCATTCACATGTGATGAATACCACACATCCCCTCCCACCACACCTTAAGGGAGTGGTACCGCACCCACCCCCAAGTGGTCACTCCACCACACTCATACACTATTCTCCACTTCTTACACTCTTAGAGTGTTTGTAACCCTCACCTATCACCACACGCCACATTAGGTTTTTTTCACCACTCAGTCATGTAGTGGTCACTCTACACCACATTAAATATCATACTACCAATAAATAAATAAATAATATTAATGTGAGAGAAGTAATAAATGGGGCTCACAAATGCACACCCCTTCATGTGATACTCACCCCCAAATTTTCCTACCACGCTTACATGGTGTGGATACCCCTTCACCACACCACACCTCACCCCCATCCCACCACCTTCCTCACACCGTTTACTCTAATTAAATGACAAATGTGATATCTTTCTATTTTTTTATCATATTTTATTCTTCTATCTACTTAATTTTGATATGTGTAATGCAATAATTCTTTTTTCTTATATTATCTCTTCATTTTAACACTTGTCTTAATTAAGTGAGTAGTAGAATAAGTATGAACAAAAACTAAGAAGATATAACATTTTTCTAATTAAATTAAAAGATTTCTCACCATTTATGTGAAAGATACGGTATTAATATATGTTTGATTAACTGACTCATATACTATAATGTATTTGATGTATGTACAGCATTTTATCTTTGTATGTTTCTAGTATTTAGTTTGAACACTTTTACATTGGCTATTAATTAATATGTTTCATGTATTAAGCATCTGGCTCCTAACTAGTAACATGCTTTAATGTCAACTAATTATCATGTAATATGTGCGCGCAATTCATTAATTGATAACATAGATAGTCTAACTTCTATCGATTAATACTTACAAATATCAGATTCAAGTACTCACCTAATACCGTTGTGTACTGGCTTCGTCATTCTAACTAGTCTTACATGATACATAGGGGTGGCAAACTAGCAATTAGCCAATTATCACTTGGTACTATTGTGTTTGTAACTAAATTGTTTGTTAAGGTTGAGCTCAGTGTTGTAAATGGTAGCCTAGGCAGCTGATATATTGCCGCCTAGGTGAGTAGCGACAACCAGCCTACCTACAAATCACCATATCGGTTCAAAAAACCAGTCATGGTCAAAGTCGGCCAAAATCGATCATGGCGGTCTTTAGTGGTCAACTTATCAGTTGTCTTTTCGTCGATTGAGAAGGATGGGAGGAGAAGGGAAACGAAGGCTTGTGTACCTTGTATTTTAACGATCGAGAAAGAAGATAAGTGGTTGATGCTGATTGAGAAGGAAGAGATCACAATTGATAAGGAACTGAAGGTTTTTTTACTAATTTTGTTGATCCTATTTTACTTCGCCAAGCATAGTACACTTCACGCAAAACTTGAACAACAAAACTTCCATGGTTGTACTAATGTGAAGGAAGATGAATTTGTAAAGAAAATAAAGAAGGAAGACCAAGATAGGCTAAGGGGGCGGTTGTTGAATCTAAATGCTGCTAAGTCAACTTAATGTTGCTAGTAGAAGTCACAGCAGCTAAAGCTAAGCTGATTGCTAAAATTAATACTGTTCTATAAAGTTAATACTATCAGATCAATATTAATGTTGTTAGTTCAAAGTTGATGCTGTTTGAAGAATCTTAAAGACTGAACAAGATAAGAAAATAATCCTACAAATAAGGAAAAAGATTATGAAGATCAAATAAGTTTGAATTACAAAAAGATAAAAGATATGATTAAAGATAAATTTTGTTTTGATATTTATCTTGTAATTTTATCTATATATGAATGAAAATAAGTTAGAGAAAAATAAGGAAAAATAAAGAGATTTAGTATTTTTCTGAATTCATTCGGTTTAGCCTCAAGGTCATTTTGATTCTTACTCTAGAGAAGTTTAATACGTCTGTCATAAAAGACATATTGGACTTTGTTTAAATAATAATTTGATTGTAATTGTTTGATTATTAATATAATTAATATGTGTTTGATATTAAATTATTGTATTCTTCTTTAAGTATTAATATGCAATTTTGCGACTTTCTTAATATATCTTGGTTTAAATAGTTTGTTAAATCGATCCTGACAGCGATGCTTTTAATTAGGATTGTTGGGAGATTTAATTATATGATTAAAGACTTTTATACCTTTTTATTTTATCTTAATTACTCTTCCTTTCTATTTAGTTACTAAATCATCACCCTTTCTTTCTATTTAATTACTAGGGATGGCAAAACAACCCGAACCCGACGGGGAAAACCGAACCCGACAAGTTTCGGGGTCGGGTCGGGGATTATGATTTCGGGTTAGGGTCGGGTTCGGGGATTTTTCGGGTTCGGGGCCGGGGCACACTATCCCCGCCCCGCCCCGATATATGTTTGTATATTTTTTTATATATTTATATACATATATGTTTTATATATCTATGTATATAATAATGTGTATTAATATACAAAGAGAAGGATTGTATATCTATTAATGGAGAAGTTTCTAAAGTGATGAAGTTTTTTGTTAAATTTTGAATTTTGATCCCCTAACTTCTTTTAAGTTCTACTTTAGTTAAGTTTTTTATTTAAGTTAATGATGATAGTTACGTTCTTATTTATAAAATGATCATCTCACGTTCTTATTAAGTTTTTTGTGTAGTTTCGTATTTCACTAACATGTTTTTTGTCGGGTCGGGTTTTATGATCGGGTTCGGGTCGGGGTCGGGTTTGGCAGACGCCCCGACGGGGAACGAGGCGGGGACGGGTTTTCATTTCGGGTTCGGGGACGGGGCGGCCAAAACCCGTCCCGTTGCCATTCCTATTAATTACAGAATCATTATTGGAGTACTTCATATTTCAAAAATTGTTACTTTTATGGTTAACACTTAAACTAATTATGAACTTATTGTTTTTATTTTTTAAGTTTGTTAAACTTTTTATGGTTATTGACTTATTTTATTAATATACTGTTAATATTTATTTTTTAAAAAATAAATTCTTTTATAATTTATGGTCCCCGCTAAAAAACCGATTAATTATTGCCAAGACCGATTAGTCGCTTGAAGGTGATCGACCGACTGTATACTGCCGAGCGATTTTTACAACCTTGGTAAAACAAGTCTATTTAATTATGACCTGCCAACCCGTACATTTAAACAAGGACAAAATGCATGAAAATACAATTAACTTTGTCTTAATTGTCATTGTATACAACTAACTTTAAATTTTTAAAAATAATACAGCTAACTTTCAAAAAAATTTCATTGTATTCAAGCAACTTTTTTCTGTGTCCAGTCTTTAGCTACCATTGTATACAATAAACTTTTTCATAATTTCCATAGTATACAACAACTTGCATACAATGGGAGGATTATAAAAGTTGATTGTATTATTTTTAAAAAAATAAAGTTGGTTGTATACAATGATAATTAACACAAAGTTCATTGTATTTTCATGCAATTTACCCTATAAACAAAACACAAAATTAGTTAAACAAAACTCACAAACCCGTCAACCTGTTTATGATCCATCAACCCGTATATTTAAACGGGTAATACGGGTTGTGTTGTGTATTCACGTATACGGGGTTGTGTCACACACCTTGACACGAATAATTAAACTAGTCGTGTTCGTATCACGACTCACTAACTCGAACACGACACAATTACCACCCCTAATGATATATATATATATATATATATATATATATATATATATATATATATAAAGTTCTCTGTACTACATTAATACCATTTTTTAGTTTTTGGCTATTTCTAGGTGTAAATTGGAAAACAAAATACATTGTTCTAGTAAAACTTATATAAGTTGCTCGTTCGGTATAAAATCAATTAGGTTAAGTGTGAAAGCGCGCTTGGATATGAAATCATTAAAGTTAAAGGAGAGACTCGAAAGGAAGCCAAACTATCGACGACGTCATTATGCATTTGATATATCCAAATTATGGCTTTTTAGTCGCACATACACACGCACACATGATCCAAGTGTGACTTCTACTTTGTTCAAATCCATATATATTTTTGACCAAAAATACTATCCACAATCTTGAAATGGGTCATATAGTTTTTTATTTGTGAGGGATATATATATACACACATTATATATACACACGAAATTAATGTACGTTTTCTAAAATTAGTATGTGTGTTTACGTACGTACGTAGTTTGGTTCAAACTAATCCATCTTGTAACTAGATTTTTGTCGGCATGCATGCATGTTATATATATGGTAACGGAGAAAGCGTATGAAGACATTTTGACTACTAATTAATTAAGGGTGGCCATTTTCAACTTACAAAGTTTTACACAATATTATGGCTTGTTGGCCAGTTTTGTAGATGTACGAACATCTAACTTATATATATATATATATATATATATATATATATATATATGTATATATATATATATGTATTTTGTATGAGAACTACGAGAACCAATCTTAGCTCTTCAATTCCCCCTCCTTCAATTGGATTGTCTACCCATGAATTCCTTACATGCACCCTGACACACTCAATCCCCTCACGCTCTTCATCCATGAATTCCATTATCCAAAATGAACGGACAAGATTGGTTCTCGCAGTTCTCGTACGAAAAACAGTTCTCGTTTGAACCATCCCCTATATATATGTATGTGTGTGTATATATATATATATACACATATGTAGGGGACGGTTCATTTGAGAATCGTTTTTATTGCGAGAACCAATCTTAACCGTTCAATTTGGATAATGAAATTCATGGATGAAGAGCGTGGGGGAATTGAGTGTGGCAGAGTGCATGTAAGGAATTCATGGGTGGGCAATCCAATTGAAGGAGGGGGAATTGGACGGTTAAGATTGGTTCTCGCAGTTCTTGCAATAAAAACGGTTCTCAAATGAACTTTTCACTATATGTATGTATATATATATATATAAGGGAAGGTTCCGTTGAAAACTAATATTAGAGTGAGAAACCACGAGAACCAATCTTAGCCGTTCATTTTGGATAATGGAATTCATGGATAAAGAGCGCGGGGGGATTGAGTGTGGCAAGGTGCATATAAGGAATTCATGGGTGAGCAATCCAATTGAAGGAGAGAGAATTGGATGTCTAAAATTGGTTCTCGCGGTTCTCATAATAAAAATGGTTCTCAAATGAAGTTTTCACTATATATATAGGGGAAGGTTCCGTTGAGAACCAATATTAGTGTGAAAACCGCGAGAAAAAATCTTAGTCGTTCTTTTAACATTAATGATTATAATCACACATTTTATTAATATTTATAAACATAATAAAACCTTTGTAAACTTAAAGTCCATGTAAAAAACATAATTCTAAAATTTTAATATTCAATCACAGGTGATTCGGTATAATCACATATGATTTGTAAATGCGTCACATGTGAATTACGAAATGTCACTCGTCCAAATTTTTAAAATGCAATCTGGATCATTAATTACATTGATCGAAAAATTAAAATTAGTTTTTTAAAATTATGAATTAAATATAAACTATATTAAATTGATATATTTGAAAAAAAAAAAATTCATATTCATGCATGTACGTAAGTTATTACATACGTGGCAAACTCAAAAGTTGACTTCTACGAGTTCAACGAAGAAGTCAATATATTCACACTGCTCGCTTTCTATAATGCTTGCAAATATTTACTTTCCATTTTTCCAACTCTTATGATCTTATCTTATTTGAGAAAGATAATATATATAGAAATCTTTAGTATAATAAAAGATTAATTTATATTAAATTTATTGAATGGTCTTGACTCATGATTTAATAAAATAAATGTAATTACTTAATATTAACCTATTTATTCAATCAAAATTAGAATCCTAATTTTAGTAACTTAAACTATATATTAGATTCAAAAGCTGAACTCACGTTCTAAAACCCCATTTCATCTCTTAATCCCCTATCTCGTTGCTCTCACCACCGGTGCAAGGAGCGCCGCTGCATATACCGACCGCCACCATCTCAGACGCTGATGATGTGAGTGTAGCGTATCAATTTTATATTTATAAATCCGAGTTATTTAGCATAATTACAACACAAATTAATAGGCAAGAGAACCTAATCGTATCGTAATATGGTAAATAAGTTTGGGTGTCGAACATTTGGGGAACGGATATGATTTTTAATTTAACTATACTAATTAAATATTAAACTAATTTAAAGCAGTAAAAGGGGGATTTTGGAATCTTATCAATAAAGATCCAAACTTTATTATTCTAGATTACTACTAACAATATTAAATTCCAAAAGCAAACCAAAGAGAGCCAAAAGCAAAAATCTTTATGGATTTAAACTTATCAGTTCAAAAGTTTCTCTCCCTAGACTAGATTTCACCTCTTTTTAACTAATTAATTCAATTAATGCATGCAACAGACATATAATCACTATATATCGATTCCTATATTATTTATACTGATGGTCAGATTATATAACTCTATAATTATGGTTTTAACAAACCTTATGGTCATTAGACTGATCAAAACACATAATTAGCCGATTTTATGTTCGTGTCAAGAAAAACTTAATCTTTATGTTTGTTTAGGTTAACAAAACATGTATTAACATATAAATGGTCATTATATATTAATCACACACATTAAAGTTTCATTTTTTAGAAGTTTAATCTAGGATTGGTCTATCACTAGTCTAGATTATCTATTGGTCCTAAACAATCAATATTTAAGTCACACAAGCGGATTGGTCCTCAAACTTGTGCAAACTCAGTAAACAAACTCTAAAAACAGAAACCAAAAAACACGTGGATCATCAATTAAGCAATACAAGACAAATTATATAGCAACATGTCCAAATTAACATAAATTAATCAACTTTATTGAGGTTCATCTCCTTTAGGGAGGAAAACATGAAAAAACTAGTGTATAATGATCATGTCAAACCTTTGTAAATTAAGAATAAACATCAGAATAAATAAGGAATGACAAAACCATATAAAGCTATGATTTCGAGCCTTGATCCTTCAAATTGATGCTTCAATCCTCGATATTAAGCTTCTCAAGCCTCTAGAACACTTCTGGACGTGTTTTGGCAATATTTGGGTAGTATAAGTTGGGTTGTTAACCCCAAAACGGATCTGGAGTTGCGTTTATATAGAAAACTGAAAACAGAAGTGCCACGTTGCGACGGGTAAGTGTTGCGTCGCGACGAGGAATTTTAACGCGATCTAAACTTCTTTTAAATTTTGAATTAGCTGTAATCGGGCGCGTCGTCCCGCGATCTCTTTAATGGTCGCGCTACGATATCACATTTTTAGGAATTGACCATAAAAGTAATTTTGTATCCCTCTGAGTCTAGTTTCCGTGGTCTTTTGAATCACCTCAATCCGAGTTCGTATGAGCGAGATATGATCAAAACAGTGGAGGTGTGTCGGAGCAGACAACTTTTCTTATTTCTTCAGTCTTTTCGGTTTTTGCTCAAAACTTTTTATCATCCATCTTTTTGACTGAAATTCAATAAATGAAGATAATTAAGTATCTTTTACTTATTTACGAACAATAACATGCTAAAATATTTGAACTACTTAAACATATTCACTAACGAAGTCAGATCATATCATTAGGCTTGCATTATACTAACACACATTCTCTTACTAAACACCAAATGTCCACATCTTACTAACATATATTAAAGTATTTGATTGATTTGATTTTCAATGAATAAATAAGTTAACCTAGCTTGATTGAACAATTAAGTTCATATTTGACCATGTCAAATCATTTCATGACCATAACAGTCTACATTATCTTCTCCTTTGAATATAAATATACATCTCTTTATCAATTACATTAATTACCATTATATAACAATTGCGTTTACCTTGTAATACGGTGGACAATTATACTATTCTATTATAATTATTAAACATACAAATCATAATTATAAATTCGAGTGCATGTTTTAGGATTCAGAAGTTCTAGACAAGGTTATTATAATCTGGATCTTACCTAGGGTTTTTTTGTCTTCGCAAAATGGATTGTAAGATCTTACTACAAGTCACTATTTTTTTTGCGTTCTTATGTGCTATAATCTTTATCGTAAATAATATATAACATTTTAAAGAATAATGAAAACTTCAAATTTTAAAATATCATACGTCAAATGTCCGAGTTTTAAATGTTAAGCCATACAAAATAATTTCACCTTAGTCCATTCATTAACACATCATAATAAAGTATAAACTAATAAATTAAGTTTAATATAAATAACCTTTTAAACTGTTAAACACTACTAGTAAATATATAGCATATTTGGATCATCAATGTCAGTTGTTTCTTACACAACGAATCTTCTTTATGTGAACCTTCATCTTCTATAGTGAAAAAAAAAGTGACATGTGCGTAAAGTGAAATATGTCAACAACCGTTCTTAGCACAAAGTTGATAGAACCACAAAATGTAAAAATTATAGTAATAAACGAAAAAATTACCAAAGAACTTGTCATCTCCATCACCACTATTAAGGCCCGAGATTAACTTGCAACATCAAAAACATTAATTCATTTCTCGTTTAAATTGTGATGTGTGAATCCCTCATCTACAATCCACTCAACCGGACTAACCTCATTAGGATTCAACGTTTCAAGTTTCATCGCTTGAGCTTGAATCTCTTTTCCTTTTTTATTCTCTTTTACTAAGTTTTAAATTACAATACCACATACACGATACTATATGTAGGATTGTAAGAGGGTATAACGATCATATGATACTTCACTGCCTTACGATCCTGAGTACGATTCTACTTGTTTATGATCCTAAATGCGATTCTATTATTTTTTTATGGTGGAATCATAGGATCATATAGCGATTTGAAGAAGATATCTAATTTAAACTCTGCTTATTCAATTTTTAGTTTGTTAGTTTGTATGATATCTAATTTAATTTATATTTACTAGATTTGTTTGAAGATTTTTGAAAGATTTAATTATTAAGATGATAGTCAAGTTAATTTGGTAAATTGTTTTCATTTTGTTTAATATGAGTAGTAAAATAGTAATGTTAAATTCATTAAAGTAAAAAGATTAAAATACTAAAAGATATATTTTATAATATATTAGAAATATCTATCGTATTATTTATTAATTAATAATGATCTATGTTTTACAAATAAATAAATACAAATTGCCCCTCTTGTTTACTTCTTTTTTCAAGTTGAAACCTGACTTGTTATTGAATAATGTGAATATCCCACAAAATAAAATTCTAATTTGGTATTGATAAATATAAAGAAAAAAAACCCAATAATGTCAAATTAAGATAAAATCAATAGAATCTCCAACTACACAATTTATAATTTTGTTTCTTATTTTGATTGCTTTTTTGCCAGCGACGAAAATTTTAATTTGAATTGTAATTACAAGATTTAATATATACGCAAGAAATCTCTATATATACACTCCTATTCGCCATTACTACACACTCCTGAATCCTCTCTTTCTTCTTCATTTCCAAACCTTTTATGGTTTTATAGGTTCTCTCCTTCACCATTTCATTTATTAGTCTCAAAGAGAGCTTAAAACACAGCTGCCATTATGGCCGGCGGTGGAATTCCGACCGCTCCCGGCGGTGACAAAGCTTACCCCGGGAACCTCACACTTTATGTCACCTTCACTTGTGTTGTTGCCGCCATGGGTGGTCTCATTTTCGGTTACGATATCGGAATCTCCGGTAATAAATTATAATCATTCTTAACTATGTTTAATTATGGTTTAAACATATATTTTTTTTGTTACTTATGATAAATAAGTTTAATTACTGCTCTAATCATCCACCTTCTTGATTTTATGATATGTCATATGATCTGAGAAATTTTAGGTTTGGAGTTTTTTGAATGTTTTTTTTTTTGAATTTTTGAATGATTTTTGGGTTTTGTGAAAATAGGTGGAGTGACGGCGATGGATCCGTTTTTGGAGAAGTTCTTCCCGTCGGTGTACCGGAAACAGACGGCGGACAAGACGACGAACCAGTACTGTAAATTCGACAGTCAGACGTTGACTATGTTCACGTCGTCTTTGTACCTGGCAGCGTTGCTGTCGTCGTTGGTGGCGTCGACGGTGACCCGGACACTTGGCCGAAAGCTTTCGATGCTTGCTGGCGGTGTCCTTTTCTGTGCTGGCGCGTTATTTAACGGTTTTGCTCAGGCCGTTTGGATGCTCATCGTTGGTCGGATCCTGCTCGGGTTTGGTATCGGGTTTGCCAATCAGGTAATTCATTTCATTTGAGCTAAATCTTATTTAAAAATTTATTGGTTTTTATTATGTTTTATAAAGTCACCAGATCAAATAATCCTTTTATTTAAAGACAAACACACCCTCACATCATAATTACAAATCATCTAAAGTCCATTTTAGATATCACCAAAATAAACCTATACATATTTTGAGACAATTTCAATTTTCACATAAATAAGAGGTAGAATATATGCTTTTTGGCTATTATTCTTAAACACTTTAAGTGAGAAATATATAGTTAACTGTCCATTTAAATGTTTATAAGTGAATACTATTAACTACACATAACTTTTTCTCATAATCTTTAACATATATAATTGGTATTTCTAAAAAATAAATTATTTGACCTCAACTTACTTTATATATTTTAAAAGAACTCAATAAGGATTTTATTGACAATTTCACACTAATTGTCTTTTATACTAACCTTACAGCTTGCTTTTGAATACAAATCTGTTATATGATTTCTTTTGTTTTGTTTTTAGCGCTAAATTTCAACTTGATTTGAAAACAATCAAAGTTGCATCATTAATAAAATAATATTGATTATACAATAATAATAATATTAATAATAAATCTAAAATCTTTTGTTTTTTCTTTGCACATGTTGTCACATTGTTTGTTTCCAAATATTCCACCACATAAACGTTTACTTATGATTGCAACCCCTAGAAACAATGACTTTGATAATGACGGGCCTTTAGGCCCCCTACCTTTAAAAAATAAAACCCTACTATATGATATCATGAATCATAACTTTCAAATATTTATTCATATTATAAAGCGTGTAAACTCGTCTTCCTCTCACATACATATGCTATATTAATATGTCAACTCGATCTATTACATGTATCACAGAGTCAAAAGTGTAATTATCCATACCCCATTATGTATCATAACTTTCAAATATTAATTACTTCAAGTAATAGTAACAAAAACAATTGGAGATATTTTTTCTTTTATGTTTTTTAACTTTGTATTACATGATTTACCTGTTTTATATAATAATTATTAATGTATTTTCCGTTTTATTTCAGTCGGTACCGTTATACCTTTCGGAAATGGCACCATACAAGTATCGAGGGTCACTCAACATCGGCTTTCAATTATCAATCACAATTGGAATCCTAGTAGCTAATGTGTTGAACTACTTCTTTAACAAGCTTGATGGGAATTTGGGTTGGAGGCTTAGTCTAGGGGGTGCGGTGGTGCCCGCCTTGATTATAACTGTGGGGTCTCTCATCCTTCCCGAAACTCCTAACTCCATGATCGAGCGTGGTAAAACAGACGAGGCGAGAAAAAAGCTTCACAGAATCCGGGGTGTTGACGATATTGACGAGGAGTTTAATGACTTAGTCTACGCAAGTGAAGAATCAAGAAAAATCGAACATCCGTGGAGGAATCTGTTGCAAAAAAAATATAGGCCGCAACTAACGATGGCGATATTGATCCCGTTTTTCCAACAATTGACCGGGATTAACGTGATTATGTTTTACGCCCCGGTGTTGTTCAAAACTATCGGTTTCGGTGGTGATGCTTCGCTTATGTCCGCCGTGATTACGGGTACTGTAAATGTCTTAGCAACTTGTGTTTCAATTTATGGTGTGGACAAATGGGGTCGAAGGTTTCTTTTCCTCGAAGGAGGCACTCAAATGCTCATTTGCCAGGTTTGCACGTACACTATATCTTTACATGCTTAAGTGGTGTTTAGTTTTAAAAAAATTCACTAATTTCATTTTTGTTTATTTTTTTGGAAATAGGTCGCGGTTGCGATTTTCATAGGTATCAAGTTCGGGGTAGATGGAGATCCAGGTGATTTGCCCAAGTGGTATGCCATAGTAGTTGTGCTCTTCATATGCGTCTATGTCGCGGGATTCGCTTGGTCATGGGGGCCGCTAGGGTGGCTTGTGCCAAGTGAAATCTTTCCTCTCGAGATCCGATCAGCAGCCCAAAGTATCAATGTTTCGGTAAACATGCTCTTCACTTTCATAATCGCTCAAGTGTTCCTGACAATGCTTTGTCATTTCAAATTCGGGCTTTTCCTGTTCTTCGCCTTCTGGGTCGTTATCATGACGATCTTTGTGTACGTGTTCTTGCCCGAAACTAAGAACATCCCGATCGAAGAAATGGTGATTGTGTGGAAGAGGCATTGGTTCTGGTCAAGATTTATGGTGGACGTTGACTACCCGAATGGGGTTGAGCTAAGCAAAGGAGGCGATCTTGTTAAGAAAGTATAAATATTTACCAAATTCAGTATTGTTTAATGTTTTAGCAACTTAATTATATTTAAGGAATTAGTAGTTACGTTACGTTGTTCTAAATTCCACTCTAAGAAAAGAGATTGATTTTTTAAGGTGAAAGTAAATATATATAATTTGGTTCATGGTGTCAAAATTAAGGGTAAAATGTGTAATTCGAGATTTTTAAATATTGTTCCATAACTAGGATATTTTGTTGTTGGTTCATTAAAGTGGGCAAAGGGATTAAAGTTTGTCATGTTTGAAAGTGGATTTGTTACTTTCTATTTGTCATGTTTGAACACTTTATTTGATTATTTCTCTTAAAGATTTACCCGTAATTAATAAAGCTGTTGGGTGCCTAGATGCTCTTTCGAGCCCTCAAGAAACACCACCTAAATACCTCTTCCCTGTTGGTGATTTTGTATTACTGACATAATTTAATTGTAATGGGATTAACTTATTAACCACTATGATCGTAATAAATATCGAACAAGTTTGGTGAGTGCGAAGTGCACACTTGTTTGAATTTATTATAATTGTTTAGAGATGAAGCCCCTAAATGACGGGGGTCCGGGGGCAGCGCTCCTGGTTAGCGGGGTCCAAGGGGCTGAGCCCCTGACTATGTTAAAAATGCTTTTGTATCCGGATTATTAAATTATACCCGGTTTTGTATTTGACCCAAGTATTGACCTGAAATTTTAAATAAAAATTGTCAAAGGCAGTTTCTGGTGGTTAAAAAAACCTGTTTTGTTTTCTGGTACATGACATAATATTCTGGTTCTAATAATTCATCATAATTTTATACGATTGAAATATTCGTGTATACCAACGAATAATTTTGACCTGAAAGTGTTATACACAAACTTTCTGATTATCCAAGCAATTCCTCAAATTTACAACATTCCGTGCACTCCCTTACCCTTGTACCTACTCTCTCCTTCACGCCCCTTCCTTACAACCTCTCTCTCACACTACCACTTTCAATTCACCTCACAAGCATGCATGTAGATTTTTAATACTGAAACAACAGGAGTAGGGTGAAAGATGAGTAATTGCTAGGCTTGCAAAATGGGTAGGTGAAAGTTGAAATGCCATGAGAGATGAGGAGGAGAGTATACCCCATGTTCTAAAATGATAGAGTGGACTAGTCATGGTAATCATACCATCACCAAATGTTACTTTATCATACACCGACTATCACCGTAATCTCGTACTCAACCACACCAGGGCATTAACTTTTTAACAATACCTATATTATTATTAATAAAATACTAAGAATAAAAGAACGTATTGAAATTAAAAAAACAAAAATTACAAGAATATACACATTACTAAAAGTTTCAAAGAATAAGACAATAAAGTAGAATAAGATCTTATAATATTATTTTTCGTATGAGACTAAGAACATCGACCTTGAATTCTCTTCATACGAAGCCGAAGTATGAAGAATTAATTGTCTATTTTATTTTTAAGAAGATTAGAAATTAGCAAGTGTGAGTGATTTGAGTATCATATTGTTGTATTTATATTAATTGTTAGAGTAGATCGAGGTTAGAAAATATTAAAAATTGAATCTTAATTAGTTACTGTTGAAGGGAAAACAAAAACAAATCTCGACACTATGATCTGCAGGCTCACGCACGTGATCACGACTACACCAATGTGGCGATCACGACATGCTCAGCCTCTTACATAAGCCGATCACTTAACCATTTCACGTACCCATCTTCTAAGTTAAACCTTTCTTAATGACATAAAGTTAAAAATACGTTGTCAAACTAAAATATTTTCCTTTGGGGTATAAAGAAATCACTTAACTTAATTAAAAAGTAAGTTTAATTTTAATAATTTCTACATGGTATAAATAAATCCATAATTAATTTAAAGTGTGAGATACGGAAAGAGTCATGTAACGGTCAGAAAAAGGTACACATGCATTGTAGAATTGACTTGCTATATTTAATGGGTTCCAGCCAAGAAGAGGCAGAGAGCTTTAAACAAAAGTTGTCATGGGCCAACTGGAAGACCTTTAAACAATGTTATTGTTCATCAAGTTTTGTGCATTATTGTTCATATTTTGCGCAGTAGCAATGATCGATAATGTTTAATACGTAACAGCTCTAAATTATTAGATATAAGTTCATGCACCAACGTACTGATTAATGGCAGTTAATGAAGGATCAAGTTGGCATTTATTCCTTTCAGAGGTGTCATTTATGACATGATTGTTTATTATAGTTTTTCTTAAGTTTAGCATTCTCATTAATTTCGTCTATACTTTTTAAGAAAATTATATTTATTCTTATCATCCTACTCACTATATTGTAACATGTGTAGTCCAATTAGCAAGATGTTAATGGCAGGCGGGAGTATAGTACACAAGGAAGAAAATGTAGAACAAGAATTACAACTCCTCTAGTGGGTCATAACACCAATTGCACCAAATTTATCTCCTACCAAGATTTCCCAGCCAAAAGTAGGCTAGACTTTGGATTGAACTCAGCGGGTCGGCACTCCACCACCGTATAAATTCCTCTTTATAAGTAACGTTAGTAGAAGGATTTTGTATGAGGATATAAAACTTAATTAGACACAGCAAAACACATCTATTAATCTACATCTATGTCAAAAAAAAAAAAAAAAAAAAACTTTAATCCTCCCCATCAATGAGTGAGAAAAATACCTTAGATCTATGTTTAGACAAAACTTGAAATCTAGAATTTTTTTTTTTTTTTGAATTTTGTGATCTCTACCATTAAATTCTTGTACTTTTAACTTTTTTGTACAATCACATGTATCAAACCTAATCCAAAACAAATAAATCAATAGCATCATTTAATTATCCAAACTTTATCCGTAGATATATCCCAACAAATGTGGTGCATCTTCAAAACTTTTGGAAAAGGCTGATTAATTAAACTATGTTGATTCGTGTGATTTTTGTATTTTTCCATTATTATAATCTTTTGAGTTTTGACCCGTGATTTCAATTATAATCATCAATACATAAACAAAATTACAATTTTTGATTATTATATAATAATACGAAGGAGAAAAACGAGATAAAAAGAATTCTAACAGAGAGTTCTTGTTAGGTGAAATTATTTGAACCCCCTTAATAGTCGAATTTAACTCCGGTGATATGATGCATGTGAATATATGACATGCATTAGAAACTGTAATTAATTGATATGAGATATTTGTTATGTGGGAGAGAAGGAGTCCAAATAATAATAACCTTTTTGTTATTAATAATCTTAGAATACTATAGAGTGTAAGTGAAGTGAGCAACGTGAAAAGTCCCATTAATTCCCAATTGGCCATTTGCAACACTATCGGATTGTTCTAGAGTTATTTTAAGTAGGGGGAGGAAAATGATTGATAAGAAAGGAGGGGAAAATTGTGTTCTTAAACTTTTTTTAAGAAGGGAAGGAAAGAGTTGGGAGCGATTGAAAGAGACAATCTTATCATTTTTCTTTGTCAAATCTTTCCTCCTATTTTTGGGATGATTGAGAGGAGACCTTCCATTTCCTTTCCTCCCCTTCTCATCCCTCCCCTTTCCTTCATTTAAAAACTTGATAACAAGGTGTAAAGTATGTATCGATTGACTTGAAGCATTGCAAATTTGACATTGAATGTCGCCTATATACTTGTTGTACACCCGATATAGGAGCACAGTCGCGAGAAAAAATTGACAATAATTCAAGAAAAAAAGGTTGTTGAAGTCGGAAAAACAAAGAACAAATTAGTATTTCTACGGATAACAATGATACAGACAAAACATCATAAAAGAGCAAAAAAAAACACATAAGGAAAAAAAACCTAAACAAATCTATCAGTTTGTATTGCTGGACGTGGTCTAGGTGACACATGTAAAGATGGAAGTTTGTACGACGACATGTTAAGTAAAAACGTCGTCTAAAAGTATGTTTTGGTCATAAATCATCCAAGGATATTGTTTGTGAACTTTTTAACGTGCTAGATATAAAAAATTTAGCACGGAGGGTTTTTCGATGATGATTTTTGGATGGTAGACTTGTGAAATGAATTTGAGTCAAATTGACTGGATGCTAAAGTCTATTTAGCACTACTGAGGGGTAAGAAGTCCGCCCCAGTCACTAAACCTAGCTCATCAAGTCTTAGGAGTGCCTGTGGATCTTTGCATCTAGGGTTATGACTTTTGCTTTAATAAGTTAGATACCACTCGAGATCTAAGAAGATAACTTCGAGCGAGCGTTCACACATACATTTACACTTTTATACATATATACATGTTTCTTATAAAAAACAAATGTTTTAAATTATAAAAATTATCAAATTAACGAATATTTATTTACTTTAAATTTAACACACAAATTGTTGTACATTTTATATAAATTTTTTTAAGTATTTTTATATTAAAAGGTTGAATACGGTTAGTGAAAGGTTGCACATGTGCAATCCATCGATACTGTATTGAGTTGCACATGTTTAGTCTTCGGTGGCGTTTTTTAGGGGGGGGGGGGGATGTCTCGGCATGGCCGCGCCACACGTTCGCGAGCTTGATGACCTCACTCTATCGTATGATGAATCACATTATTTCTTCTAATTTCTCAATCGTAACATATGTTTTTTAAAAATAATTAACTTTAATGGACACCGGGAGTCTGGGACCTGTAATCGTAAATAAATGATTTTTCGAATTCTAATATCCTATCCCAAATATACAATCAATACAACACTGACCTTAAATTTATACACAAAACTAGAGTTTCTTCTTCGTCTTTATCTTTGTATAGTGATATGCATTTTCTTCAATCGAGACGTAATTATATTTAGTGATATCTTCATGGGGTTCGTGATCGCCTACTCACCGACTACTTAATTAGTTATAAATAAACCTTGTTATTCTGCTAATTGCTCGACTCAGGTGAATTTTTATTTTAATATCGCAAGAAAATAGTATTTTTATTTTATTATTATTATAAAATTTTAAAAGTTACAGCACTCACAATAGATGCTCATTACCTTCTATGAGGACCAAAAACAAGGATAACTACACGTCATCTTCATTGCGTCTGTTTAGTGATGACAGTAATACGACTTATCACTAACTTGTTGGTCAACTCATGGTTGGGGCAACGCGACACACCCCTCGTTATCTTTTTTTAACCAATCAAAATTGAGATAAATAATTATGTTTGGATCTAATTATAGAGACGGGTGCTATTACTGCAACTAGTTAGTGATGAGAGTAATACGACTTATCACTACGGGTGTTGTTTAGAGTAGAAAGTCATGGATGTCATTGTCAAGTCCGATTTTATAAGGACCCAGTTGCAATTAAACGCCGTTGGAATCACAACGTTTCGATAGAGGAATTTTGGAAAATAAAGAAAGTGGCAACATGTGCAAACAAAAACAAAAATCCATGGAGAATTGTATTTAAATTTGTTTTCATGGACAAGTTGCGAGATTGTTTTCCAATTGAAAGTTAAAAACCAAGTCGAAGGTCCAACGATGCTAACAGTGTGTGTTTGCCAGTTGGTACAACTGTACACGTACAAAACAATCAAGTGACTAGGGAGAATGGTCAACGTTTTATTATCAAACTTATAACGTTGCATTTTCGATGTACCTAGAGTTTGTTCCCTCCGCAACAACATTTGTTTTACAAAATTAGTAAATTATATAAATACTTCATGTTGTCTATTATTAATTATAGTTTCAGTTCTATAATATCAAAATTTACATCAATAGTTACTATATTTTTTAGTTTTTTTACAAATTAATACCTTTTCTGGAAAAAAAAATATGCAACACTCATCTCTAACAAGATTAGCGCGGTTGATGACGATGACCATCTCCGTCTTTGCCACTGACGCCTAAGATTTGACTTTTGCTTACTTTGATCTTGACAAAACTGTAACTTACCCAAATTTTGACATTCTTGGTCGACGTGACCTCAACGTTCTATTGACATCAAACATCTATTCTACCTATTTTTTAATGTGGTCGTTAACTTTTTTCCAAAAGGTTGTTTACGCCGTGGCAACCTTGCGTCTGGGATCCTCTATATCCAAACCGACCTTCCCAAAAGATCTGTCTAAAGGTAATGATCAGCTGTCTTGACTGCCCGTAAGAGGAGATGAGGTCGAACCCCATACCTATTATTCCCAAATCAATCTCTACGGACTCATTAGTGAGTGGTGAACTTTCTTCTTTACAGCTATGATTTAGAATATTATATATTATAATATATAATTTATAGGATACTTTATACCAAGTTATATTTCATTATCTATACTACTATATAAACCATTTAACATTCTCTCTTTTTAAATTTTAAGACTTCTTAAAATTCAATCAATATAAAATATTGATCTTTATTTAATTTAAATTAATCTCATCCACTCAATTTTTAACTATTTTATTCTCTTCTAATTTACTTTAACTTTTTATTCAAAATATATTCTCTCATACTAACATAATTATCCACTCACATTAACATAATTTTTAAAATCTTATTAACTCTTCTCTTTATTTCATCAATATAAATCTTTTTCTTATTTTATTGTCTTTTAGAATTTATTTTTAAAATTAATAAAATAGTTAAATGTAAATAAAAGAAAATTTGAAAAAAATGGACATGTTGCTGTAGAAAACTTTTTCGTGACATTGAATCGCGCGAATAACATATTATTACATTCTTGAAAGTGACATATTGAAAAACAAAAATTATTTACCGATGCAGCATTACGCGGGTATGATACTAGTATTTTAAAAATACAAACACAGTAAACTCCGTTTCTTATTGGCTAGAGAACCGAATTTGTAAATGAAACCACAGATACAATTCTTATACTTCTATTAAAAAAAATCAATCACATTATTCCATCTTCTAAATAAAAATGAATTTATTTATTGCCAATATACCTCTTAAAATATTTTAAAATATGATGAAATGAATACAAGTTTCATTTGAATTACCAGTCGTCATTACAAACTATCAAAATCCTAAAAATTACAATTTCCTAGTATACTTGGTGGTAGGCCTGTTGAAAATAACCAAAAACCAAAATAACCGACTGACTTGGTCAATGTCTGGTTAAACCGGATCCGTTAAAACAGTTATCGGGTAGGCTTGATCGGTTAATTCGGATTACCCGTTTTAATTACGTTTTTGTTATCGGTTAAATTATTATCTATTCATGTATACCCGAATTACCCGAAAAAAATAAAAAAAAATTTAATCTATTTCCATACAAATTTTGTTATTTACATATATATATCATTTCAAATCTTTAAATTATATCAATATACTTCTAAAAGTTGTAAATCTCATATATGTCCAAATAAATAACTTAATAACAATTAAATCATCTAAAAATTTAAAAAATCATCCCTAATATAATTTAAATGTAAAATCTTTAATTTTATAAAAAACTTGTTTTGTTTAACTTGGTTTAATTTGTAGAATAAAAATGAGATTTTAGTTCTTTGATTTTGTTTACATTGTATAACAAGAATTATATACACTGAAAAAGATGGAAAAAGATTTATATATGTTCGTTAGTTTAACTTTGTTTGTTTATAGCTTTTGTTTAACTTGGTTTCTTTTTGTGGTGATATAGTATTTTATTTGCTATTAAAAATAAATCATCAAAAGCATAAAATAGATCAAAGTTAGAATTTTTGGTTATACCCAATACCCGTTATAACCGAATCGTACTTGAATCTACCCATAACCGATACCCGAATATTAAATACGGTTTGGTTAGCCGTTAATATTCTATAATTAAAATAACCGAATTACCCTACCCAAATTAACCGATAACTGAAAAAATAACCGAATGACACCCCTACTTGGTGGGGACTAAAGATGCAGGACTCCCCATCGCTCACCGTATTGCTCTCGTTTGAGGTGGGATCGAAAATTGAACCGAAAGCACTTAAAGCCTTCAGAGGCGTGTGTTATGCAGCGATTTGAGAGATTTGGAGATGGAGGAACACTTTGCTGCATGCTGCGGTGGAAGAAAAATTGAAGATTTTGACTCAAGATATTTTTAGTTATGTGGTTTCAATCTCATTCCTTTGGATATCAAAGAGGTTAAAAATTGGGTCACTTTCTTAGGTTGGCTGAGTCAAAAATTCTTGAAATATGGGTGGTGGATAGTCTTAGTGCTCATGTTGGTCCTCCTTATTGGAGTGGAGACCAACCTCTATTTCTTTGCAAGTTTTCACTTTTTTTTTAGTATTGAAATGCTTTGCTTTTAAAAGATATATATAGAAGCATAATGCATCTAGGTTTTTCTATTTTCACCATTGAGTTAAATGTGTTTCTAATGCTTATAATTCAATGCATTACATCAATTATTGATAAACAAACTTTTTTCTTTAAAATGCATAACAAGTGTTTAGGGTGAAGCCATCACAACCCACAGGCACTAAAAACCGACTCCTTTGCACCAAAACCCGTTTTTACCCGTTCCCGGCCCTCTATACTTACTTTCAAAAGGTCTAACATCTAAAATTAATAATTCATGCTTTTACTCACCAATTATTTAGACACAGTTTCCAGACATGCTGCAGTATCTGTGTGCCTTCCCAAATTTCTCTGTAAAATCATAATCAGTTTTGTAAAGTTCAGAAAACAGTTAAACTAGAAGCAAAAATAGAGACTTAGGTCATGTACTTGGTAAAAAAGTGCTATGAGACAGAAGATAGAAACTAGGAAGTAGCAACAGATCAATAATGTAGTGAAGTAGAGTAGATGTTGATCACCAACATCTACTAAGTTAGTGGTCCTTATGCAATAACAACTTATCGCTATCGGCATTTTAAATTGGGGAACTTATTTTTGAGTTTTTCATCAATGACGAAGGGCTTTACATGGGGTTGCGAGAAAATGAAATTACAATATATATTATTGGGTAAAAACCGAAATCCCCGTAAAAACCACCAGAACCCAACCCTAACCCCAAAGGCATCCCCGACCTTAACTGAATAATTGAATCCTTAAGTAAGACCTAATAATTGAATCCTGCTCTATTGAAAGGGAAAAAATAAGGTTTTTTTAACCTCCATATGGACCATATCTCTTTATTTTTTGAGAATTCAGTAGATTAATTACTTACAAACACAAAGAGTGATTGAGAGTGTGAAATAGGATGTCAATCAGGGCTTGATAATTGCGAGAAACAACAAAACAAATTGGAGAAGACAGATTAGGGCAAGATCGCTTACACCAGAATAACGAACAAAATTAAAAAGCGATCTTAAGTCTCTTTGCTAAACATGGAATGATGGAAAGTCTTTAAAATGAAAGAACATAAATGAAGCATTTGCAGTGAAATATTCTAAAATTTGACGATAACAAAGATGAAGACTACCACCCCTAAGGTCTAGGAACCATCTTATTCACAAACATAATCAAATAAGTCAAGCTATGGTTCCCCTACACAGCACTTCAATAACTTGAAACTGGAAGCCTACAAAGTCCGGTTATCATGGAGCCATGAATTGAATGAACCTCATGTATCAAAAGTAATCAACATCAACAATTTGCATCAACAAATTATGCTGTTTTCACATATGAACAACTTGTACAAATTAAGGTTTTAGTTAGAGTTATAAGTAAAAACTAGCTTTAAGCCCGAGTGAACACAGTCATAGCTTTCAAGGTTGCTAAATGTGTAAGTATAAACTTTAAACTCAATGTGAGTTGCTTGGATTTCAATTAGAGAACATACAAGACCATCTCACGTGTAATTTTACTATTGAGTCAAAACAATGGACAATGTAATCTAAATGATACATGAAACATTTACAATGATGTTTACGAAAGTAATATATTGTGTTCTTCAAATAACAGAGAAAGAAATTTGTATTGATAGTAGATTAGGTGTAATACATGTATTCCACTATGATTATAGCAAATATTGACCACCTACAAAATCCAACATTAGAACATTTCATGATCACACTTCAAAAGGTGACAAGCATCACATTTTCTTTAAGTGAAAAAATTGCTAAAACCATATTGAACATGCTCATACGCACTATCGTAATTGATTTAAGATGATAATACCTGCTCAGAATCTATTCCATGATTGTAGCAGCAAGGTTGCTAGAGTGACATGAAGTCACAACGAATACATGACCAATGATAAATTTTGCATATCTCCTCAAGCATATGGTCACTTACCCATAAGGTTTTATCCAAATTCCACCACTTTAAGGTTTGTTCGAATGACTATCATCTATAGTCCCCTTGAAAGAAACACAAAAGTTCCATTCTTACCAAGCACTATTTTTAACTACTTATGGACTCAAGGAATCCACATAAACTTTTAATTTTAAGAAATTATTGATTTGGTAAATATAACACTACTTAGCTAATAACAATGACAACAACATAAATGACAAATAAAAATTATAAATAGAACAATGGTCTATCTAGACATTTGGTAAATTATAGTAAACTAAAAGTGTATAGACAAATAAATTACCTTGCAAAACTTGGAAAAATCAAAATTAAAAAAATGTGCTTCGAGTTAAGCCTGCTGTTGAAAAGGACATAGTCTTATCCACTAAACATAAAATGTAGATTTATGGAAATTAACAGACTATTAACCTTTGGCTCACTCATTAAGAGAACCAAACAAAAGATCAACATTAACATAAAAGGAAATAATCAAATAAATTCAACTGTTGATGGCATACCTCCATATGCAGCTCTGGCAGCAGAAAACATAAGCAGTGGACGAATCTGATTGTTGTCGACTTTCTCTCCTTTTGATCTACATACTTTTCTCATTGGTAGATTTGCCATCCCTATTAAAATCGTTCTACAATCGTCATACCGAATTCAAAATATCTTCTTCAGATTAGAATTCATTCTAGAGATATAACATCAGTTTTCAAAACATCAAAATATTTAAAACACATATTCAGTGTACACATATATTTAATGCCCACGTTTTTTTTATTAGCAAGTGGTCCAATTAGTATTGGTCTGGTTGAGCATATTCTTCCATTCATTTTGGTCATCACACAAACTTGCTCAATCTCATCTCCAAATTTCAAAAAACCATACCCTTTTGTGCGTCATGTGAGCCTATGAATTACAACCTTAGCACCCTTAAAGATAATGCATAACATATATCTATCTTACATAGCAAATGCAAATCCACAACAGTTGACTTGTTATGTAAAGTAAACACCAGTGCAGTTAATCTCAGCGAGATCTCAAATAGCGGCCCTAGAAAAAATATTGGTCCAAGATCTCAGTTGTAAAAATCGGTTCCGCTAATCTCGCCGAGATTTTGCTAAGATAGTTCAAGGACTAAACCAACTCTTATACTTTCACCTCCAAAACTTGATCAACAATTTCAGGAAGATTTGTGCTTTAAATTTGTTAATAACTCAAATAAGTATATCGCCACCTCAATAGCAAACTACATAACAAATAAGAAGTAGATGAAAGCATAAGCAAAGGTTCTTTCACATGACAGAATAGAGATAAGAAACTCTTATTGAATGAAGAAATCTTCTTGTCGGTCATCTAAACAATAACAAAACAATGAAATATAAAAGTAACTAAAAAGGAAAAAATCAAATAAATACAATTCTCCACTGATTTCAAATGCAGAAAACATAAGCAGTGGAAGAATCTGATTTCAAAGTTCCCATATTTGTCGACAATTCTCCACTGATTGCTGCCCTAATTCTATCTTACCTAGCAAATGCAAATACACACCAGTTGACTTGTTATGTAAAGTTAACACCAAAAGGTACTTAAGTTTGTGAAATTCTAAAATGGAAAAAGTACTCAACAATAAAGTTCAGAATGTATTGTGAAAATAACGCATTCTGCCCTAAACTATAACCAAATTCATTAGGTAAATAAATAAGTACTTGATACATGTACTGGTGGTTTAAGATAGTTCAAGGACTAAACCAACTCTTATAAATCCAAAACTTGATCAACAATTTCATGCAGGCTTGTGCTTTAAAATTGTTAATAACGCAAAAATAAGTATACCAACACCTCAATAGCAAACTACATAACAAATAAGAGGTAGATGAAGGCAAAAGCAAAGGCTTTTACACATGACCGAACAGAGATAAGAAACTCTTATTGGATGAAGAAATCTTCTTTGTTGGTGATATTGTCGCATTTAACTATATTTTATTTGACAATATCTATCATTTCATATTATTAAAATGAGCTAAATTGGGTATATACGTACACTAATTGTCTGTGGTTGTGTACAGGTTAAATATGAGAAGATAAGGGTGTGTTTGGTACAGAGAATGAATTTGCAGAGAATGAAATTGCAGAGAAAGAGAATTAGTCTGGAGAATGAGAATTGAATCTTCTGTTTGGTAGCACAGAGAATTCAACAGAGATTTGTAACAGAGAATTATTTCTCTTGTTTGGTAGCACAGAGATTTCAATTGAGAATTGTATCAAATTTATCAATTGCATTTTTTTTGTTTCAATAACTAACAATCAATTTGTGTCTATTAACAATCCAATTTCATCTATTTCAAGTTTTGTTGATGGTCAATTTAACAAACCAAAACATAATCAGCGTATAAAATAATATATTTTAACCTCAAAAAAACATAAAAAAATAACCTTTATTAATCATTAAAATGCATTGTGTAGAATGTAGATAAAAAAAACCCTTTCAACCATGGTAACAAAAAGTATCTTCAACAAAAGTCTAACAAAAAACCAGTAATCACAAACATTTATCCAACGGAACTATCGGTGTACGATTCCACCATGCATATTTTCTCCTCTTGTGTCAACCCAAGAAATAATCGTCCGAGAAGCACATCCTTACCAATCAATTGTGCTGCTTTAAAACGCTTTGTCATAGTAATCCTTGGTAAAACTTTTAGCTCGTCACTAACCTTGTCAAAGATTTCACGAGCTTCCAAGCTTTCTTTATTGAAATTTTCTCCTACAATCTCTCCAAATTTAACAAATACTTCCTTCATCTCTTTGCAAGATTCCCGATATATTTCATCACTTTCCATGCTTTTGCCTCTTTTACGTTTGCTGGTTACACTACTTGTTGGTCCTTGAGATGGACGGGCATCTTGAATGACATCATCGTCTTCTCCAAGATCAATCGGGGAACTTCTTTGTGTCTCTGGAATGACATCATCTTCTTCCCCAAGGTCAGTTGCTTTACTACCCGTTGCCCTGTCCTTACCAAAGATGGTACAAAGTTTGTCATAGAACGGGAATGGCTTGCCTCGAAAACTTGCGGCACCTTTGTGTGACTACAAGTCAATCAGAAATAAATTTAAAATAAACTTTAATCAATAAAAATATATTTCTTTAAAATATACCTTGACGTATTCGTCCCAAACACTGTCCTCAGCAACCACACAAGTATTTTGCTCATCCCAACCGAACCCACTTGTATGCACCATGTCATATACAATACTAAAGTGTGCCTTCCATGTCTTCATCCTAGACTTTATATGTGGTTCTGCTTTGAGACCAGAGTTAGGAAGACTTATGTCTAGCAGTTGTTGAACTCCATTTAAGTAGCCCGGTTTGAATCCATTGTCAGCACCGGCATACTTTCCGGATGCATGTAACTCCATTAACGCATCAATTAACTTCGCATCTTCTTCATTTGTCCAAATATGCTTACTCCTTCCGGTTCCTCTCGCTACATTTGAATCTGCCATACCTACATACAAACTTTAATCTATAATTCATGGTTCTATAAATAATGAAGAACATATTATTAAATAAAATTCATGGTTCTAGAAATAATGAAGAAAAGATTATTCAATAAAATTCACGGTTCTACAAATAAAGAATACATAAATGAATACAACACAATTACATAAGAAGTGCATAAAGAGTACATTGACTATAAAAATGAATATTATTAAATAAAATTCATGGCACGCCTCGCATTCCAATTGTTAAACATTTCATTAGCAAGAAGGTCTCTACGATCGGTCCATTCTTGTGAAGTCTCAACCGTAGAAATAACATTGTCATGATCATTTCTAGGTTGTGTGTGATTTATTGGGACTTCGTTGTCAATAGGGTCTTCACTCATTGTTGTTCGTATGAAATTATGTAACAAACAACAAGCAATTATGATACGTGGCATGGACTCTATAGGATGATATGAGTTATCACGCAAAATAGCCCATCTGGCTTTAATTAATCCGAAACATCTTTCTATAACATTCCTTGCCGACGAATGTCTCATATTATATAACTCATTGGCATTCGTAGGTGGCCGAGACCAATCATTTAGATGGTAGCGTTGACCTCGATACGGAGTTAAAAATCCTTCGCCATTTGTATAACCGGCATCACAAAGATAGTATGTTCCTACAATTAACCATAAACTCTATGTTAATTAAAATATTTAATTCTATATATATTATTTGGAGAGTATCCATCCCATACCTTGAGTTATTTTTGGTCTACTAATTGCATCTCGTAGAACTCTGCTATCAGCTGCAGAACCCTCCCATCCCGCTAATACGTACGTAAATAAAAGGTCTCTCGTACATACTCCGAGTACGTTGGTACAAATCTCCCCCTTTCGTGTCCGGTATGATTTTCGATCGATGGCAGGAACTTTAACTTTAAGATATGTTCCATCTAATGCTCCTAGGCAACCCTTCATAAAAAGATAACATTACTTAATAAATTCAATTAGCAAAAAGTTTATGTAATAAAAAATTATGTGTTTGACTAACCTTAAACATTTTCATCTCTCGTCGGTTTCATTATCTGGCACTGGCACTGGTGACTTGTACAATTCTTTGTGTAATCGACATATAGCATTTAAGACTAACTTGAAATACCGACTTATAGTTTCCCCAGATCGATAAAATCTATTGACTAATATCCTATTCTTTGCATTATGAGCAAGGGTATGTAAAAACATAGCAACTTGCTCGTCGACTAGCATGTTTTTACTATTCTTCAGTCCCCCTCTAGTTTCTAGCATATCGCAAAGTGTTGAAAACGCATGTATATTCATTCTTATATTAACAGCACTCGTAACATCATATTCATAAACCATCCTCATCATGTTTTCACGTCTATTATGATAACTCATTAAATATTTTGTATGTAATGTTCTTGATTCAATTGAACGACGCAAACGATAACTACACATCATCCACCAATGAATCATAACATACATGGCATAAAACGCACATATGGCAACTATTCTTTGTCTCAAAGGTGATCTTGCCATCTACACATACAAATATAACAAATTCATAACAAGTAAGATTTCATACCATATGGAAAGCTGATGGAAATTAACAATATATGTGTTTTTTAGTGACATGTTTTCTAAGAAAGCAAACAAAGCAGAGAAATACAAAGAACTAAATGGAGAACATACTAATAATTAAGGAGGCATATACTATTATCGGGTTATCTATTTGCCTTTTTGTGTATAACATATTGACGGAATCGTCTATGATCTCTTTGTTAGTTCAAATGCAGGTATATCATTATGTCTATCATTTTCTATATATATGTCTATCACCAAAAATGGCGAATTCATAACATATAGTTCTTTGTATTCCTCAAAGTAAAATTGTTTCAACGCTGTAGTTTAAATGTATATATAATATTAAAAGCAATAAATAACGGACTTTGAAGTGATGGTTCCAGTTTTAAAGTATGTTTTTGTGTGCAAGATGAAACTTGTTGGTGTTGGAAATTAAATGTTATTTTCGTTTTATTTAAGACTTATATTATAGATTATTGTTAGTATTATATGTTATGTAAAAATAAGGCTGTAAAATGGTGTTTGTGTCCATCGAAACAGCCATGTTCATTTCACAGTTTTTGATAACTGCATGCAAAACTTCCAGGCAGTTATTTCTAGTACACTATAAATAGGGATCATGGGTGTATATACACTTTAACCTTCACAATATATACATTCTGATTTGCAAAACAAATTTCTTTTATTTATACATATATATTTTCGTGTGCTGTGTTTGTGTGTAAAACAAACATGGCAGATTCATATGGAAGGGCTGTGTAGAATGGATATCATGTTTGTGAAAAACCACAACAGTAGGTTATAATGCTTCTTATTATAATCTCAAATATGTGCAATAACTAATTAAGTATGTTAGCAGATGCCGTTGCACAAGAAGCAGACTGCGTAATAAAAATTGGTGGCATTCAAAAAAACTTACAAGACATAACAGTAGACATAGCTTTGGGTAAAAGTGGCTTTGGTGCCCATATTGATCTTATTTCAAAGGAAGAATATTCAAGAATTGGAAGTCAATCCTTTTGAGAGATTTCAAATCTTTTGAGTACTAGACAGTAGACATAGCTAGGTGGTGAATAGTGATGGGTGCTTTTGTACTCAACATTATATCCAATACAGCTTCTCAATTTTTATATGTGATCTCAATCTCCTTTTTTTGCTACAAATTAATTTTATAAAAAAGTTGTCATCTTGTTTGAAAATTCTTAACTGGGTTTTGATTATTGTCATCTAATCTCTCAATCTTTAACCAATAACAGAGACAAGGAAATATTATATACATTACAGTGAACAGAGAAATACACATTATCAAAGAAAGCAAACAAAGCATGAATTAACTCTGGTGCTGGTTTTCTTGGCTCAATTCTAACAACAGATGAGTCAACTTTTGGTGGGGGTCTGAAGTTTCTTCCTACTTTTAGTAAGTGGGAAACATGAGCTAAGAGTTGGGTTTTGATTACTGCCATCTAATATCTCAATCTTTAACCAAGAACAGAGACAGCGAAATATTATATATATATATATATATATATAAAACAGTGAACAGAGAAATACCTTGATGTGAGTGGGATCGTCGCTGGAGTCGCTACCGTTAGGGTTGCCGCCGCTGGAGGAAGCGTGGAAGAGAGACAATTGCTTGAAGGAAGCACAGTAGAGACGATTGTTTGAAGGGAGTCTGCAATTCTCCGTGTATTATTTTGAGTGCCCCAGAGAATTAGAACATGGAATTCTCACGATTTCTTCCCTTTTGATAGGGAAACAAAGCAAAGAATTGGAAATAAATCATTTCTCCTTTTCTAATTCCTAATTGTAACCAAACAAGAGATTTAGTTTCCATTTCTATTTCTCTACTCCCAATTCCCTCTACCAAACACACCCTAATAGTTGATACGCGTGAGAATATGATCGTTTAGGCGAAAGTTGGTGAAAACGCGAATTGGAGTGAAAGCTGAAAGATGGAGCAAGATTGCATGCATTACATGGATACCGAACGACGTGCAAATATAATGCACGGCAAGAAGAATTGCAGAAATACTTGTGGAAAAGTATTGTGTTGGTGCACGACGTGAATTCCAGAGCAACAAGAATTGTATTCGTAATGCTCCACGCCATGCACCCTTGTCCCACGACATGCACCATTCTAGATACAAAATATCAACTTTAATTATTTTATGCTCCACGGTCGTGCGCCCTTGCTCCACGACGTGCGCCCTTCTGGTCAAATAATTCCAGCTTTAATTAGTTTGATGCTCCATGGAGGGCAATCCTGCTGCATCTAGAGCACTATGATCCACGGAGCGCACTTTTGGCCCATGACATGTGACTATTCAGGCCCGTTAATTCTCTCTCTCTCTCTCTCTATATATATATATATATATATATATATTATGAAGCTAGGTCACGAAAAAAAGACATCACAATTTCTATTGAGGCGGCAGTCGAGTTAAGTGTGTTTTGGAGAGATTAGGTCATAATCAGATTAGTAGAACTGATTATTGTTGGTTCGAACGCCCTTAGAAACTTACCATGTTAACTGTGCCTATAACAAATTGAACCTAGGGGGAGTGATTCATTGGTGTATACATCTTTGTTATTTGATTTCAACTTCTTAAACAATTGTTTTCAAATTACTGCTTTAATTCAATCTTACAATACCTTGGCAGTGATTAGCTGCTAGTTTAAGAACCCCTCTATTTACTTTTTAAGCAAATTAGTTTAACTAGCTTATTTGTTAGTAGTACATTCAATTCCTGTTCCCTGAGGATACGATCCTGGTCTTATCCTGTTTGCTACTATACGATCAGGTGCGCTTGCCCGTTAGTGTATTGGTTGAATTAGATTAGATTAGTGTTAAATTTTAAGACTGATATTCACATATGAGTTGGCCAACTAAACAACAACCAACTTAAAAATAGCTAAAATCTTTAAAATATCAATAAAGACATTAAAAATATAAACTAGACTCACCTTTACCCCGTTACAAGACAAAGACATTAAAAATATACACCCAACTCACACTTACCTCATTACTAGACTGATTATGCAGTACATCCATGACTTGCCTTGTATTAATGTGGTCAGGCCATAAAGAGATTGACGGTGAGGGCTAGGTTTAAGTTTGGGGTTTTGTTTGTCGTGGCATACATATGGGGAGAAATTAGATGGACAGACGAATGTTATAGAATGGATGGTCATTAAGCTGAGGGTTAAACCCAAAACAACCGGCAATGAGAGAAGGTAATCACGAGGAGACTGGAAAATACCTTGCAAGTCACTCTTATCATCATTATTTGAATCCTCCATCTTTTGATCCTAAGACTCCTTTACATCACTTTTAGATTGGCACACTTCACCGACAAGGAAAAATCATAAACTAATAATAATAACAAATAGCAAGAAAGATACCAAATTTATGTTGCCACAATTAAAGGTGCTTTTTGCTGATTTCATGTACTTGGAATAAGCGAAAAGCAATATGGATAGTGGATACTGACATTGGTGATTTTTATCAAGAAGCAATCCGGATACTGACTTGGTGTAAGGACATGCGTATAGCATGACCCGAGAGCATTCAAAAAGGCGTTGGGCTCCTCGGGTATATTTGGGTTGACCACTACCACCCCTTTGGGTTCCCTCCTTCGGCTTCCTACACCCGAGCTCAAGGTGATGTTTTTCTTTTCTTTTTTTGCTGTATAAGAGAGAGAGTAAGGAGAGAGAAAATATTTGGGTTGTTTAGGTTAGACTATACTTGGGTTTCGGGTAAGAGAGAGAAAAGATAAAAAAAAAGTGATGTGGCAGCTGATGTGACATTCGGGTTGAGAAAGATTTGGGATGGGTGCTAATCAAGGTCTAAGGGGGAAGCGATCAGGATACTGACATTTGTTGTACCTTTAAGGTCCGTTTGGTTCGCGAGAATTAGAATTTAACTAAGGAATTGGAATCTAACCAAAAATAAACTAATTCAATATGTATAAACCAAAATAAATTATACTATCAACCGCCCACCATCCATACCCCCTACGCCGCCACCACACCCCCTCTGCCACCCTACCCCCACTCTACCTACCCTACCAAAAGCCACCTTACTCACCCTACCCCTTACTTACCATACCTACCCCACCCCTACCATACTTAACCTTACCCTAACATACTCCCACCCTACCACTACCATACCCCTATCCCTACTCAACCCTACTCCCACCCCACCAATTACTCACTATTTACCCTACCCTTATCTATCCCACACCACCCACCCATCTACTCCAAATAACCCACAATCTACCCCTACCCTACCTACTCCACCT
Organism: Dittrichia graveolens; assembly: GCA_038502395.1. Classification (NCBI taxonomy): domain Eukaryota; kingdom Viridiplantae; phylum Streptophyta; class Magnoliopsida; order Asterales; family Asteraceae; genus Dittrichia; species Dittrichia graveolens. Next base: position 2,324,866 of record JARJIL010000005.1, on the reverse strand, counting down.
TACCCACCCTACTCTAATTTACCTACAATCTACCCCTACCATACCTACCCCACCCCACTTACCTACTATACCCCACGCCTACTCTACCTTACCTACCCCACCCTACCCCCTACCTACACACCCACCTCACCCTACAATAAGGGTAAAATAGAGGTGTGGGTGAATAAAAATAGAGTTGGTAGGGGTAGGGTGAGTAAGGTGTCATAGAATAGGGTAGGGTGAAGTAGGTATGATGCGGCGGGGTAGGGGTGGGGGTAGGGTGAGTAAGGTGTCATAAAGTAGGGTAGAGTGAAGTAGATATGATGGGGTAGGGGTAAGGATAGGGTTGAGTAAGGTAGAGTGGAGTAGAGTAGGGTGAAGTACTTATGATGGGGTAGGTAAGGGTAGGGTTGAGTAAGGTGGAGTGGAGTAGAGTAGAGTGAAGTAGGTATGATGGGGTGAGGTAGGGTTAAGTAAGGTGGAGCGGAGTAGAGTAGGGTAGGATAGGTGGGGTAGGATAAGTAAAGATGAAGTAGGGTGAGGGTAGGGTGGGGTGGGGTAGGGTAAGTAAAGATGGAGTAGGGTGAGGGTATGGTAGGGTAGAGACGTAGGGTGAGTAAGATGGAGTATTGTAGGTTAGGGTGAGATAGGGCATAAGGTGGGGTAGGGGTGGGATGGGGTAGGGTCAATATCGAGTGAAGTAGGATAGGGGTGAGGTAGGGTAAGGTTAGGGTGGGTAAGGTGGAGTGGAGTAGAGTATGGTTTAGGTGGGGCATAAAGTGGAGGTGGGTCGGGTGGGGTAGAGTGGGGGTGGGGTTAGGGTTAGGGTGGGGTAGGGTAAGGTGACGTAGTTAAGGTAAGGGTAGAGGTAGGGAGAGTAGAGGGTGGGTTGAGTGAAGTGAGGTAGTGTACGGTATGGTGAGGTAAGGTGAGTAAGTGGGTAGGTAGGGTTGGTAAAAGTAGGCTAAAGGTCGGATAGGGGGAGATAGGTATGGTGAGTGGGTAGGGTAGGGGATGGGGTAGGAGACAACAATTATGTTTTAAAATTCCTTATGAATTTAAAGAATTCCATCCATTTGGGAAAGGAATTCCCGATTCCTTGATTTAAGGAATTTATTGGAATGGTCAAATTCTATTCCACCAATTTCGTGAAACAAACACTTCCTATGATTAATGACTTCCAATTCCAATTCCACCTAATTCCTATGAACCAAACACCCCCTTAGTATATTAGGTAGTGGAATAAGGTCAACTGGGTAGAATCAAGCTGATTTACATCCTTGAAGCTTTTAGAAGAATGGCAACACCAGTGACTGTCCATATCAATTTCATTTACTTTGGTGTTCCTTCCTGAACAATTCCTCTAAATGTGAAATGGTTAATATAGTAGCATTGACCATTGAAATCCAACATTCCGTTGATGGTACGGCTAATAAACCCCACACATTTGCAATCATTCCAGCGTTTACCAAACAATCACTAATGGTTAGGCTTAAATTAATTAAACCTACACAAGATTAAAAGACGACAAAGAAAACATATTCTAGTTCCTTTGACTATATGATTCAGGAATCCTCCATCAAAAGAAAGCCATCTAACTGCTTTGTATAAAGAGAATCATCACACAAATAAATTCTACAAAGGCAAAATTAGAATAACTAATACCAAAAAGAGAACTAAAATAACATGGGCATCAAGAGAAAACTCATCACATTGAGCAACAAAAAATTGAGTATCTATGTATTGTTCAAGTGACTTCTAACTTTCTACTCACAAGCTGCACATGGTGAGTTGTAAATAAGAAAAAATGTTAAGTTATCCCAGATCAAGCATATCTATCAGTGGCTTTAAGATGTCTCTTTGAGTAGCCATAATATATAGAATGAGTTTTAATGCCAAAGCAAGCATAAACACAAATGAAATTATCCAAAAAAGAGACATACCTGCATAAGATATTATCTTGACAATCAGACTTCAATCTGTTAAGTAGGAAACAAAGCCTAGAATGAACAAAAATTAAAAAGCGGATTTAACTCACTTCTTGCAAAACATGGAAATTCTCTTAAATGTAGAAACATAACTGAAACATTTGCAATGAAATTTTCTAAGACATGGAAAGAAAGTTTAGTTATTGCTCATACAAACCAGTTATATCCTAATTCTCCTACATAGCACTTCAATGATTTGAAGTTAAATGTTTACAACACCCATTTATCATGGAGACGTGATGGATCAAAAGTAATTAGCACCAACAATTTTCATCAATTGATAATGGACAATTATGTCTTTTGTGCTTGAAAAAATAGCTATGCTGTTTTCACATATGAACAACAGCTTGTACCAGTTTAGGTTGTAGTTTGACTAATAAGTAAAACTTATAAACTAACACTGAGGTTTTATGTCATTCTTTTAAAATTTAGTTCAAGAATTATAAACTCATTATTGTAAAAACTTAAAACTATTTACACATTGCACACACAGTTTATGAATAATCTACAAAGAACTACTTGATAGCATATTCCTAAGCATGCATACCCTTTTTACCTTTTAAACCAGAAATTGTAAAATACAGTTACCTCATACCTGCTTCTGATATTATATCTATAGCAAAAAAATCACCTAAAAATTTGACAAATAACTCACATTTGCAGTATTGTATGAACATCTAACCAAAAAATCTCCAATAAATGCTTTCATTACCTTTGATTCATTTGCATACTAGAGTCAGAAAACACAAGACAGATAAGAGAACGACCGGCTAAAGAAATTAGAACTCTTTAACAAACATGAAAAGAGTGAAATTGAAATCAAATTCAAGCGAGAACAAAAAAGAAAGAGAAAGAAAATCGATCAGATGATTACCTGGAATGCAAAGCACATAAGGTATCAAAAATCTGGGTTTCTTGGCAACATATCTGAGAAAAAACCATTAAAGAAACTCATAAATCTCCAAAAGTACAAAGAAAACAGGAATCCCAAAATGAATGAAACAGAGAAGATGAGTTGACAAACTTACGGGTTACCAGTGAAGACGAAACGACTGAAAAACATCGCGTATCCACAAGAAGAGCGTATTATAAATGAAAATGGAACTTGATATCTAGCGTTCGAGACGAAACGACTCTGAGCGATGTGAAAAATGGTGATCGAAGTAGACTGAAAAAGACGCTGCGTATCGGAAGTAATATGTAGAAAGATAGTCTCATAGGCATGGGAAGAAAATGATCCGATCCGATCCGATCCGATATGATGTGATTACGTTTTGATACGGATCCTCTCGTATTAATTAATGACAAAAATAAATAAATAAATACAACTGTAAACAAATATTCCTTTTTCAAATTAATTACATATTTTTTAATACATTTTATTAAACTAAAAATTCTTCATATATATAATGATATGAAATTAATCTTAAAGCAAGCAATATAATTATGTCAAAATAACTTTAAAGTTATAAAAAAAACTCAATGATGTTTAGTTGAAATATATAAAGCAAGCAGAGTATTTAAAAAATATCTTTTTGTAGGTGTGTCAGTTTACAAAACTAAATTACGAGGCTGTGATGTAAAAATAAAAATAAATAGCAGAGTAACTCGTTTTTTGCATTTATTTATAAAGCTAGGTATGTTGTTATTTGCATATATTTGATTTTTTTTTTTATTTAAATGCCAGTTTTTAATTAATTTCAAACAATAACAATACGAAGCACTTACCTACCTAAGCTACACCATTCTACAAATACCGAAATGGAATGTACACTAGAAACTAATATATCCGAAACAACGTACGTAGAGGTAAAATTAATTAAAAAAATAACTCGATTTTAGTAGTAGGTGTTTCATACATAAAATTAATTAAGGTTAGTTTATTTTATTGATTTTATGTAGCAAAAAATAACTCGATTTTAGTAGTGGTTTCTTTGATTTTTATAAGGAGAGTCGGCCATGTCGTAGTCTCTGAAATGGCTACGGAAATATCGATTACATCAACAACTTGCTATGGTGAATAATAGTGTGTTGTGTTATATATCTAAAACAATGTTACCTAATTTGGTAATAAAAAAAAGTAAATTGCATATAATAATGATACATTTAAATAATAGCTTTGTTATTAACTATTAAGTAACTTTAACTAAAATTAATATGTAAATTTGAACTGTTTGTAAAATAGTTTGAAAAGATTTGTCTGCTTATTTGGTGATATGATCTTTGACTATATCTTTTGATAACAACTTGTATGCGTCTATTATTTGTATGAAAAGTGAAAATACTTGTTTCATGTGCTTGTGATAATGAATCATCTATTTATCAAATTGAATAGTATAATACTTCGCTTAAAACTTATGTGTATATGTTTTTTCACTTTTTGTATGGTCTCCTAGCTACTTTCGTTATACATCATATGAAATGTAGCATTTGTACTAAACTTATGAGCTTTACAAAAACATTAATTAAGATTTAATATTTTTAACATATTTATAATTTGTTATGCTTTGATATTTTTAATGACTTTTGATTTGTCAGAGATGAAAGCAAAAGGAAAACTCTAGAAATGTTATTGAAATTGATTTAAAGAAAAGATACAAAGTGTAATAAATAAAACAAATAAGCCCTACAAGCTAATATGGGCCCAACGGACCTTTCCAAATACAATGGGTTCTAGTATTATTTATAACGTTAACATCTTCCTCTAACTTTCAAGCGAAATAAAACTATGAGTAGAGTTATTGAAGTCAATACAAGGAAAATATATAAAGAGTCTATAAGAGAGGTCGGGGTGGACCGACAAAAACAGGTATGGTAGAGAATACTCGACATGGTGGGAGACCATGCCACACCGTGATAGCATGGATAATGGCCAAAGGTGAAAGAATTAACGCCGTGGAGGTTGTGTAGTGCATTACAAGTTGTGGGAATTTGGTAGATCTAAAAATTTTGTATGATGATAAGTGATTAATACGTAGTTAAGTGGTGAGGGGAAAAAACTGACGTGATAATATGGTGGGTGTAGATCGTAGTCGAGTGTTATCACTCATTTCATTCTAACAAAACAAAGAGTCTTTTGTTAATAGAACGTGCTTTAGCCTTATTTGAGTTCAAGGAGTTATTATATATACCATACAATTTGCAAGAAAAACGTAGTTTAATAATAAAAATTTATACCATGATTCTTATGCTATTGGGGTGGCAAGGGAGTTGGTTTTAGACATTGAGGTCATGAATTCAACACTTTTTTCAGCCCGGTATTTTTTTCCTTGTCTTATGTGCTTGATTGTCTTATATAAATTATGACATGTGGCCCTTTAGCTCGAGATTTTTTTTTTTTTTTGAATAGCAGAATACACGCACACATTAATTTACTTCTAAATTTACACTTTGTTGTTCACAACGGGATTTGAACCCATACCCATAGGTCATAGAGAACACTTTCCAACACCTTGTTACCGCTAGGCTACAAGCCCTTTAGTGAGACATTAGCTAGAGATACATGTATAGCTGATGAGTGATGATGTCATTTTCTTTTTTTCTTTCTTTTCCAACTATTTTCTTATTTATATAAAATATAACAAAACCGATAAGCTTATGTCTTAACACTTTTTTATTTTTAAGATGATTTTTAAAGTTAATGTATTGAGTTTAATCCTATACAACTTTTAAAACGAAGTTTTTTAAGTTTTGATCGTGTGTTCAAATATACAGAGGTCTAAAACAATTTGTTTTTCCTTTTAAACTCTTTTTATTATTTTTTTTGTTTTTTTATTCTCTTTTTGTAAGTTTAGGTCTTTGTAAAAACTATTTGTTCATAGAATCGATATTTTCTTTTCGAATTTTTTTGTTATTATTATTCTTTATTAGTTTTATTTGTTTCTTAATTCGGAATATCGATTAATTTTATGTCATTGTTTTGTCTATTTTATCTTTTTATTATTTATTAAAAACATATAGCCAATTTTATAACTCGATTTTGTTTTGTTTTGTTTTCTTCATAATTTTTCATGTTTTCCTTTTCTTTTCTTTTCTTTTTTTTGAAAAACAAAAAAATTAATAATATTCATCAAATATGTAACTATTTACGTACATAAGCATACTTTATCTAGATAACAAATTTATATTTATAAGCCTTGTTACAACACGCGGGCTAAAAAAATCTTAATTGATATATAAGTTGATAATAAATATTGTCCGTTAAAATAAATTATATATTTATTATATTAAAGGGAGTGACTTATCTATATCCTTAATTCAATGCTTTCTTAACAATATCCTTCTTGTACCTTGCTTAAAAATCCAATAACATCCGATGAATAGAAGTTGAGGAATTTGATTTATCATTCGCATCTTATTATATTCATCTTTATTTTTTCAAACAAAAGTGTTAGAAACAACTCAATGAAACAACAAGACATGATCATGTCTTTTGTTTAAGTTTGCACTTTATTTTTTTTATTTATTTATTTTTTATGAAAAGGATTTATAGTCTTAGTAACTTCTTTAAATTAACAGACAAGTTATGTCTAAATATTATTTAGTCAAATTGTCCCTGCCCTATGTTAAAACAAGGCCTATCTGGAGCTAGCTTTTTTTCCTGTTAGTGAGTGTACCTACAAAATGAGCACCGGTTAGTCTCGTCACGAGCTTCAGCTCGTGACCAACCTTCGGCGTGAGAGTAAGTAATTGGGTGGTGGATTGAGAGAGTAATAAATGAGAGAGAGATTAGAGAGAGAAAGAGATTATAGAGATGAAAAACTTATATTAAATGCCGGTTATGAGGGGTATTTATAGGCCCCTTGATAATGATTACAAAATATTATCCAGAGGTTATTTGTATTACCATTAGACAATATCTGACTTATCATTTAATGCTTAGTGTTGTACAGCCGACCACGCATTAACATCGACAATTTGAAATCCAACACACATAAATTGCAAAGCACACACCTCACACAAATCACAACACATCCCACCAATTTGAGAACCCACTCCCACACAAATTACAAAACATGTACTTCCATAAATCTAAAAACCCTAGAAAGAGAGGGTGAGATTTTAGGTGTGGATGTTGGTGAGGGGGCGAGGTGAGACAATGATACGGGTTGGCGATGACGGCTTTAATCCATGAAGGCGGCAGCAATGGTGAGAGTGAGACTTAAGAGATGAGACTGAGGAGTGGGCGGCGGTGGTTTTTGGGTGATAAAGGTGGCGTTGGTTTTTGGTAATGAAGGTGGCAGCGAGTGTGATGTGGGTATTTGCCGAAGGATGGTAGTCAGAGTGTGATAGGGAGGAGCGGGAGAGAAAGAGAGTGAAAGAGATATAAGAGGGAGAGAGATCTCAATATCAATTAGGAGACATAGTGTGTAAGAAAAATGATTATAATCCAAAATTTTCTATTTTTTAATATCTAATATTAATATTAAATAATACTTTAAAAAGTAATTAACACTAAAGAAAACAAATAAATTAAGAGGATACGTACAATGTAAGAGGTTTAGTCATTTAAGTATTAAATTCATAAAAATAAAAAGTTATGGATCAACACCATAAAAACCAAAAATGTAATTAACTCTAACAAAATTTTATACTTTTTTTTTTTCTTAAAGAGAGTTACTTATCTGATCCTTAATTCATCACTTTCTTAAGTTAACAACATATTTCGATCTTTAGCGTTGCTTAGAGTTTATTTCCTTTTACAACTAAGTACAATATACGTATAGAAGGTCTAAAATATATAAAAAAACAATAAGATCGATGAAGAGAAGCTATTTATCATTCTCATATTATATTCATTTTTATTTCTACAAACAAAAGTGTTAGAAACAATTCAATGAAACAAGAAATTATAGTATCTTTTGTTTATGTCAAGAATTCATCGAGACAAAGATCGAATATGGAGTGGAGTACAAACTAATGAGACGTAATAGAGTTATTGATACTCTTGTTTTCATCATTAGTTAATCAAGACAAAGTTCAAACAAGAATAAAATCCAGCATCCATCATATGTTTTATAATTACCAAAATCCCAGTTTTTAACAAATGATAGAACTGATGTTTAAGTATTTTGGTTTTAGCATTCACTTTCATTGTTTAGATCAAAACCGAGAATTACCAACATGTTGTTTTGGTGTATGTGTCGGGTTCCTTATAGGATATGAGTTGTATAAATAGATTAACATTTAGCAAAACGAAACCATCTCTTCAGTTTCACTTTGAGAATTATCAACATCACCAACCTCATGACTAAGATCAACAACAAAACTATCATTTGTGTGCTATTCATGTTCATTTTTATTGGCATCTTGACAACAACTGAAGCCAGAACCAATTCACCATGTAAGTTGTACACTAATGAATCATCCTTCAATCGATTCGAAGATACTAATTAGGCCTTAAACAAACGGAACATTTGATAAACTGTTCATGAGTTGTTAACTAGAAAGTTTGTTTTTCTTCGTACGTATTCGTTTTTCATGATTCGATATTTTTATAACATGTTTTATGTAATTCAACATTATTTTCTTCTTAACCATTATTTCTGACTCTTAATGATATCTTGCTTGCTTAGTTTTTCCAAAGGTCCCTACATGTAGTTCTGTTGTTGGCGTGAAAAGTGGTGATACGTGTTTTCAGATCGCTCAAACGTTCAAGCTCAGTCCTGGTTTCTTTGACTTCATTAACCCAAATCTGAATTGCAACAAGTTGTTCGTGGGTGAATGGGTTTGCGTGGATGGAATATAATTACTGTCTTCATAATGACTCAATGAAGAATAAAATCCAAGCAATAAATCACGTACCTCTTTAGATAAAGATTGAGCTATATATGTAATAAAAAAGACGCAACTAATTAATCTTCGGTTATCAATAATTATTGTTGTTTTTATTTCATTCTTGATATTTGATTGATTATATGCAAAGTTACTCGCTTGAAAAGAAAACAAAAGGTTAAAAGATAATTAACGATCAAAAATTTAACAGAAATGGAGATAAAAATATATATAGAGAGACGTTGTATGTTTGGAAGTATTTGGTCCAAAATAGATTATAATTACACAAATTAAAATGATGACGTACACTAATATAACTCAAAATGAGTTGCGTTGATCTTTATCAACCTGTCAAAACTTTATCTAAAATAAGTCGAATTTAATTGGTATATATATAGAGAGAGAAAGGGAATAATTCATACGAGAAGTGCTTTTTTTTTAACAAGAAGTACGAAAAACGTTTCTAGCTACTAGTTTTTATTAATTTTTTAAGAGAAATACTTTTTTATTAAAAGTATTTTAATTAATTAATGTTTAAATCAATGTAATCCCTATAATCTCTCATTTTGATATCTTCAAGATTTGATTATTTTCAAATTGATAACGTTTATTCCGTGGAGAACTTTTTTCACCTTCTCTAGGAAAGAATTAAAAAAATTATTAGTTTTAGCTTTTAAAATGATAATCTTGTTTTATGTATGAAAAGTTAAAACTAATTAAAAGATAATTATAAAAATTATAAAAAGTTAATTATGAAGACATAAATTATGATTGTCATTTTTAAAAACTAAAGTTACCTTTTATTATTCATTCTCCTTTTTTATTTTTCTTTCTTCTTCACCTGGACGGCTTACAAATATTATTTTACAAAGAGATTGATTAATCAGTCATATTTCTTTCTTCTTACTTAGACTCATATTTATTCCTTAGTTAAACTAATCCGCCATACATGTTTAATAATCAGTTCACTAAATCATACTTATGTTTATTAAATATGAATTATGTTCACTACTGGACATTCCCTACACATGTCTTAAGGATATGTGTTCACTAATAAACATATATTTAAAGATATATGTTCACTGATAAACATTTCACTAAGTCACTATTTGTTCAAATTATTTTGTCGTATAAAACAAACAAAGTAGCTTGATATTGTTTTCAAACAAGAGATTGATGATCAAACAAAAATATAATGATCAATCTAGCTAATTTGAAATGGTTCACTAAATAACATAATCAATAAGTCATCATCAAGGTTCGGATATTTTTCATCATAACCACCTTTACTCAACGTACAAAGACATGAAGGTTCTTACTATTGAACATTAACCATTATAATGCTTAGTTTACAGATAACCTTAAGTAAACATGTTAACCATGAGGTTCAACCATCATTCTTCAAACCAGTTCACCATATATTAACATCTAAGTAACGCATTTGTTCAATAACAGCGCCTAAAATATCATTAGTTGAATCACAAATCATAACCGAGTTCATGGATTTCACATCTGTGTTCTTTGATTTCTCCAATTTCCCGATTTATAAATGTCGATTGCTTCTTTCTTTTAACGCTAAGAACCCTAAAATCGATCTCCTTCTCCACAAGTTTGCTGTTGTATTTGAAGTTATATGTAGTAGCAATATAGAAAATCAAAGAAACAATCTAAAAAAATTGATGAATCAATCGAAGAACCCGATGAGTAAACCGGAACCCACGGAAATTTTTGAATAACAATATAGAAATTGGGGGAGAAGATAACCACAACACCGATTTAATAGGGATTACATAATCTATTTTGTTTCAAAAAGATTCTGTAAGCTACCATACTTTTTTACAATGATTCGAATATTAATTAGTGTTACCAATTTACCCTTTTAATGATATTATTTACCTATTAGTGTTTTGTTTAATATAGTCCTTATTAAAATTATAGTTCTAAAGGACAATTTTTAGCCATTAGATTTTAAGATCAATGGTTTAGATTTAATCTTAGATAATAATTAAAATTAATATAAGAAAGAAGAATTATGACCTTTTGCATATTGGTCCTCACTTTCTATTTCCACTAATTTATTTAAAATTAATTATCTCACAAACCGCTAATCGTTAGACGAAACCAATTATACCGTTGCGATCCTCGTGTTCCCCTCTTTTATTAGAGAGATCACTTGATATACTTTTGACAAACTTTTTTTTTCATTTTTTTAGGTTGGACTTAAATTTTATTAATGTATAATCACATGTGATTCATAACAATATTCAATGTGTTGTTTTATTAAATTTTTTATCTTCTTAAATTGTATATCATTTAACGTTTATTAATTTTGAATGTTTGCTTAAAAAAATCAACGTTTGCTTAAAACCGTTTATACATGTATGTACATATTCAATTTCACCCAATCCAATTGCATTATCTACCCATGAATGCATATATTGTGTACTAGCAACACCCTATCCCCTCTATCAAAGGTCTAGATGTGTTCTCCTTCGAATTCGATGTCTTTTATATCGGTTCTCGTAATAAGAATGGTTCTCGTTTGAACAATCCCCTATGCAATCATATATGATTGAATACCAAATCTTATGTTTTTTGGTATTCATTCACATTTGAATCTGTACAAACTCTCGTGTGATTCTGTACAAAATCCCATGTGATTAAATATGCAATCATATGTGATTGAATACCAAATCTTATGTTTTTGGTATTCAATCACATGTGATTGAATACGCAATCACATGTATAAGAGATAGATAATCGCATGTGTTATGAAACAACTAATAACTTAGAATCACTTTCAATTGTTGATTTTTTGTTACTAAACCATAGAACTTTGCCGGATTATCAAACACCAAATTATAATTTTATAAAGACTATATTGATCACACCTTTATGAATCACATGTGATTATACTTTAATAAAATTTAAGTCCAATCTAACAAAATGAGAAAAAAAATTTGTCGAAAGTATATCAAGTGACCTCTCTAATAAAAGAGGGGAACACAAGGATCGCAACGGTATAATTCGTTTCGTCTAACGATTAACGGTTTGTAAGATAATTAATTTTAAATAAATTAGAGGAGAGAGAAAATGGGGACCAGTAGTTAAAAAGTCATAAATGTCCTCTTTTATACAAATATATGAATTTTAATTATAATCTAAGATTGAATCTGGACCATTGAATCTTAAAATCTAATGTCTATAAATTGTCTCTCGGGACTATAAATTAAATTAAGACTATATTGAACATTACTCTTACCTATTAATGTTTCACTATGTTACAAAAATGCTACTAAGAGCCTCCATAATCCATATTACTCCACAAGAGTTTAATGGATTGCCATATCTGATGATAAAAAATGTTTCTCACATTTATAGCAAAAAAAAAACATTTTCGTATAAACTATTCCCTCTATATATATATATATATATATATATATATATATATATATATATATATATATATATATATATATATATATAAAATTAAGACGATATAACTCGCCACTTATGACTTACCAGTCTTGTCAATACTATACTGTAATATGATTAGGTTTACTTACCTAGTTGTGTGATAGTCAATAGCGTCGGTGATTCTAAGTTATAAATATAAAACCTGGTATGATTTACACACATCAGTAAGCTCACGTATCTTCCATCCTCCTCACTCTTACAAGGGTCAGGCTTTGGTAAGGTTGACTACGGCGTGGTCATTATTGTACCCACACCATTAGATGGTAATAAAATTTAACCTTTTCCAAACACATTATTAATACAGCTATCTCATACACAAATTACTTAACATTCTTCTTCTGTCACAAACCTTTTCATATACTCTAATTTAATCCTATCAAAATGAATAGTGCTTCTTCATTGATTTTCTTTTCTTTATGCAATGACTTGAAATGAATACAACTTTTAGCGAACACGATTAATATGACAATTTCGCTCCATTCAAACTGCGCATTTCGAAGTAGGAAAAATTCACATAATAGTAACCAGTTTGAAAACTCTTCCACCAAGGTCATCCCCCTTTATTTTACATTGTGAAATATATGGGGTACTGACCTTGATGGAACAGTTTTCAAATTTAATTACTATACTGTGAGATAAACCCTTTAGAAGTATCATAGAATATATGCTTTTTATTCAAACTATGATCATACAAACTCTTTGATCCATTTAAACTTTTGAATCGTTCAGCTATTCTATTTTAAACACCATGAGTGATTTTTCTTATCAATTTTGTTGTAACAATTACATACAAGATACACTTATATTGACCTAGGTAAAATTCTCATATTTGTCAGGCTAGTATTTAAGAATTTTGTTTCAACATGCTCCATTTGGAAAACATCATAAGGCTAAATTGGATACATGCGGCAATTAAGGAAGAAGTGTTGTTGTCCTGGCGATAAAGTTTCGTGTGGTACACTATCCCTGGTGTTCAATGTTGCACTACGGGGTATATGTGCGGCATGGCTTTGTTGTTGAAGAGAGAGAGAGATAATATCTAGTGTTCTATATATTTGTATAGACATAGAGATAAAATCATAATTAGCTTATTTTTTTCGGAGATTGTGAGAGCCACAAGCTTCTTTAAATAAATAAAAAGAATTAAGTGGTCACTTTTAAACTTTCTAGCATGATTACCTACCACTAGATTATCATGTGATTGTTTGTGGTAGATTATCATGAGATTGTTCGCAATTTACATTGGTTAGCAAAAAGATAGCAATGTTTTCTATGTGTATATTTCAAATGGATTTGTTGTTTTATGTCAAAGCAATGGGGTGGATGACAAACTAATGAGACACAATAAAGTTATTAGTACTCTTGTTTTCATCATTAGTTAATAAATACAAAGTTCGAACAAGAATAAAGTCTAGCATCCTTCATATGTTTTATATAAGTTTATAATTACCACAATCCCAATTTTTGACAAATGATAGAATTAATGTTTAATTGTTTTGGTTTTAGCAATCAATTTCATTGTTTAGATCAAAATCGGAAATTACCAACATGTTGTTTTGGTGTATGTGTCAAGTTCGTTATAGGATATGAGTCGTATAAATAGATTAACATTTAGCAAAAGGAAATCATCTCTATCAACATCACCAACATGACAACTAAGATCAACAGCAAAACTATCATTTGCGTGCTATTCGCATTCATTTTTGTTGGCATCTTGTCAACAACCGAAGCCAGAACCAATTCACCATGTAAGTTTTACACTAATGAATCATCCATCAATCAATTTACTATGTTAAATAAAAAGTTTTTCACTTCGTATTTCTTTCGTAATTTGATATTTCTATAACATGTTTATGTAAATCAATATTATTTTCTTCTTGACCATTATCTCTGACCCTTAATGACATCTTTTTTACTTAGTTTTTCCAAAGATTCCTACTTGTAATTCTGTTGTTGGCGTGAAAACTGGCGACACGTGCTTTCAGATCGCTCAAAAGTTCAAGCTCAGTCTTGATTTCTTTGACTTCATCAATCCAAATCTGAATTGCAACAAGTTGTTCGTGGGTGAATGGGTTTGCGTCAATGGAATATAATTACCGTCTTCATAATGAGGAATAAGATCCAACCATTAAAGTGCCTCTTTTGTTAAAGATTGAAGTATGTATGTAATAAAAAGGATGTAACTAATTAATCCTGGTGTTGAAAGAAATAATGGTTTCATAAATCAACGGTTATTGTTGCTTTTATTTCTCTCTTGATACTTGATTGATTATATATTTATATGCAAGCTTATTTACTTGAAAGGTTGGCTCATGAAAAAAAGAAAAAAAAGGCTAAAAGTAAGTAAGATTGATTAATAATAGAAAGATTAAAAAATAGATTAGTGGCTACAAAAAGAAAAGAAAAGGTTAAAAGTAAGTAAGATTAAGGTTAAAAATAGATTATGATGTTGGGATTCTTTAGACAAGGAAACCAGTAACAATCGAGAACAACCAAATATTCTTTTAAGTTGCGCAATTACTTCTAGAATATGTTTGGGTTGTACGTATTACATAAATGATTTAATTAAAGCTTTATCTAAAGTAAGGTGTTTGTTTTTTAAAACATCCGAATGTTTGTAATTATTTGTATTAAGTTGTGTTCAATAAAGTCTATTTAAAAAACATAGTTTTAAATTTTTAATATTCAACCACAGGTGATACAGTATATAATCACATGTGATTTGTAAAAGCATCACATGTGAATTACGAAAAATTACGAAAATACCACTTCACCCAAATTTTTAAAATTTAATCTGGACCATTGATGTCATTGATCCAAAGGCTAAAATTAGTCCCTTAGGACTATGAATTACTTATGGACTATATTAAACATTCTTCTATCTGTATTATAATATTTTATATTCACTTGTTACATATTTAACATAGTTTAAAGTTTTCTAATGATAAAATAAAATATCTTAACAACAAATATCAAATCACAATATTATAGTGAATTAAACCAAAACATTTAAAAGAGAGATGTGTGGCGGCGTGAAGTGACGGCGACAACAGTGAGGATGACAATGAAGGGTGACCATGTATGTAGAAGAGCGGATGAGTAGACGTTGGCGTAAATCGGTGAAGGAAGGAGTCCAATTGTTATAAGAGAATGACACATAAATTATATTAAGATGTAATAAAAGATAAATTTATCTCTGATTTGTTAAGGGTTTTAAGAGATTTTCCGTTTTATTGAATATAAAAAACAAGGAGCATTTACATCTTAAAATCTCTTATTGAATCAGATTAAGATGTATTAAGACATTTTTAAAAAAACAAACAACCCCTGAAATTTGACTGGTGGCACCAGCTTGAAAACGCTAAAAATTTTCATATTGGTTATTTTTCAAAAATAAAATACCTGAAAACCAAACAACACCCCAAAATACGTAGTTCACAGTCGCTATTAAATAACATGTCGTGTCGTTTATATGTAAAGTGTCATTTATATGTGAAGTCAATGGGATTGAGGAATGAGGACAAACTAATGCGACACTGAGGAGTTATTGCTTCTATCGTCAAGTAATCAAGACAAAAATCCAACAAGAATAAACTCCCGCATCTTAACGTTATCCGAGCTTTTGTCAAATTGATGTCTGTTTTTGGTCTTACCAATTTAGTTACGTTGGTTTGATCAAATTTGAGATTTACCAAAGCTGCTGTTGGTCTCTTATAGGACCTGACTTATATAAATTGATCATTTAGCCAAACTAAATTATTTAAACTGCTAAAAGAAGCAACATCGTGTGATCAATACAATGGCCAACATCAACTACAAAACGATCATCTGCATGCTCTTCGTGTTCGTTTTTGTTTGCATCATTATATCTACCGAAGGCAGATCTATTTCTTTTGGTAAGTCACACACTTCCGATTCATCGAAACTTTGGTGTGTATGTTTGAAATACTAACCTGACACAGAATCTTTTAAATCGTCAATCTTGCCCAGATTTTACAGCTAAAACACCTAGTTGTACTAGTGTTATCGGCGTGAAAAGTGGAGATACATGTTTTGATATCGCTCAGGAGTTCGCGCTAAGCACTGGATTCTTCGAATTCATCAACCCGAATCTGGATTGCAAGAAGCTGTTTGTGGGTGAATGGATTTGTGTCGATGGAAACTAAGTACAGTTTTAAAACTACTCCATGAACATTATAATCCAATAAATAAAAAATGATGTATTAAAACCTGAAGTTGATAGTGGCTTTGTAACATGATGTTCCTCGATTATCAAAAAGTTGTTTTTATATCGATCTGGGTACTCGACTCACACAAGAAATCCGACCAAGTAAGGATGTCTACTAGACCATATGCTAAGATGCTGGTAATGAACATAAAAATTGCTTATCACACAAGAAAATATTGGTCTACCAGATGATGGAAACTGTCGGGTTCAAGTCAAAACGGTAGTTTATGTTGTTTTGACTTGTACCACCTACAGATAACCACCATCAGTTATATACGTGTAATAATAATCTACCTCTCAAGTTACAGATTCAACTCCGGAAACCTTTTTACAATGAAAAACATAAATAGAACATGGTACAGTTTAAGAAAACAGATGTTTTATGATCACACCGAGTCTTCTCCTTCGCCTTGCTGTCGAGCTAAGTATCTCTCTCGTCTCTCTTTCTGCAAGAAACATTCATATACTTACCATATATAATATAATGAGTAAGAGGTGATGGTTTCGAACCAACGACCTAGCCCCTGGGGAACGAATTCACCCGACATTTTTAATACATAAAACCTCCTAAATCACTTTTTCTTTTAACTAATAGATAATTATTGAAATAATATAACTTTCGAATAAAAAGCCTTTATGGGCCAACATGAGCCAACCAATTACCCAACCTGCCCAATTTCCACCCTCATTAAATTTGAAACAAGAGCTTAGTAGCTCACCCATTCATCTATGACAAGACCATCACCGACAACTTTTGGCCCGGCATCCTCCGGAGGTGGCTTCTTGCGGGTTTCAAGGGCGGCCTCAGCCTCGGCTAACTGGCGCTTCAATTTCTCCAGGGCCTTGCATAATATCAGCAATCGAGATGCAGCATTAAGATAATCTCAAGCAAGTGGGTACCCAAGAGGAGGTTAAAAATAAACTTGTACCGCATACACATTTTAGAGAATGCGAACTTTAACCTAAACTTACCGGGCTTGGACGTGCCACGTCTAGGAAAACGACTTGCAGTATTTGCTCAACAGCTACTAGATCTTTCTGCTCATCAAACTGAGCGAAGACACCAAAATTTACAGGTGAGTGAAGTACACACACATGCATACATACATATGTATGTATGTCCATATATAATATGACATAACCATGACTAGATCATTGATACAGTATTATACTAAACACAGCAAATCCTACTTGTTTAAGCTATATTATTAGGGTAAGCTTTTAAATAACGATGAAGATTATATCAGATTACTAGAGAAACGGGTGAAAATATCTTAGAAGAGGGTGTATTACTCACTAGCTCGGGTACATAGTCTATTATTCCTTTAACTTTCAGACTCATGATCTTAAATTTCAATTTTCTCTTCCGGTCTGTTGGCTTTTCATTGTTCTCTGGAGGTTCCACAAACTTGAAAACTATCATGATAAAACAGGAAGTGAAACTTGTAAGCAATATTCATAAAAATAAAGGCTACATTCATAATTTACAACTACACTAGACTTCGTAATCAATATGAACATTGTTAGATAGACAACTACTCATAATAGACTTCCTAATCAATGTAATCATGGTCAGAAAGAAAAATACTCATAACACAAAGAACATGAATGCAAAATGCCATTACCAGTTGCAATAATACTCTCGCCTGGAGCTAAAATGGCACCCGGAGGTCGCATGAAACAGCTTTTAGGTGCAGTTGTTTGAAACTAAATAAACAAACACAAGAAAAAAGATACATCACAATTAATAGAAAAAATGTAAAATAACATAGAATTTAGGACTATTAATAAACCAGATCTCTGTGGCAAGTAAATAACACGATTTTTGATCCACTAACAGTGTATATATGCGACCAATATAATAAAATGGGAAAGTACAACGGTTAGCAGGTTTATACAAGCTTCATACTCATACCTTGAAAGCTACGTGAGACTTGCTGGAGTTCTTTATCTTAATAGCACTTTGAACTTGCTTACCAGGTTCATCTACAAAGTTCAAGAAGATATTATAAATGATTTATTGTGTGTAATTGTTTTCTGATGAAAAAAGCATACTTAATAACCCAAGTAACCAAATAAGACATGTTGAAGACTAAAAGGAGCACTCCCACAAGCACATATAGAACAATAGAAAAAGTTGTTGACGGAATGACTCCTACTAATTGCAACTATCTTCATTCTGTGTCAATGATAGCTTAAAGTAAACAAAATTCAACTTCAAGCTGCAATTTTCAAGCTGCATGTATATATTAGAGTTGATTCTTGATCATGCCATCTAAAATTCAGACACTGGATAGTTATTTATGCACAATTATGGATCTACATGACATATAAATAGGGATACATATATTAAACCAATTCGTTAATCTGATAGCTAAGTAGCTAACATAACACTAACATAGGCATGGAAAAGAAATGTAGCACATAACTGGACTTATCAAGAAGAAAAAAAATCAATACCATCCAGTAATCACACAATCAGAAACATTCAAGCCACCTTTAGCAATTTGCCTATGACACAGGGCACTCAAGCCAACAAATCTAAGCAGCTGCTTGGATACACTAATAATTATCACATTCTGTTGATGAACAAATAACATTAGATTCCGGTACAGAACATACACAATGGCAACCAGGCTGTGGCTTAGCCCTGATCACACACCGCTTAAAATCTCTTTGCAACCTTCTTCTTCAAGTAACCCCTACTAACGGATGAACATAAAACTTGTTTATATTCACTCATTCTTGTTAAAATTTAAGCAAAACGGAAAGCAAATACCATAAACCATTACTTCAAACACCACATTCATTTAGCACATTACAATTACAAGCAAGCATCACTAATTCTAGACAGATATAAGAAATATGTGAAATTTAAATAGATGTTTTTGGTGGAAAAACACCAAAAGCTTCATACTGCAGAAATCGGAGCTTTATCAGGATGGAACTTAACCTAAAAATCTAGTTAACCGAAATAAAATAGTTTTATCTCATCTTATGATATGAAACTAAATCAATCACTTCCTAATTCAACTTTATAAGGTTATTAATCATACTGCTTAAACTAATGAGGTTTTATTCCGTTGAATTCAAATCAGAAACAATATACTACCAAATTTTTATAGGAAAAAACACAAAATTAATCTATTTGAAGATAATCATCTGGATCACATTAGTTAAGAAATAAATAAGTCATAATCACCACAAATAATAATCGAGTAATCAGTAAGTATCGATTTGCAAATAAAAAACGAAGAAAATGGAGCTTTAACGTAGGCGATGGTTCATACAGGGAAAGTAGAGTTTATTCCGTGGATCAAGCCGAAGACGACGTCGCGTCGGAAGCAGAGATCTAGCCACCGATGAAACCGAAATAGTGGAGCTGGAGCTATGATTTTCTGTTTTCCTGTGAGTGTTGGATCCTTCGATTTGGTAGGAAGAAGATAACGTTGTTGTATGTGGAGTAGTGTTACCTGAGCTTCGAAACGGTAGCTTGAATAGGCCCCAAAGTTTGCTGCCGCGAGAGCCGCCGTCAAACGGAGGTCTGTCGTCGACGATTGGCATCACCGGCGAGTTCAATCTAACCGGAAAATGATTCGCCGCGTGTTTTCAGTGTTTTCTTTCAAAAAGTTGTTTCACTTTCTCTCTCTAAAATTCCTTGTAGAGTCTTGACTCTTGTAGTCCTGTGAATGCAACAAAGGAGTAAGGAAGTCGCGTGGTACTTATGTCCCCTCTGGTCACCAGGGGCATTCAATACGCAAATTGATTTTTATTTTTATCTTTATGTTAGAATAAAAAAGATTTATATTATAAAAGAAAATTAATGGTTATTATAGAGATTTTTTTTATCTTAGGTTTTGAGTCTACAAGAGGTTTCAATCATGGGTGCGAAATGGTCACTAATAAAAGTATAAAACTAGGTAAGGAGTTGATAAAAGAATAATTGATTTTTTTATTATGGTTAGTTTTTTCTCTGTTTAGAAATTACAATCATCGGTTTGAAGGGTGCTAGGCCTACTCCAATGAGCCCAATTATAGATCACATGTTTATTAGCTCCCCCTAGTTAGAGTTAATTAGTAACCCAATTATAGATCAAAACGAAACGACAAATGGAAGGCTTGAAGTGATGATTTTGATTTTTGAAACAGTTTTCTTAGCAATGAATATTATAAAAACAACGCTTCATAATAGCATGCAAGATGACTATCTTTAAAATAGTTTAATTCTTTACATTAAGAGAGAGAGAAGTGGTTGATATTTTCTTTACAGACTATAATAGACGAGTTCTATTCAAATAAACAAAGACGTGTCTAACTACAAACACGCAAAGTATGTTTTTCTTATCCTTATTTTTTTGTTTCATTAAAGTTTATTAAGATAAAGCATTTGAGTTATTGTTTTAGTTAATATTATGCTTCTTAATTCATGAGAAACGAACTAGTGATTGTGATAAAACTTTAATGAATGATTTTGGCTATATTTATTGTAATTTTTTCTTACCCAACTTCGATTAAATTTCATGAAAATTTAAACGATATTCTTTAATACAAACATCATATAGTTTTTTTAATATGTTATGGCATTATAAATGAGACGTTCTACATGTGTAAGCATCAACAGTTGTAATAAGAAAAAAGAATTAGAGTGTTATACATATCATCTTATTACGGGTATAACGTTAAAGTGTGAGAAAATATTATTTGTGATAAAAAGATTCTTGTGGTCTAACTATATAGACTTCAACAGTATTCTCCTTGTTATGTAAAGTCAAATGTAGTGGATTGGTTGACAAACGATTCTGAGTTGAATGCGACTTGACCCAAGTTTTAAATGTTAACATAAAGAGTAAATTAAATATTTGGTACTCGAAGTTATCCCTAATTGCACTTACGTATCTGTGGTTTATTTATAACACAAATAGTCCTTAATGTTTAAGTTATTTCACTCGTAGTCATATTCCCCAAGCTAACTTTATTCTAAAATATTTTTGTGAGTTTACGTACAATTAATTAAATAAAAAATAAAGCTCTCAAAAATCAACCCCTACCCTCTCGTCTGAAACACCCTTGCCGTCACTCACCTTTATCGCCTTCGTCGACAAAAACACCCCCACCGACATAACCTCCCCCAAATCACCCTTAGTTGCAAACCATTCCAACAAACACATACGTAATTGGTTAGCTACTTAGCTTCACCTCCCACACAAAAAAAGCACCAAAATCAATTTTTAATCCATGTTAGAATCTTATTACAATTTAATCTAAATATACTTTCCTTAATTTAATGTAAAAATCAATTTTAAATCATATTATAAAAAATAAAACAATAAAAAAAGGTAGCAATTAATTATAAATTATTATATTATTATAAACAATAATAAAGTAGTAATTAGAAAATAAAGTAAGGTAACAATAATTAGGGGTTGTTTGTTAAAACAAAATAATTAAGCACTGAATGGTTCTATGGTCTGAATAATTTAAAGGCTCTGAATGAATCTACCTCTGAATCTGACATGCTGTTTGATTAAGGTTCTGAATGAACAATCTGAATGATACAAATTATCATTTTAACCTTAATAGTGATATATTATATTATAAAACATGATTGTTTAACAAGACAAAGTGTGAAAAATGAGTATGAGGGTAAAATATTTGGTGCTTAATAATTCGGAATGCACTTTAAGGTAGAATGATTCAACAGCATTATGCTGAATCATTCAGCACAGTCTTCATTTAGATTCAGCAATCAAACACGCTGAATGCCGGCTGATTCAGTATTCAGTGCTGAATGGTTCAATTAAGCAGTAAACAAACAGTCCCTTAGTTTATAATTGAATGATAGATATGGGTGTAGAGGAATGTAACATCCTCAAATCGGGCCTATTCGTGCGCTCCATTTGGTACGTGAATTTAATTAAATAAATTAAATAGGAATATATATATATATATATATATATATGAAAGTATTAATAGAAATTAGATATTGGTCAGATAAATGTGGAATTAAAAATAGTAATAAAAATAGATAATAATGATAAAATATTAACTGGTTTCAAATGAGGTTTCCAAAAATATCCTCGTTAGTTGAAACGGTTATTCGGGTGTTGTGTTGTATGTTGAAAAGGGGAACAAAATACCTCTTAAAGAATAAATGAGAACCTTGGGTCGGTTCTCACTTATAACCCAAATCAGACAACACACACACACATACTCATACGTATACACACACACACCACACTCATTTGTTTCACTTGATCTTGAAGAAGAAGATTCAAGACAACTTTAAGGCTGGAATCAAGCTCCAAAGGAATCTCCAATCTGTTCTTGTTCCATTCTTCACCATCATCTTGTTCCTAGTAAGCCTATCTTCATTTTGTTCTTCATTTCTAGTTCTAGGTTAAAATGGGGCAAAACGAAATTAGCTATTAAAGCTTGAGTTTTTGAATTGAAATCTATTCTAGGATCATCTATAGGTTGTTAGGAACTGATTTTATGAATTAAAGATAACATCTTGAAGGAATTTATTGAATTTGACCAAATGGGTCTTTTATGGTAATTTGATGATTCAAACTTGAATCATATGTTAAAAGTATGATATGTTAATGTTTATAGACTCCAAATGATGCCCCAAACTTAGTATATAACCTGGAAACAATTAAGAAAGGCTTGAACTTGGGGTTGAATGGATACACAGCAGAACAGAGCCGCTGTTCGTCACACTGGGCCGACTTCACGGCGTGGACAGAGGCCTGTTCACGGCGTGAAGTTCTATACAGGGCACTGTTTTGCTGTTGTTCAATGGATTAGGTACATGGGTTATAGTTGGATCGTTTTTGACACTTTAAGGGGGATAGCTGGGGGTTAAAGCTAGTGTAAGAATACATGTGAATGTTGTATGATTAACTAAATGAAATGAATGTATACAATAGGTAAATAAGCAACCGAGGAGAGCCAAATACCTAATTGTGTTGCTTTAAACACACAAGGTGAGTACTGACTCTTATGACTTCAATTAAGGAAGGTTTGAATGCAAGAAAAGTTATATGATTATGACATGCTACAACTTGTATTATGAAAGCCATATGTATGCTAGTATGGCATATGTTTATAATGATAATGAACGAATACATGATATATGATATGTATGTTTGTTGATGGATCCGGATTGGATCCGTCTCATTAAAGTTGTTAGTTATTGCAGAGTGCATGCCAGTGGATCCAAATTGGAGCCGCATAGTTGAACTTGTTATTATGTATGCTACATTATGTAACTATGAAAGCTATATGTATGCAAGTAAGATTAAGAATTAAGATGCCTTGATAATTGATGTGCAAGACATGTATTTAAGTACATGTGCACATATTGATGATCATATGTTATCTATATATATGCATGCATGCACTTGTCCCTGAAAAGGGTGATTGATGAAATTATATGTATGTCCGGACTAATATGAAATTAAGGTCAGCTTCGGATGGGTCCTATGAGGCCTTCAGGCGATAGTTCGGGATCAATGGTACTCGAGTGCCATTCCTTTCAGCAAGTGAGGTGAGTGCCTTAAATGGCTAAGCCTAATGAGCCTTGGCTCCTTAACGAGCACGGTGATTCACTTAGGTGATGAAACCAGCACAGATGGTAGTGTTTGATTCCCCCGGGTGGTAGTGACTTGAGCTGGATTTGCAACCCGGCAATATAATTCACTCACTGGACATGTCAGCACTCCGCTATGTAATAGGATATCATTGTTTGCTTATTCCTGCTATATGACTTGCTTTGTTGCTATATGACTTGCTTTGTTGCTGATGACTTGCCTTATTGCCATGCATGATTGTTAGTATTCACTAGCTATTTAAAATAGCTAATGTTGTTGATGTTAACCCTTTTACAGATAAAGAATAGGCAGGCTTGGTGAGTTAGGGATACTCGTGGCTAATGTACATGCCTTTTTGAAGGAACACTGCTTTTGGTATTATAATGAAATGGTCGGTTTAGATTACTGTAACACCGGTTGGCATGTTTGGCAATTTTTGTATTGTATATTTATATACACGCCAAACATGTGTTTTTAAACTGTAATAACTACTTGGGTTTGTTTGTTTGTTATTTAAAATTCCGCTGCACTGTTTTTGAAATTCAGTTAAGTTAACAAACAGGTAAATATTCAAATTACAAACGGACCTATGTAGTTTGAAAACTCGAATTTTTATTGATTTTTAATATAGCAAAGACGGTGTTACAAGGAACCTAGACTGAATGAACATATAGAGCTTTAGATTATAGTGTCTCCAATAACACCCAAATGAAATTTACTCTAGACCTTATCTTCGATGGAAGTTTATGTAAATCTCGAATAAAACGGTCAGTCTATTCACATTCGATACAATAATTTGTGGTTGCTAACCACGAGTTATAATTTTTGTGATCAAATGTTGTATACTGCAACACTTTTTTATTCTCTCTTTATCAGCTAACCTAATGACATATCTCTTACACCAACTCTCTCTCTCTTTATCCAAGTCTCTATCTTCTATCTCACATTTACCCTAGCTCACAATTCACGATGAAGACTATTCTTTCTCCTCCCCATAAAGATTGAAATTGCTAGCCATAAAGGGCTTTTTACTTTTTTGGTTGATAAAAAGTTGAACTTGAAAAAGGTGAGCATTTTGAATATGTGTCGTCATCATCATCGCCTTCATTGATGATTAAAGTTGAAAGGTACATGCAAAGAGTTCAAGAAAATGTGTTCTACAATTTCTAGCATCTCTGGGGACTAAAGTTGCATCTCCCGTCTTCATGTCTCGAGAAAAAATAATATACAAAGGATGCTATCTCTATTTGATAAGATAAATTGAAGGTATTCCTTTTACGTAACTTCCCACGTCTGTTAAATTTACATGGAAAACATGTGCTATTGAATCACCTCACTTATTCCCATATATGTTGTTAGGAATGGTATCTTTAACATATGACGTGTTTTTATTTTACACGTACGAAATTATACACTATTTTGTAGACTTGAACAATCTATATCTATGCTTATATATAATGCATTTAACACATTATCTCTTAAATATCTTAATCTTTTAATTTTAAGCCGTACAAACTAATATTTATGGATCTTGTACAAACACACTCTCACATATCAAAACAATTATCCACCAACATCAACACATTTTTCAATATCTTATTATTTTTCTCCCCTTGTTTCATAAATAGAAATCTTTTTTTCTTATTTTAATGTTTTTTAAAATAATAAAGAGTTGACGGAGATAAAAGAGATGTAAAAAAGAAAATGGACATGTTGCTAAACAAAACTTATTTCGTAACATTGAATCATATGAAAAACATATCATTACATTATTAAAATCGACATGTTGTTAAACAAAACCTATATTTGTAACATTGAATTATACGAATAACATATTATTACATTCTTGAAATCGACATGTTGCAACAAAAACTATTCACCACCGCTACATTATGCATGGATGATGCTAGTTTGTAAATATTTATGTATAATATTTTTTTTTAATAACATAAAAGCCACGCAAGATATTAGAGTTCTTTTTAAATTATATATATATATATATATATATATATATATATATTGAAAAGTTTATTTGAAAACCATTTTTATTGCGAGAATCACGAGAATCAATTTTAGCCGTCCAATTCCCCCTCCTTATATTGGATTGCCTACCCACGAATTCCTTACATGCACTCTGCCACACTCAATCCCCCCACGCTCTTCATCCATGAATTCCATTATCCAAAATGAACGATTGGTTCTCGCGGTTCTCAAATGAACCTTCCCCTATATATAGGGATGAGATCAAATAAAAAGAAAATTAAAGTAAAAAGTGTAAAATGGATGATTATTTGATCATTTTTCGGTATATATATCAACTGATAATCGTTAGTTTATCATCTTTATTGATTAAAACTAGTTCTTCATCAATTTCTTTTTGATTTCAAATACAGATTTTGAAAACAAAATTTTGGAATAATTTGTTGATGAACAAAATGCTTTCATCTAAAAGTGATGAATATGTTGGATTCATCAAAAAGAAATTGATGAATAACTAGTTTTAATCAATAAAAATGATGAACTAACGATTATCAGTTGATATATATACCGAAAAATGATCAAATAATCATTCATTTTATCCTTTTTAATTTAATTTTCTTTTTACTTGATCTCTACCCCCTATATATATATATATATATATATATATATATGGGAAAAAGGAATATGTGGCTGTTATGTATTTAACCTTGGGTATAGAATTACATAATACGACGTCGTTTTGGGGCTGTTTAAAAAATCATATCTTCCTCTATATCAAACGCCACGCCTCTCTCCCATCGTCGGCCATCTATTCTCCCACCTCCCATCGTCGGCCATCTCATAAACCCTTTGAAGCTTAAACGGTACCATTCTTCATTGCTCTAAACCCTCGAAACCAAACAAAACCCTCTGAAGCTTAGACGGTACCATTCTTCATTGCTCTAAACCCTTCATCGCTCTAAACCCTTAGACGTCGTCTGGATCCTCAAATCGACAAATCCTCAAGTCGTGGATCAGCTGAGATGGTACCATTCTTCACCGCTCAAAACATTTCGACGTCATCTGGATCCTCAAATCGAGCAACAACAAATCCTCAAGCCGTGAATCAGGTGAGATGGTATATAATTTTAGGCTTTATAATTTGAATTGGATGTTGTTGAGGTTTGAATCAAGTAACTTGCATTGGGATAGCTAACCTCACTTCCGATTGTTATTTCATCAACCTATGGATATAGGTAGTTTCAACAATTCTTCGATTTGTTTTGGCATTCTTTGATTTTTTGTTGATTGCTAATCGCTGGTTTAAACAATCTGGTTTACCATCTGATTTTTTATTTGTCATAAATTGATTAAATTTGTTGTTTCTCTTTTTGGGTTCTATGATATACTTTACTTGGTTGTCATCTACTAAATCAGTAAAGAATCATTTTTTATAAGATGAACCATCAATTAATTTTTACCTACCGAAATTGTTAACTGATAGTATGAATTGTAGGTTTCAATAAACTGTAGCAAGACTTGATCAATCTTTCATATTTCTTGAATGGTTTCAACTAATACAGTTTGCATACGAGCATTCTTTTATATGCCCATAAACTGTTTGATGAAATGATTGTAAAACAATTTTTTTTCTTAAAGTGCTCCCTTCCTGTGCGTACACAATATATTTTATTTAGTCATGATACTTTGATGAAAACTATAGCCTTTTTATTGGTTTACTACTTTAATTTTGTTTTTGTTTTCTTATGTTCGAGATGTACTTGATCTTTTTTTGTGCTAATATATGTTTTGGTCATATATGGAGCACTTATGTCTGCTTTTTTAAGTAGTCTATTTTCTTTGTGATTTGCCACACATTAATAGTCTAAGTTTTTTGCTTCCATCTATTTTCTTTGTGAAAACAAAGTTATGTGGATATGTTGATTGTATGTAATAAAAATCCACATTGAAATCAAAGGTATACTTTTTCTATTTGCAGGCTACAAAGCATATGGCTTATTTAGGATTTTGATTGGTTCTTTTTTCTGTTTTTGGATGGATAGTTGCCTATCTGAATCATAATATTCTTGATTCTTTTTTGATCTACTTTTTACATATTAGCCCTACTAACAAGTAAGTGCTTATGAACATATAAAGAAACAAATTGGTTGTTTGGGCTTCCACTTAACAAAAAAACAATTCAGGAAACTAAGATATGGATTGTTTCATTTATAGTTTCAAATAGGTAAGCATGCAAACTGGGAACATATCCAGCAGCATAGTGGACAATATGTAAGCACAAGTTGTTTTAGTAAAAACATATCTAGATGACTACAATAGTTTTTGCTTTACTTTTGTAGTACTGCTTTCATCAGGTTGTAACTCATTTGACTAATTAAACCTCATTTGAGCTTTGTTGCACCTGTTGGTATTTGTTGCACCTGGCCCTTGTTAAAAAGATCTTTACATGTTTCTTGGTATGGTTTTTGTTCCAGTGCAGGTTTCATGGTATGGTTTCTGTTCAAGTGCAGGTATATGTTTCTATATGTGCAAGTGCAAACCAAGTAGAAAAGCCAAGTTCAAAGGAATTCCAAGATAGCACAAGGATGTTATAGTATTGATGATGGTTTTATGTAATTGATTTTTGTAATTTCATTAGGTTACCTTTTGTTGTAAATTTTCATTTACAAATGTAAAAATAGTGGTGGTGTTGTTGGAAGTTGTAAAAATACTCTTATACGATTGATTTGATTCTTTTATAAAGTTTCGTTATTTGGTTCACATATAAGTTATGGGTATATAATTCATTATTTATATTTGTATGGTATGGTTTCACCTCCGATGGTTATTTTTGACTTGTTTCACGCAATTGAGTTGCTTTCGATGTTTTTTGACCCGTTTAACATAGATTTACACATTGGTAACCTGTTTCATTTTATTTCAATGATTTTTGACCTATTGAACTTGAAATACATACTATTTGACCCGTTTAGCTATGAATACATATTTTGACCCATTTAACATAGATTCACACATTAGTAACCTGTTTTACTTTATTTCAATTATTCTTGACCTGTTTAACTTGAAATACATGCTATTTGATCCGATTAGCTATGAGTACATATTTTTGACCCGTTTAACTTGAAATACATACTATTTGACCTGTTTAGCTACGAGTATATATATATATTTGACCCGTTTAACTTGAAATACATACTATTTGACCCGATTAGTTATGAGTACATGTTTTGACCCGTTTAACTTGAAATACATACTATTTGACCCATTTAGCTATGAGTACATATTTTTGACCCCTTTAACTTGAAATACATACTATTTGACCCATTTAGCTATGAGTACATATTTTTGACCCCTTTAACTTGAAATACATACTATTTGACCCGTTTATCTTGAAATACATACTATTTGACCCTTTTAGCTATGAGTACATATTTTGACCCGTTTAACTTGAAATACATACTAAATTTGACCTGTTTAGCTATGAGTACATATTTTTGACCCGTTTAACTTGAAATACTTACTATTTGACCCATTTAGCTATGAGTACATATTTTGACCCCTTTAACTTGAAATACATACTATTTGACCCATTTAACTATAAATACATTTTTTTGACCCCTTTAACTTGAAATACATACTATTCGACCCGTTTAACTATAAATACAGATTTTTGACTTATTTAACCTAGATTCACATATTAGTAACATGTTTTACTTTATTTCAATTATTCTTGACCCGTTTAACTTGAAATACATATTATTTAACCCGTACCAATGCGAAACATGTAATTTTATATGGTCAAAAACTATCCACAAAATAATACGAATCCTTTAATTTTCTAACAAAACACGAATAGAAATAGAAACAATAACATTGAAAAAAATAAATAATTAAATATTTTACATAAAAAATCGGAAGTTGATCAACTTCAATTGCAAAAGTTCATTCTTTTTCCCGCAAAGCATCTTCAACCTTCTTTTTTGGACAACCCGTGATGTAGTGACCTAAGCACTTACAATAAGAACATGTCTTCTTTTTCTTGATTTCTAATGAAGATTTGATTTTGGTTGCACTTTTTGGACGTCCTTTAGTATTTTTAGGAAGAAGAGGATCTCGGATAGATATTTGTGGCCTCACGTCTACTTGAGAAGTTCCAACACAAGAATCTTCATATGCAGTCTCAACCACTGTTGTTTTTTTACGGGTTGTTTGCTCTTCTATGAACTTCACCAAAATATTATTTAATCTTTTTACCTCAAATGGAGAGTCTTTTGCTTGTTCAATTGCTTTGGTATAGTTTCCATTAACACACCATAAAGTTAAGGAACTAACTCCACTGTCATTATTCCTTTCTTTGAGTCCGATACTATTATTACCAACCTTGTATCTAGCATCAAGCCTCCATCTGGGTAAAATATAGTGATTTGGAAGAGTTTCAACATGTTTCTTCTTCATAACATATAGGATATGTTTGCATAAAATCCCATATGTTTCAAACTTAGCACATGAACATGTGGCTTCCACTTTATCCCCGGAGTGAAAGTTAACAACTCTCCAATATTTTTTATCAATATTTACTTGTCCAATCAAATAATTGTTTTGATCAACATTTTTGCTTAAAGTCTCATGTGTTAAATTCTTAGTCGCTTCTTTCCATTCTTCTTGAAAAACCTCAAAAATATTTCTAGTATAAAATTTACCTGTATATATAAAATTCAAATAAAAAAATATATATCTATCAACTTCTAAGAGAAAGGGAAAGAAAAACTAGAAACATAATGGGTACTATTTGTTCACCTGCTTTTGCTTCTATCGGATGAACAGACGAAAGCACCGGCCTTGAGTTCATAGTCCAAAAGTCTTCATCTTCTTTTGCGGCTCTTCGACAATCAACAACTTTATCATATTGGACTACAAATTCATTCAACATAGTCCTTGAATTAACATAATTATCAAAATAAGAATGAATACTCTCACTTCGCCCACTTGTTGTCATCCCAGCCAAAAATACATCTGTAAAGAAAACTTTAACCCAATGTTCTCGTTGGTTATACATGTCTACCATCCAGCTGCTACTTTCAAGGTTATACTTATCACGTATAACTTCCCATTGGGCTTCAAATTCTGCAATCGTATCGCTTTTTTTCCACTTTCTATAACATTCATGAAAATCACTAAATCGAGCTGCAAAAGGTCTAAGATGTTCCGCCTCATGCTTATTAATGTGCCATGCACAAAAACGATGTCGGGTACATGGAAAAACTTTGGAGATTGCATTGCCAATTGCTTTATCCTGGTCCGTTATTATTGCAAGCGGATGCTTGTTAAACATACATTGTAAGAACTGCTCAAATAACCATTGAAAAGTCTCTTCTTTTCCATTTTCTAGCAAAGCGCCACCAAAAAGTATAGATTGACCATGATGATTCACTCCAATTAATGGAGCAAATGGCATCTTGAATCTGTTGGTCATATATGTAACATCAAAAACAAGAACATCTCCAAATTTTACATACGCTTCTCTTGATCTTCCATCGGCCCAAAATATATTTCTAGGGGACCCATCATCACACAACTCTATTTGAAAATAGTGGTTGATATCTGATCTTGATTTTTCTTGAAGATGTTTTATCAGCCCATAAAACTCCTTACCTCTGTACTGCTTTCTTTGGTTAGATAAAATATCGACACGTTGCTTAGAGGTGACATCCGGTTGAAGCGGAGACTTCATCGCATTCACAGTTTTTTTTTTTAATTTGACATGGTCTTAACCCGGACCGACTAAGTTTCGACATAAGAGATTTGCAAGCCTCGGTGCGGTGGAACTTCCCGTGAGAACGATGTTTCATTACTTTTGTCGGGGTAGTTGTTAACTCGTGATTGTGTGTATCATTAAAAACATCTACACGCCATTTTCCATCTTTTGTTTTTGATACACGCAGTTTTGCTTCACAACCTGTTCTCAAATGTCTACGACGTTTCTTAGAATCTCCACCAACACTATCACCTTTCACTTTCTTGAAACCCTCTTTGTTGCATACATAGAGCTTACGATAAACCTCGTTTGTTGTCGTGTTTTTATAATCCCAATGAATTCGTACACCGAATCCATGTACAAAGCCATATTGGTTATAAAATGTATAAGCATCATCAAGTGTATTAAACACCTTTCCTATGACACTTTCATTATCAAGTGTGTTTTCATCATCATTACATTCAAAAAGCGAAGTGTCATCATTTGGTCTCTCGTTTTCATTTTCAAAACCCAGATTCCTGTCCGAATAACCACTTGCATTGATATCACCGGATTCACTGCTTTCGTTTCTAGAATGCATGTTGTTAACCAGATAACCATTTGCATCAATATCATCTATCGAATGGATTTCAAAGGTCTCATTTGCTAAATTAGTTTCTGAATTCATGGTGTGTAGGATGCCTTTAAAAAAAGAAACACAATGAAATTCAAATCAGAATAACGATGGACTGAAGCAATATAAGTTGCAATTTACTCGATTTAATTTAGTATCCAGATGAAAATATCAAAATTAAGGAAGCAATATAAGTTGCAATTTACTAACCTCAATGAAATATGCTGGATTGAAAGAAACACACTGATGAAATCAAAAAATAAGATCAATTAGGGAGATTTGAACACACTAATTAGTAGTAGAATAAAGAATCCACCAATCACAAATTACTTGTCCATGATTTATTTACTCTTAATTGAGTATTTATCTGGGCAATAGAAATTCAATACACAATTATGAACCAATCAAAATTACCTGTCGATGAATTAATTACTCTTAATTAAGTATTTGATCTGGGCAATAGAAATTCAATACAGAATTACGAACCAATCAAAATTACCTGTCGATGAATTATTTATTCTTAGTTGTTTATATGATCTGGAAAATACACGATTCAATACATAATTACGAATGGTTATCCCATCGTTATTCTAGAATTCCGAAAGGTGTGCGTTGATTGATATCAGAGATGGCCGATGATGGTGCGTGGATTGCAATCTGAGATGGCCGGCGAGGAGGACAGATTGCGAGAAGAGATGGCCGACGAGCAGGGCTGTTGCGAGAAGAGGCGTAGGCGTTTGATACGGAGGAAGATATACGTGATTTTTTAAAAAGCCCCAAAACGACGTAGTATTATGCAATTCTATACCTAAGGTAAGGTACATAATAGCCACATATTCCCTTTTCCATATATATATATATATATGTATGTATCCTACAATACTATTAATGGTTATCCTATAGAAAAATGGACTAAAAAAGACTAAAAAAATAAATAAAAGTTGAAAGCACCCTACGGCCTACGATTTTGTTAACAGGACCTCTTCCCCTCATAAATCTTCAGCCCACAAACTCACTCAATCCCGTTATACCCATCAAATTAAATTAAGTCGTCGTCCGTAATTCTTGAAGCGGAGAAGAAGAAGTGCAGCAGAGCGATAAAACCAGTGATTCACTCACGGTCTCAGCAAAGAGGAAGGGGTTCACGAATTCTAAATTTGGGAACATTGCGTCTTCAACTCGTAGCTACTGTCTACTCACGCTCACTCTCACCCCATGGAATATTCACGTAAATAAGCTCTAACCCTTAAACATAATTTGGTTGAAATTAAAACAAGTATATGGTTAGCACTTGTTATTTGGGTATGTTTTTAAGAGTTTTAGATTGGTTTATTTGGTTGAAAACTTGAAATTGTAGTCCGTTGAATTATATTTTTTTTACAAACCTAAATTTAATGTTTTATGCTGTACTAGTTATTACTTACATATTTATTTGTGAATCTGATTGTATTTTGGTGGAGTTCTAATAGATCTAGCATATATCTCACTTGCCATATCATCAATAAACCAATGTAGTGACGGGAAATCAATATTTGTTGGGTGGTTTATATTAATAAGTGATGTGTGTATGAGCTAGGCTTTCATGATTTGATTAATGTATAAGAAATGAGATAATGGGGGTGAGGTGTAACCGAGCCGAGACAGTTTGTGAGCTACTCGAGACCGACTCGAAAAAAAACTCGAAATCGACTCGAGATGAACCGAGTCGAGCTCGAGCTGCTCGAGTAGGGTTTCGAGCCAAGATCGAGCTCTAAAACACTTGGCTCGCGAGCATAATCGAGCTTGTATAATATTACTATTTTACCCTTTTATATCTAATTAAATTATTTTTATACCTATAGTATATTATGAATTGTGAAGAAAAAAGCCCTAAACCTAATTGTTATCTGCCCTCATTCACAGCCTACAGCCCTCAAATCGGCGACCGCGTGACACCTCGACCCTTTCTTCTCGATTGCCGACTACTCGTCGATTGTTCGCCTAATATCCGTCGACCGCCGTCAGTGAGTCACTGAAGACTAAAAAGTGGTAATCGCCTGTCGAAGTTTCTTCCCCCCGTCCATCGACCGCTGGGCGACTGAAGACTAAGGACTGGTAATCACTCATCGGCCGTTGTGGCGCCGTCCGTGAGTCACTGACTTCATCGATCACGATCTCGTCACCGTCGATCGTTCCGGTGTTCCCCATCTCGAATTTAAGGGTCTCGTCATTGTCGATCGTGCCGGTGTTCCCCGTCATCGGCGGCGAAGGTAATCTCATGACTCTTGAATCTTCCTGTCTTCATCGAATAATTTTGTTTGACTGTTCTAGTGTTCCCCATCTCGAATAGTCGAATTTAAGGTTCTGTTTGGTTGTTCCCCATCTTTAATTAGAAGCACACGTTCCTTAATTCATCAAATACAGTAGCTATAGGTTTGAAGTTTTTTTCTGTTTGGTGAATCTAGTAGAAGTTATAGTTTGTGAATTAATGTTATACTTTCTGTTTCAATTGATTTCTAAATAGTAGCTATAGACTTGGTGAATCTAGTTGAAGTTTTAATGTTATAGTTTTTCAAACGGCAGCTACATATTTGGTGAATCTAGTAGAAGTTGTAATTTGTGAATTAATGTTATACTTTCTGTTCAATTAATTTCTAAACAGTAGTTATAGATTTGGTTTTATACTTCTATTGTACTTTACAGTTGACATCATGAGTCTTGACTATAAGTAGTTGTTGATGAAAAATAAATAGTTTTTGTTGTTTTATGAACAATGTATCAAGTTTTAATATATACTAGACTGTAGTATGTAATTTGATATGATACCAAAGTTGTAAAAAGCGTGTCCGAGACGCAAAAGCGAGGCTCACATGACTGGGCCTTTTCAACGTTGAAGCGAGACACATAGATTAGGCGTACAGCGTACTAAGACGCGGTGAGACGCCAAAGCGCAGTCAAAGCGCGCCTTGGTGTGGATATAGACGCTGTTGACTTTTTTTGGTTTGACCGACTTATTTAACCCTAAAATGTTACCGTTCATTCATTCTTCGCTTCTCAACACTGGGCCGACCCTGGACTCTTCGACCGAGACAATCGACGCTTCCTCACCTTCAATCGCCGATTTGCTTTGCTCCCTGCTGCGATTGAGTTTGTTGTTTCTCTGGGTTGCTTCCGATCGACACCTATCTGCCCAGAAAACTTTGAAGTTCGAACAGCCCTAGTTTCTCTAAGTCTAGGTTGCTTCCGGTCGACAGTCTTACAAGGGCACAGGTTCTAATTTCATTTTCTTTATTTCCATCACTCTATTCATCTATGATTCCTATTTTGTTCGACATTTATATGCTTGAATCTTGATTTCAGAAGACTCCTTGAATTCTGATTTCACTGCTCTTGTAAATTTCTGCTTATTAACAGCTCAGTTTTGGTATCTTTTGTTCTCAAGTTTTTGAATTTTGATTTCACAGTCTTCCTATTGGGTTCATATTCTTGAACCTTGATTATACTTCATGGCTTCATTGATCACTCATATTCTATTTTCTGTTTTGTACTTGACTGCTTTCACAGTGCTTGATTGCTTAAAGTTTAAACTTAGTACTTGATTATGCTTGTTGATGACTTTTATGATGTTACTTGGTATTTGTGTTTGAGAATGAACTCTATTGAATATTAATATCAAAGTTATTTAGTGTAGTTTGAGTGTAATTACATTATTATATAGTATATACTTATACTTCATTTTTTGTGGATATTATGCGCCTCTCCTTCGTGAAGCCCGGACTTTTTTTGCATCTAGCGCCTCAAGGCTCCAGGACACTTTGCGCTTCGGTGCGCCTTGAGCCTTTAATAACTTTGTATGATACGCTTTTTTTAGATTTTTAACAACAAAGAGTGCATGTGTCATTGTGTTGCTTGTAGCTACTAGAAATGAAAAGTTATTGCTGCAACTAGTGGGATGTTTGGTCGAGCCAAGCCGAGCTTGAAAGTGTCGAGTATTTTATCGAGCCGAGCCGAGCTTGAAAGTGTCGAGTATTTTATCGAGTCGAGCTCGAGCTTGAAAATCAAAGCTCAACCGAGCTCGAGTCGAGTTTCGAGCTTCGAGTATTGGGACCGAGCTCGAGCTTGGCACTGTGCCGGCTTGGCTCGGCTCGATTACACCCCTTTATTATTTATGCATATGTATTGTAACAACCTGACGGGAAAGCAATATTCTGTTAATATTTCATATAACAGGGTGCTCTGCAACTATGGCTGAACAACAAACTCTCATAGATGAGAATTTCCCCTTATTTTCCCGGAACCCGGTAAATAAGTTCTCCAACCCCGCCACCGCTGCCACCACCAACTCCAGCACAACCACCACTGTTGCTGATAACCCTAGCTTCATCCAACCCCATTTAGCCAAGGACACATCATTCAATCCCAAGACTGATGATCGAAGTTTTGCTGAATTAGGTCTTTCCGATTGGGCTCTGCAAACCTGCAAAGAATTAGGCATGAAAAAACCTAGCCCTGTTCAACAGCACTGCATCCCTCATATCCTTGCCGGAGACGATGTATTAGGGTTAGCCCAAACGGGTAGTGGTAAAACTGCCGCCTTTGCTTTGCCTGTTCTCCACCGCCTCGCTGAGGATCCTTATGGTGTATTCTGCCTGGTAGTCACACCCACCCGTGAGCTTGCTTACCAGCTAGCAGAACAGTTTAAGGCACTTGGATCATGCTTGAATTTGAAATGTGCCGTTGTTGTCGGTGGAATGGATATGATCACCCAATCAAAAGCGTTGATGCAACGTCCTCATGTTGTCATCGCTACTCCTGGTAGACTTAAAGTCCATATTGAACAGAATCCTGATATCTCTGCTGTTTTTTCCAAAACCAAGGTATCAATTTGCGATGCTATTTGTTTAGTCATTGGGTAATGTATGCATAGGCTAACATCCAAGTATTCAAAACTCAAAAAGTATTTATAGTATCGATTTGGTCCCATTTATGTCAATGAAAACCGTAAAATAACTAAATTACTGTTAAATTGCCGCATTTGGAGTAGCTGTAGTCTGATGAAGATGCCTTAATTAACTGTGGGTGGATGCCAAAAAGTATCAGTCTGATTTTTGTTTATGTTAATTATTAATTATGGGCAAAAACTTGCTGAAAAACCATAAAATGATTCAAGAATTATGTCCCTTTAACTCGGTTTTCACATGTAGTCATTCAAGTATTAAAAAGTGTATAAAGTATAAATTTGGTTTCGTTTATGCCAATGCAAAACTGTAATATGAAAAAAATACCCTTCAATTTTAAAGCTTTTGCCACATTTAGAGTGATTGTGAAATAATAATGTGCATGTGAATCAACTTTACTACAGATTGTCAGAAAGGTATCGTTTTTGCACTCTAGCTTTCGTGTATGCTAATTAGTAATTGCGGGCAAACATGCTGAATGACCTTTAACTGGGTGTATCTTATATATAGAGTCGTAAAATAACAAAAATGCATTTAAATCCACTTTAAGGATATTAATTGAAGTAGATTGCCAAAAATTATTTGAATAAATTCGGGATCCTTTTTGTTATTTTACAACCCTGGAGGCAGAAAAGCCATAATGTCAGGGGCATTGTAGTCATTTTGCATTTTTCATCAAGTCATTGGCAAAAATCTATATAAAAGAAACTCTCTGATATTTGGGTTATCAAATTTTTTTTGAGTAGATTACAGGGCATTTTTGTCATTGTACAACTCTAAAGGTAGCAAAAGCTGTAAAGTTGGTGGAGTTTCTGTCAATTTATTGTTTTTAGTCAAGTTTTTGCCCCTAATTGGCGTAGATGAAATCAAACTGATATTTGGGTGGCCTCTGTTTTGATATTTTAGCGTAAAGCTTTTAAATACTTGGGCATATCTATACTATTATCCTATTTATTTATTGATTGATTTTTCCATTTATGGATTACCTTAATTTTCAGTTCTTAGTGTTGGACGAAGCCGATAGAGTTCTTGATGTTGGTTTTGAGGAAGAATTAAGAGTGGTATTTAAGTGCTTACCCAAAAACAGACAGACTTTATTGTTTTCTGCAACAATGACAAGCAACCTCCAATCACTACTTGAGGTTTCTGCAAATAAAGCATACTTTTATGAAGCGTATGAAGGCTTTAAAACAGTTGACACTCTCAAACAACAGTATGTATATATTCCCAGAACTGTTAAGGATGTTTATCTGCTTCATATCTTATCAAGAATGGGAGATATGGGAATTCGATCTGCCATAATTTTTGTTTCCGAATGCAGGTAGACTTTATAACTTCTCAATAGTTTAAATCCTATTTTTTTGTTTTAATAGCTTAGGGGCATGTTTGGTAAGTAATGTTTGAAGCTTTTAGTTTTGAAAAATAAGCTCCTAGCTTTGGGTATGTTTGGCAGAAATAGCTGTTAGTTGTAGCTGGAAGCTGTATATTTTAGTTATATATGTGTTTGGCAAATTAGCTGGTAGCTGGAACTAAATAGTGTAAAATGATAAAAAAGGACAAATCATAAAAATAGGAGTAATTATAAAACAATTAAAGAGGGTATAAGCTTTGAGCTAGTTTTAAAAGCTACTTCAAGAAGCTTTTTGTTTAAAAAAAGCTTTCACTTTTTTCATCCGAACATGATTTGTACCTTTTTCTTTCAAAACAAAAGGCTACTAGCTCCAAAAATCTGCATACCGAACACACCCTTTGTTTGTTTGGATTTGGAAGCTATGAGCATTTACTCTAAAAAGAAAAAGCTTCTAAGAAAAAGCTACTTGAAGGAGTCTTTAATGTGCAAAATTAGACAAGTGTAATAGCATTTTTCTTTTATGTCATTTTATGCTTTTCAGCTACAAGTCTACAACTACCCTGTCAAACACCTGTGCACAAATAAAAGCTCCAGCTACTTTTGCTAAACAAACCTAGATGTGTGCAAAAATTGAACATTTCTGTGCTACTTATTAATAACCAGGACTTGTCACCTTTTGGGTCTATTGTTGGAAGAGCTTGATCAGGAAGTAGCAGCATTGCATTCATTTAAATCACAATCTTCAAGGCTATCGGCTCTTCATAAATTCAAATCTGGCAAGGTCCCTGTGTTGCTTGCTACTGATGTTGCTAGTCGTGGTTTGGATATTCCAACAGTTGATCTTGTGATTAATTTTGATATACCAAGGTAATTTTCGCAAACATGTATTTAGTGTGTGTATCAGGTGTGTGAGTGTGTATGTATTTATCACAATATCAAAATGGTAAATTGTTTTTTAGATATCCAAGGGATTATGTTCATCGTGTTGGACGTACAGCTAG
This sequence comes from Dittrichia graveolens, assembly GCA_038502395.1. Classification (NCBI taxonomy): domain Eukaryota; kingdom Viridiplantae; phylum Streptophyta; class Magnoliopsida; order Asterales; family Asteraceae; genus Dittrichia; species Dittrichia graveolens. The sequence goes on along the minus strand of JARJIL010000005.1, from coordinate 2,285,191 downwards.
AGCAGGCAGAGGAGGACTAGCAATAAGTATTATCACCACGGTGAGAGGGATTGTTTAATGCAACAAGTTATACTACAACTGATCATGTTGATTCCAATTCTAATTATTTAGGGGTGTTTGGAATTTGCTCATCTAAACAGCTGATTTGCTTTTTGCATTTTCTAAAAAGCAGATAAGCATCTTTGAGTCTCTGGATAAAGAGAAGTGCTTATGTTAATCTGCTAATCATTGGTTAAAATTATAAGTTGCTTTAAATAAGCAGTTTGAGATTGCTTATTTCAAAGTGAGTACCGGCTTCGGCTTATAAGTATAGGCATAAGCATAATTTGTTTAAATGAGTAGTCCGAATTGCCGAACACCCCCTTCAACACCCCTTTAACATCACATTCCTGCATGTAATATAATATCTTGGCATAAAACAAGTTTTGGAATGGGATATAATGTTTTGGCATTATCGAGCTACAAAGTTGAAGTCAACTATGTGAATTGATATTGAACAAAAGGTTGCGGGTATGAGTAGGTTTACCTTTCATTGCTCTGTTGGTCATATTTGATGTAAATTTATGGCAGAGAGAAGTAGAGCTTATTCATGCTATAGAAAAAGATACAGGGAAAAAGTTGGAGGAGTTTGAATATAATGAGAATGAAGTGCTCGAAAACATTACTAAGGTAAGGTTTTATAAGTGTTGATTTTTGTTTCTAATAACATGTTTACAACTCTCTCTTTCATACTTTGAGTTGGCCAAATTTTATACAATTTTGTGATTGATAATAGCGATTTAACGCAGGTTTTTAATGCTAGACGTGTGGCTAATATGAGATCAAGTGATGATGGCTTTGATGAAATGGTTAAAGCAAGGAAAGAACAAAAGATGAAAAGTTTGGCAGAAAAAGGATTACTGAAGAAGAACAAGAAACGAAAAAGAGGAAATCGCATAAAGAAAGTAGTAGACTAACTTGTAGTATTTAGTAAAGTTTTTTCATTTAATTATTTAGTAGTATTCATATAATGACCACAGTTTTCTGAGCTAATTACAAGCTTTTGGTTAGTTTCTCAGTTTGGCCATTTTGAAACAAGTATTTGTATAATGACATTGCCTGTTTTCACGATTTAGGCCGACTCCATCTCGCTTGCCTCCATTACGGGAATCACTTTTGCTTTCTTTTCTTCTCGGATGTTTCGGTTTGTCAAGGTGTCAGTTGCCTGCCCATGGATTCGGTAATACCCACTTGCCGCAATTTCACAAAATCAAAATCAAATATTGAAGCCATTGTTCCATCTAGTTAGTTCATTGTTGCCATTTATAAACCCTAACTATATAAGACTTTTGAGACTTGACAAGTTTGGATGTAGGTAGATGCTCTTAACTAAGGTTATTACTAATGAGTATCAATAAAACTTCTATTCATATATATGATTCCTCAATTGATTTGCTTACTTGCTATGTAATTAATTTAACGGGACAAGAAGAACAAACTTCTTCTTTGCTACTGCAAGTCTGCAATGCCTTATGCGTGCTTTCACGTTAGTCAACTTCTGGGATTTGATTGCATAATGTGTACGCAATGTTTTAAAACCCGGGTTTTTAGTTGACCCGGGCTCCTCACCGGGTCACGGGTCAACCGGTTCGACCGGCGGGTCTACCCGGTTTTCATATTTTTAATTTTTTAAAAATATATATGCATATGTGTGTATATATATGTATGTATATAAACTTGGAAACAATCAAGAATGTGTTAAGAAGCTAAATAAACTATCAATAGTAAAATGAAATTCTATTAAGAGGGTTACGTGAACTCAATGGAGGTTTATGCTTGAGGGACAGTCGCATACCGGAGATGACAGAGGACAGGAGTTGCCGTCGACTATTGGGAGGGGTTCACAACTCATTTTTAGAGTTTCTGTCGAGTGAGGGTTTCAAAGTATCAATTGTCGAGATGACTAATTGCTAAACTTTTATGTTTTAAAAAAATATTAAATAAAAAACCGGGTCAACCCGGGTCGACCGGTTCAACCATAAACCCGGGCGGGTCAATGCGGGTCAGAAATGAACAAAAACCCGGTGTACATTGACCCGGTCTCCTCACCGGGTCACGGGTCAACCGGTCGGACCGGACGGGTCAACCCGGGTTTTAAAACATTGTGTGTACGTATGATTTTTTTTATAATTAGTTTGTGTGCAAATATTTGATTATTATAAGTATACTTGATTTAAATGCCCGTGTGATACACGAGTTGGTTTATTAAAAATGACAAATATTAGACATTAATAAAAAATTAAAAATACGAAATAAATGAGAATTTAAACAAGAGAGAGTCTGTTTGTTAAAACGTAATAATTAAACACTTAATAGTGATTTGTTTTATTATAATATATGATTATTAACAAGACAAGGTGTGAAAGAATGAGTATTAAAGTAAAAATAGCTGATGCTTAATGAGTCAAAATGTACTTTAAAATTGAATAATTTAATGGCGTTTTTCTGTTTCATTCAATACAGTATTCATTCAGAAACGATAATCAAACGCGCTAAATGGTTTCATTCAACAACAAACATACAATGGACACAACTACCAGATATTAACGACTTTTATTTATGCTACTAGAAAAATATGCAATCAGGTGTCAAATGTCAGTACCGATAAAATTTAGTAAAGTTGGAGCACCAAATTAGTAACTTTCAATGGAATAATTTGATACCAATCCACTTAGACTGATTTAGAACACAAAACTCTATAATTTGAATAAAATATAATATTCTTTTCACCCGGATAACATTTTTTTAATTCAAACAGTGAAAGCTTGATTGCTTGCTACCCAAATTGATAACATCCAACAACTTGATATGATACTTTTTGTTATGAATGTTTTTATGAATCTTAGTTATATAATACTAGCATCGTATACTCGTGTAATTTTACGATGGTAAATACTAAATAGTTTCTGTTTTACAACATGTCGTTTTTAAAAATGTAATGATTGATATAGGGAGAGAGAAGTTAAAAAAGATTTTGGAAATTTTGTTGTGGGGATCTAACTGTACCAATTGGCATAGGGCTATCATTAAACCTTTGCTTTGGCCCGCAAATGCTTGAAAGGTTCTGCGTTGAACCACCGGTCTTCTAGATTGTGTGATAACATGCTTTTGTATTGATTGTTGCTGTTTGTTGTTATGATTTAACATCAATTCACTTAGCTTTGTGTTAATTCTTCACCGTTAAACCTTTTTTTACAGGTTCGGTGAGTACAACTGTTTAGCTGAGTTTTTTTTAGAGGAAAGCTTGACCAACACTTTGATATTTATTTTGTAAAAAGACGAGTCATGTTTTATAGTGTAACACAACAGATATTTGGATGTTTGTTATTTTTGTAAATGTTTGTATTTTATATTATCGTTAAAATTTGCTTCCGTAACGATTTAGAAAAAATGACTTTAGAATTTCGGTGTTACATGCATCACTTGGGCTATCACCTACCCACTACACCTCCTTACAAGTTACAAATTCTAACCACTTAGATGCAGCAAGTTATATTTTTTCAAGGAATACTATTATACCTTCTAAAATTAGTCGCTAAAATTATCATTCTAACATCATATTTAATAAAACAAGTGACAAAAGTAAATAAATATAATTAAAGAGAAAAATAGAAGATAAAGATTAAAAAGATGAATTAGGAAAATTTAGTATAATAAATAGTCGAGTACGTAAACACGACAATAATTTCGTAATCTACCCTCAATTTAAGAACAAGTACCGAAAGCAATTTTTAATTACTAAATTCAAGAACTTGAAGCAAATTCTAATCATCTGAACAACCCAATCGATATGATTTTTTAAAACACAAAATTATTCTGGAGTTGTAACATAGATAGATTATATAAGTGTGTAAATTAACAATTAAAAACAAAAAAAATCAAGATTTAATTTTTATAGTTGGAAATTAGATTCGTCCCATTGAAGAACAGGATCCAGATTCTGCTCTCTCTTAAGTTTGTCCTTCAAAAACCAATCGCACACCTTTCCTGCGTTTAATTCTTCAATACTACACCCTTCTTGCTCTCCTATCACTCTCAAAAGATTTAGCGACGATATCTGCATGCAATGCATCAAATGAGCCGTCCGTCACAAAAACTTTTTAAGCCATCACAACACACAATTTCACATTAATTTATAAAAAAAGTATCACCAAATTACAAAAAGATGGGTCTAGAATTCAGTCACATTAATTTTTTTTAAAAAATTAGTAACGAGCATATATAAAACATACCGTCAATCGACATAAGAACGCTTCATGAGAGGTCAACCCAGACATCTCGACAATGCCGGCTTCTTCCAGGGTTAAGAAGCTTCGTCTCTCGGAGCTTTTTTCACCTTCTTGTCCATCAACATTAGCTCTCAATGCAGACCTTGTTCTTCTCTTGTTACTTCCAGCAGTGGGATTTAGATTCTTGATTCGAGCATTCGTGGAATAATTAGAGATCAAGGATGAATGATAACAGGTAGTTTTACAAAGTTTGAGTGCATTCATGGCGGTTTTTGGGTCCTAAGAACACCCTAGCTACAATGGATGATCGAGGAAGTTGATACACAACCAACCAAATCTAATGCCCATTTCTTTTTTTCTCTTCTTTTCCTCTTCAATTATATGATTTAATTTGTGTATGTGGTGCCTGTTGAGATATAGATGTGGATAACCTTACTTTCTCTTTCCTAGATTAAAAAGATTATATTTATATAAAAACTATTTCAAGTTATATATACCACACCTTTATTAATTTTAATAAAAACTTCATTTTTATCGATTGGTTGAGAAAATATTGGTTAAACAGAATCGAATATATATACCGAACTCCTATTAAAATTGGAGAATGAGAATCATAGTCTTTAGAAGCTACCGATATGAGTAAAAAAATGATTTTAATATTTGAAATGAGAATGATATCTTATGCTTTATAATTAAACTTTCATGTTTGCGAAAAATTCACTTTAATCGTCTTAGAGCTATGGCTATCATTTTTCTTAAAAGTTTATTTAAATGTTAATTAAGCTAGCCAAACATCTTCATATCTTCTTCTTATATAAATAAAAGACTAATTAAGATAAATTTTATTATACGATCCTAGTCTTTTATTTACCGATAAACAATCTTGACATTCTATGTACTCAAAAATTGAGGGAATCTGATTTGAATTTAAAAAATCAAGCTAATACTATTGATTGTTTATTTTTGAATTGTTTTTGGAGATATCTAATGACAATGATAAGATTTAAGTCAAATTGATTTGAACAACAATGATAAATTCGTTTCTAAAAAAGGGTTTAGTTCATAAAAATATATTCAATTTGTCATATTTTGCTATTGTGTGTACTTGACTTTTAAACTTACCATTTGATGTATTGAATTTGCGAATCTTACCATTTTATGTATCTAACCTTATATAGCAGGTAAGATGCTCATGTGGTACCAGTTTAATTGAGGTGGCGATGACATGGCGGTGATTTGGTAGTTAAAGTTGTTTTCCTTCTTTAAAAAAATTCAAAACAATAACAATTAACAATAAGAATAACAATAACAACAACAACAACAATAACAACAATAACAATAACAATAACAATAATAATAATAATAATAATAATAATAATGGTTTTGGATATCTAAACTACCGATTATAGTTTCCTATTTTCCTTCATGAATCCACTTTCCAAAATCTTGGTTTTCATTCTTTACAAAAAATTCAAAATCAATGATGATTCCGATTGAGATTTTGAATGGTTCTTGCTTTGATTCAACCCCAATGTTTGATGGTTGTAGTCTTACGATTTCATCAGTTCATCAGAGAGATCGACTTTCCAAAATCTAAATCGAAAGGTTCTTTCTTTAGATCTGGTAAGTAGTTTTGATTTAGGATTCTTGTTCGGTTTGGGTTTGTTTCATAGATTCATTGACATCGCATTTATTAGATCTATATTTCACGCGATAGCTGTTTGATTAAAGGCAAAAAATATGCATAACTGTTCAAAAATGTTCTTTTTACTTTTGTTTATTTGGTTCAGGCTAAAAAGGCAAGAGTTGAATGATTTGAAGTTAAATTAAGTGAAAATCAAGAAGAAATGAACTTTGGAAGAAGTTAAGTGAAGTTATAAAGATAAAGGAAATGAAGAAAAGAATAAAAGCCAAGATAAAAGAAATGAGAGATAAAAGAAATAAAAGGAAAGAAAAGAAAGAAAAGGATAAGGAAAAAGATCAAGGGAGCTAGACAATTTGAAGATCATGATGCGACCTTTTGTTGGTCGCGCCACGACCAATGGATAAGGTGCGCCAGTCAAAGTTTCAAAGTTAGTGCTTATCTCGTGTGACAACTAGCAATCACAGCGCGACCATTAGGGATTCGAGCCATGATCTGTTGGATAATGTAGGTTCAAAGTTTGAAGAATCATGATAACGCGTGAACTTTACAGATCATGGGTTAAATATGAGTTGGCACTAACTAATGATGTGGCAATTCAGGGATATAAACAATAAATAAAAAATTACAAAGGTTAACTGATACACTAATTGGTAACTTTCAATACTAGAATACATTAAATGATAAATTTACAAGTTTGATACATACAATAATAAAATATGACAAGTTGAATACATTTATTAATTAACAATAGTAATGATTAATTAATAATTATTTATTAATATCAATAAAAGACTAATGTGAATATACTCTATTAGACAATTTTAGTCATTGATTTAGATGAAAATTTTCATTATCAAATTTGAATAATCTATTTTGGTAAAAAGTGATATCCAGTTTTAACTTTTTTTTGATAAAATTGGATTCAATTTTGACTTTACTTTAAATCAAAATTATTATGAAAAGTTTGATATATACCATTCTTAAACTTTATAATATTGTAATTGTCCACCTTAATTAACAAATATCGATAATATTTACCCTTTCGTAACATTTTAAACTATCATTTAAACCAAATTTTTGGTTTTATTATTTTAAAATATTTTATAATTACTTTAAATTTTTTTAATTATAACATAAAAAATTGACTTTATTATTCCTAATTATTTAATATTCATTATTTTTTTAAACAAATCCGTATTTCACAAGATCATTCAATCTAGTTATAGATGTATGACAAGCAACTTTTTTTTAATCAAGGTAAGTCATTAATGTACACGTTTTATTACTTACATTTAAAAATACGTATGAGTAAAGGATACCAAATTACCAATTATTCATTATATCAAAATATCAAATAGCCAGATAGTCGACGACCGAGTCTCTCTAGTATTGATGGTGATTAATTAAAATATACATTGCACTAATTTTTTAAAAAAAAATCATACATTAGTTAAAAAGTATATTAATTAAAAAACCGTATTACTAAAAGTAACATTGAATGTAAAACAATACATTATTTATCAAGCTTATGCATAAATTTAATTTTCGTCATCAAAATACTTTAGGAGATATGAGATATCCTTATACTTTTCCTCATATTTATCTTTTTACTCACAACAACAAAACACGTGTTAAAATCAATGGAGAATGTGAAAAAAGAGAATTAGTGGACTCCATATGTCATCTTATGGTGAGTATATATAAAAATGAAAGAGGAAAAAGTAAAAGAATATATCATTTTTCATATTTTAGATATTTTTTCGTACTCATTATATTCTCCTCCTCGATCATTTATAGGAAGAATCAAAAGCCTACATCAATAAGAAACATTATCATTTATTATATATGTCAGTACTTAGAGGCGTTTGGTTCATAAAATTTTAAAGTATTTAACAGAATTTGCATTTTAAATCATTTAAAATCTCATGTTTCGCTGGAAAATAGAAATGTGAGATTAACATTTCAAATCCCTTATAATCTCATGGTTGTGGCCTTATGGGATTTCCTAAATTCCATAGAAGGTAGGATTTTGATAATCAAACTGAAACTTGACCCCATATACACACACATATATAAACTACATGTTTATCATAATAACTCGATTAAGCATTTTAGACAATAAAAAAATCAACCCTAGTAAACTTATTGGGTTTGGTCCGTTCGGATTGGACCGGGTTAGTCAAATTCAAATATTTTTAACATCCTTAGTTCCTCACATTCTATCAATAATTTAACTAGTTGTAATTTATAATTTAATTTAACAAATAATTTGTTAAATAAACAAAATAGTACAAAAAAATATAAGTGATGATAATTCTGTTATTTATTATGAAATTTTTTTAAATCTTTTAAATGTTTTACAAAGCAAACAAGATTTAACATATGCAAATTCTATGACTCATTATAGATAAATTTCTATATTAGATTTTAATAATATTATTATAATAAGTATACTTTATTACTTATATAGTTAAATTGGGATAAATTTGAATGTAACTAAGCCCAATTTAAACTATTGGATCTGATCATTAAGAATAAAGGTGGATAAATAGGACTAGTTTGATGAAGATCGTCAAGACCATATCAGTTCTGAACCATTCAAAGACCGCCATGCTGGTTTACTGTTCAAACCGGTGTGGAGGAGGACTGTCACGAACCGGTCTGAAACGGTCCAAAAGTCGGTCCGGACCCAGCCAATCCAAGCGTCTAAACCAGTCCTAAAAAACGAGCCGGTCCGGACCGGTCGATCCAAACCGGTCCCAACAACTAGTTTTTTTACAAATACTCTATAAATAACTCATCACATCTTCCATTTTTCTTTACACCAAACTTCTTTCTACATATTCTTTATATTATTTTCTCATCTTCCTCACATTATTTATTTCGAACAATATGTAGTTTAATTTCGAAGAACATTTTAATTATTTTCAACAATATGTAATTTTATTTGGTACAAGTGCACAATTATTTAAATTTTCAATAAGATGATGTTTATCTGATTTTTTACGATTTAATTGTCGAAATTTTTTGAAGAAAAGGAAACCAAAAACCAAAATTGTCTTAACCTAAACTTAAAATACAGAATCGGAAATGTTTAAAACGAACCGAAAAATATCCGAATGAAAACCAGACGGCTCTAGACCAAATCGGACAGGTCCGGACGAGGACTCGTCCGAAAAGAAACCAGTCCGCTAAAAAACTGAATGATCTTGTGCGAGGACCAGTCCGCCGAGAACCAGACCGACCTCAAAAGAGTGCAGGGCCAAATTTGTTCCCCTCTAATTAAGGAAAGAAAGGAATTGGGCCGGCGTATTTGACCCTCCTGAGTCCTGAATCCTGATTAAGCTGCTAAACGCAACCCATATCATCATTTAATTGTTTTCGAATTTAAACAGTTAAGGATAAATACAAGTTATGTGATAAACTGATAATCAACATTAACGAGACTGTATTTTGTATAAATAAAGAAACGTAATATATACAATCTTTCGATGACAAAATATATACAATATTTCGGACCGAGCAGAAAGACCATTTTGGCCCTCTAGCGATCTTGATGATCATACCCATGTGAGGCAAAAGACCATTTCTCCCCTTCTCTCTCAATCTTGAATTCTTGATGATACAATACCAAAGCGAACAAAAAGACTATTTTGCCCTTAGATCTCAAAGTGTGGTTCAATTTAGTTAAGTCCCCAACAGCTCAAATACATGACAGTCTTGATAGACTCTTCAGTTTGCTTTGACTTGTTATCCAATTTCTTCAAAGAACCAACCCCATCATCAGAAAACACCATGGCAGCCTGCTTTGAGTTAATTGCAGCTAAGTCCCTCAAGTTATTGATTATGAAACTCTCACACTTTGAAGAAAACTGATCTTTCTGTTTCATCCTTTGTTTTCTCTTGTATTATCAATCACTATTCGCTACCCTTCACAAAAAGCACTAGAAATTTGTTCTTAATGGGTTAAGAAAATTAAAGGGGTCATGAAAGATGTATTGGAGGTAAGTATAGGAAGAATGAATTGTGATGTTTGGAGGTGTCATATATAGTGGAGGTGTTGGGCCTTTTCTGGATAACTTTTTCATTATCCACCTGTACTTTTCTTTATTGCACTTCTGACACAAAGTTTCTATGTTGTACATTACAGTCCTTGGATTTGTTTTAGAAATGATAATGATAGCAGGGTATATATTATGAAAGAATAGTGTAATATATTCAGTAGCTATTGCTACCATTTTTCAAAAGTGAAATGTACATGAGCTAGCTTTCTGATTATTTTAAATACTCTGAGAGAGTTTGTTATCATATCAACATAGTATTTTACTGTTAAAAAAGTTCTTTGTTCTAATACTACTTTTATAGTTAAGATTAGATTGTATACATAGTTTCAATCAAGCGTGGGTTAGCATCATAGATGTTTGGCTTAAACTCCTTCTAACGTTGTTGGTTAGTAAGCGATGCAGGACTCCAAACAGGCCATCAAGAATTTCAATTTTAAAACAACTTAAAGTCTTAAACTAGTTTGTTTATCAATAAATCTAGGTATAAATTCTATATGTTTTAGGTAGTACATAGTAAATTGCTAATCTTCTGATATATATAAAAATTAACCTTCATCAATCTAATTAGAAGATCTTAGTCATTTATTTAATTATAATTAAATCCTAACAATTCATTTGATCAAAATTGAAAGTAGAATTTTGACTTTAATAGACAAAATTTAAAACTCAATTTTTAAAATTTAATTCTTATAGGAGATAAGATAGTAAAAAACAATATTTAAATTATAAAAAATATATATATTTTGGATCTTTGTTTAGAAATAATATTTATCTTATTTTAAGTTGATTTAAATGCACAAGTATATAATTAAGATTAAAACGGTATGTACTAATTTAATATAATAAAATTATTTAGATTAACCTTGAATAATGTTTATTTAATTCAAATTTTTTATCTACTTCATTAATTTAGGAATAAATATTTAAGTTCCTTATCATTATCTATGTTTATTATTTATAATATAAACCTAAACATAATTAACTTTTATATTGTTCTTACGGTTATCATCATTTACTTTTTAATTTTAAGTCAACTGACTTTAATATAAAATCATTTTAGTTTTTAAAAAAGTGCATAAACAAATATAAAATAATACTTTTATGATTACCCGTATATTTACACGGGTATTTAAACTAATGATACTAATAAACAAATAATAAAAGAAACATATTAGTCTAATGTAATTCTCTGTGTCTTTAAAATATCTATTTTCCTCTTCGTCAATTTCCTTTTTAGTTGTTACCTTTTAGAATTCCATCCGCTTAAATTAGTTTTGATTAATGTTAGGGACATTTTGTATAAAATCGAAAGTATAGGGGTTGAATATGAACCAAAACTTTCTTCTAGAATGTATGAAGGCATATGTGGAAACTGTGGACTGCAGGTGAAGGTTTAGAGGAAAACAACCGGCTGCAGAAGAAGGTTACCGGCGGAATGGGCAAGAAAACCGGGGGTGGGTTCCATTCCTGGAGCTTGGACCGCCACCTGTCAGTTTCATTATTTGGAATCTTGGATAAAGACAATACTAATCCATGGATTGTTGACTTCAAAAATGTCTAACCGATAAGCATATCGTGATTTTCACTTTTTTGATATACTGAATTTCACATACGTTTTGGTTAACCTTTATAATATTATTACACTTATTTAATATTTACTTTAATCTTAAAAATATTATATTTATATAAAATAAACATGTTAAGAATTAAGATATCTTAGTGGTAATATATTTATAAATTTCCTATAAAAGTTTTAGGTTCAATCATCGCTAAGTATAAACATCTATATAGCTAATTGAAGTGTAAGAAACACCCATAAAAATAGTTTAGTCACGTATATTAAAACATAGCTCAGCTTTTTCGAGAAACATGCTAGAACGGGTAATCCCTTCTAAAAGAAATATATATATATATATATATATATATTTATAATTATAATCTTTCAAAATATCAATTTTTTACTTCAATTATTATTTGTAAATAAGTTATAATCATTTTAAATAGATTTTAATCATAAAAAATAGTCAATTTAGAAAGATGCATGTATATTTTTTATAATCTTTCAAAACATCAACTTTTACTTAAATTATTATTTTTAAATAACTTTTGATTATAAAATTTAGTCAATTGACTATCAAATAGTCTACCATAACTACTATCATACATTCAGTTATAAGATTAATATTGTAAAATTTTTTAATAGCAGTCACCGTCAATAACTCTAACCCTAATAATAAAAACTTTGTTAAAATTTAATAAGAAAATTTCAGCACCTATTAAAAAGTTTCCATATCAACAAGAAACCGATGATCATATTGTCAAAACTAGCTCATAAAAGAATGTTACACCTAACAACTTAATTGGGATATTATTGAAATAAGTTTGTTTGTTTTTAAGTGATAAATCGTAGCATAAGTAAAATATCAGTAACAATAAAAATGCTAAAAAAACACCCCATGTTGACTAAAAGCACACCCCCTCTAACAACTTCAATTATCTTAGATATTTTAAAATCTAATGCAAAACAGAATTTTTATTTGTAAATCAACAAAAAAATGTTTATAAATAACAAATTTACAAATTAATAACGTATCTTCTATCTAATATAATATAAATAAAAGACTAACAAGTATCAAATTTATTGAATGATCGTAACACTTAATTTAATAAAATATATTTAATAATCTTGACCATCCATTTAATTAAAAATAAAAATAAAAATTTTGACTTTTCTAAGTCAAAATTAAATCAAAGTTATTAAATAAATTTTATGTCTTTTTCAAATCCTATAATATCATATTTGTCCACCTTAATTTAAAAATATCATATTAACCCTTTATAAAAATTTAAAATATCATATTTAATCAAATTTTTAAATTTATCATTTTAAAATATTTTAAAATTATTTTAAGTTGTTTTTAATTATAACAAATAAATATCTGACCTTATTGTCCCAAGTGTAAAAATAATAATTGATATGTTGTACAAGAAATGCAATCATGTCTCGATACCATGCTTCTTCAGTCACGTATGCCCTTAACATCGCGTTGATGCTTTCGCCGCTGGTCTGGATGTTGACGCCGTTTGTCGGCATTCCTCTCGTGTTTTATAACTGTTTAATAACTTTTTATTAATGTTTAATATTTATAATTTTGTTAAATCAACCCATGTATCACACATGCATCTCATATAGTTTTATGATATATTACTTGTAGGTAATATTTTTAACAAAATAAAAAACTAAACACTACGGTTCCACCCCCTCCCATCTAAACCTTCTCACTCATAAGTCATAATCTATCTTCTCCTCACGCTTTGGACCCATCACCGGTAGATGTTGAACAAGTTATTGCCATGTTATATAAAATGTTGTGGTAGTTAGTGGTGGTTGTTGGCGTCCGACCGCCTTCACCTTCACCTTCTTCCCCCCTTTCTCTCTCACCGGTTTTTAGTAGTGGGCTTACATACCCCAATAACTGGCCCAAAAGATGTTGCTATTCTTATATAGAACCAAATTATGGATCTAAATATGTTGCTATTCTATAGTATTACTATCGAATATTTATAAGGCCCATACCAAATTCAGTTCTGAGTCTTGTGACTTGTGAGAGTTGAAAAACATAACCCACATCTTCCAAATTTCATAGACTTTCTCCATTTGTTTAAGGTTTCTCTTAATTCCTACACCTATTTGTTTAAATCCTTCATGAATTCATTGGGCATGACCAAAATCACGGGTGTGTCAAGCATTCAAGCCTATATGCGGAAAAAGCAAACCGTCAAACTTTTAAAATTAAACCATTTCATTAAATAAATAACTAAAATAACTTAACTTTTTACAATTATTGTTAATAAAAATAGTAACTTTAAACCGAAATTTTACTACACAAGTTTTTACATATAAATCAACAAATAAAGAAGGTATTTTACATGTTAATTGCCCAATGATGCGAACCTTGTGACCAAGCATGTCTTGACTTAATCTCTACTCCCGATTCTTAAAAGATAAACACACTCACACACATCATATATAGGGCGGGACTCGGGAGAGTGCAATGATTCATACGCTATGAATAAGGATCATCGAACCCCCAATTATAGGATAGTAGGTTGACTCATTGATTAATATGAGTGCATGATATCAATTTGTCGTGTCTCTAATATATATACTTAGTAGAAGTATAAAAGATGTTTCATTAACAACACCCTTTATATATTTTATGTGTCTTTTAAACAAAAAACAAAAATGAATGTGGTTTTAGAACAATTAATTACATATCTAAATAGGTCTAATTATAAGAACCTAACACTGAAAATATCCAATATTTTCTTCATAAAGAAATATATTAATGAAAATTTACAACATATTTTTTATATTACATTAATTATCCATAATCTCTGACATATTTAAAATCGTTCTATTTTACATCTATTTGAAATTTATAAATGTCTGCACCTAAATATATAATGTTTACAACTCTAATAGATGTCAACCAACGTAGGCTATATATGTGTGTCTATTTATACATATACACACGTGAGCACACACACATACATAAACAAATAGGTTCACACAAACACACATCATAGGCATTTTGATATATTTTCTAAACGAGTTAATGAGACCCACATTTTACGGAAGTTTATATCAAAATATAGATAAAAATCAAATGTTAATATTTCTTTTTAAGTCAATTTTCTAAATCTTTTTTATTTAAGAAATACCATATTAAATCTTTCTTGTTTATAGAGACACATTTTAAATATCTTTTTATTTAATAAAATCTCAATACCTTGTTCATGAGGAATTAGATAATGTTGTTGTTTTTTATAATATGATAATTTTATGCATATTCTTACTTAAAAGTTTGATTTTTTTATGTTTTAAGATGAAAAGAATTAGAATTGTTCTTAAAGAGTTTTTTTGTTGAAAATCTTTCTTTGGTATTAAATATCAATAATGTTAACTCTCATGCATTTCTTAGTCGGACTAAGCCAACTAGCGATTTCTTGCAAGTCTTTCATAAGTTTTAGAGCAGGAAGTGGAACTAACTTTTATCTACGTGTCGATATAAATAATAACGTAATATAATAGTTATTGACGAACTATATTTTTTAGTGTTGAATATTGAAAAATACATTTTTAAATAGATGAAAAAACATATAAAATTAATGGTCTTAATATAATCATAATAAAATTTGGAACTATCTTATCTTATAAACCATATTTTCAAAAAACCATCTTTTTAAAAGTGATGATGTCATGCAAGGCTACATGTAAAAAAAATTAAACAAATTGGGAGGGGACTGGATGAAAATTATGGGGAGTTTTTATAAAACATGTGAGGGCCTTTTAAGAAAATGTGAGGGGGTTTTATAAAAATTATATATTAATGTAATTAATTATAGGTTATTTATAAATTATGTTTAGTAACTTGTGATATATTTGTTTAGAGAAAAAAAATAATTATATATTTGCGACCGTCTCATTTTTATCTACGTTTTGGTGTAAATTTTATTGTATTACGACACTTTTTTAAAACTAGTATATTCTTAACTTTTTGTTATCCATTAATAGTAGTGGTTAGGTAATTTTTTGTTTAGATGAGGGTTTTTTTTGGGATTATGGTGATTAGCCGAGTGATCAACTTGAATATGTTATTCAAAGTGTTTAGTTATTGATTTTAAAATATCTTATCTTATATACTTATTAAAAGAAAAAGATGACAAAACTAAATTTTCACCAATCACAACATCCCATTTAAAAAAAATTGTGTTTAAGAATACAGTGACGTCATCCCAAAAAAACCAATTTTTGAATTTTAGATTAGTTACAACTAAATCTATTCAAATTAACATTTCAATTTATGACCAAATGATCAAAGTTATTGAACGTATTAAAATTTATGACCAAATTAAAATTTATTTTAATTTCTTTAACTAATTAACCAAATTTTAGGATGATATTTAATTAATTTGTTAGTTAAAACTTTAATTGCAATTTGAAAACCTCAATTGTATAAAAAAATCAAATTTTGAATTTTAGATTAGTTACAAATAATCTATTCAAATTAAATAAATATGAGAAATTTTAGATAAGTTACAATTAATCTATTCAAATTAACTAATTATAAGGAATTTTATATAAGTTGCAACTAATCTATTCAAATTAAATAATACTATTATTTTAGATGAGTTACAACTTTCGAATTTTACTAAATAAGTGGATATATGAGGAATTTTAGATGAGTTATAACTAATCTATTCAAATTAAATAATACTATTATTTAAAGTATCCGATTATACATGAAACATTAATTTGAAATCAGAAATGTTTCAATATATACTATTATTTAAAGTACCTAATTTTATATATATATATATATATATATATATATACATACACACACACTTGTGTAAATATATACACATATGATTGAGTAAATGATTTTATCGTCATTTTATAGTCACTAATCGTTTTAATCTGCGGATTATTTTGAATAGGTATATATTAAAGTTGATGAAATTTTTAAGTAAAATTAAAGATATGAATTACAATAAACTAATGAACTTGAACTTACTGCAATGATCAACATTGTTTCTCGAATCTGCAGACTATAATTGTTTGTTAATCAGAATTGCTTTAGTTTATTTCTAATTATTTTTACTATACGTGTTAGTATTTCTTAAATCTATATAAGTTTAAATTTAACTTATATCATCTTCCGTGTTGACACACGGGTCGCTTAGCTAGTATAAATCAAATATTAAAAACTTGATACCTTTTGCGAGCGGCACTTGCAAGTGTAAAGCACTAAAACAAAGTAAAGGAGGTAGAGGCAAGTAACTGAAAAAAGAAAGGATAGAAAAACAAATAATATATAAAATTAATTATTTTAAGAAAATATTCTTGAAACGAAGAGTTGGTATAAGCCACAGATCAATGGCCTTCGAAGGAAAAAAAGAAAGTAGAAAACTGTATGATGAAAACTTAAATGTAAAAAAAAAAGAAAAAGGAAAAAAACAACGCAAAGGTTCAAACCTCCCTCTTACCTTGCCTTTAAGTGCCACTGCGTTGGACTAAATATATATGTTCAGTTGCAGTTTATATATATATATATAGTGAAAGGTTCATTTGAAAAACCATTTTTATTGTGTGAATCACGAGAACCAATCATATCCGTCCAATTTCCCTTCCTTCAATTGGATTGCTCACCTATGAATTCCTTACATGCATCCTGTCACATCCAATTCCCCACGCTCTTATATATATATATATATATATATATATATATATATATATATATATATATATATATATATAACTATTTACCAGAGACTTATTGCTCATAACTTATTATATATAATAATTAGATCATATTTAAGGTTGATGCTCTAAATATTGTTTAAAAGAAAAGGTTATAATTTTGGGACCGACTTATCCTAAGTTTGACTGAGTTGGATGGGGTCGAGTTTTGCAGTACTCGGATTCACCTCAACTCGGCAAGGTCACCAACCTTGTCACGAGTACTCGGGGAGTACTCGGCCTTGAAAAAGGAGTTTTACAACACTGTTTATAATAAGAATATTTTATTCTTTTATATATTTATCTAACAGTAAATTGCATATGTTGTGGACCGTCATTAATAAGCGAGATTTGATTTTTCTAAAATACCCTTTATTAATAAGCCCTTATAATTATTAGCTATTAATTTATTTTAATCAAAAATCAAAATTATTTTTTACAGTTTTTAAATAAGAATCGGTTCTCATTTAAACCTTAATATAAGTCATCATAAAGTTGTTAAAGTGTGTAACATTATCCATTTTCTTCCAATACTTTATATATGTACATTTAATTTTAATTAAACTATAAATATAAAATTTATAGTATAGTTTTTGTAATCAAGTTTTATTTAACAATACGTTGTAAAATTAACTTTATAGAAAACATATCAATAAACTACAATATAATTTCTTATGTTATGCGTATAATACACGAATTTCTAATATAGTGAATAAAAATATGGTTATGATAATGTGATATGTATATTAAACTAACAACATGTAAGTTTATATATATATATATATATATATATATATATTGAAAAGTTTATTTGAGAACCGTTTTTATTGCTAGAATCAGTCTTAGCCGTCCAATTTCTTCTCCTTCAATTAGATTGCCCACCTATGAATTCCTTACATGCACTCTGCCACACTCAATCCCCCACCCTCATCATCCATGAATTCCATTATCCAAAATGAACAGCTAGATTGGTTCAATAAAACTGGTTCTCAAATGAACTTTCTCCTATATATATATATATATATATATATATATATATATATATATATATATATATATATATATATATATCGAAAAGTTCATTTGAGAACCGTTTTTATTGCGAGAACCGCGAGAATCAATCTTAGTTGTTTAATTTCCCCTCCTTTAATTGGATTGCCCACCTATGAATTTTTTAAATACACCCTGCCACACTCAATTCTCTCACGCTCTTCATCCATGAATTCCACTTACTAATTGAACGTTTAAGATTGGTTCCGTGATTTTTACAATGATAATTGGTTTTCAAATAAACCTTTCTATATATATATATATATATATATATATATATATTATATGGGATATATAAATATATACGTTTCTGATCGAACTTTCCAGAAACTGTTTTGTTATTATTTAATATTATCTTGCTACAGGATCTGTACGTATATTTTTATTCAGATATATATATGTATGTATGCATGGATTCATGCAGAAATTATATTGATAATTTGATATATTATATGGGTAATTATATATATGTTGTACGTAGATATGGTATTAAATAGCAAACTTTTGATTGGTCCAGGTGGTGGTCACAACCTAATTAACTGGGATTTATCATATCTATCATGCGGTTGAGTAAAAGAGACGGCTACGAGAGGCTAGCCAGGTCTCTTGAATCTTAGTGGCTGCAGGCTCATATCTTTCTATATATCTAATTAAACTTGTTAAATATTTTATATAGAAATATATTCTTTTATTATTTTTTTATATTTTATTCTATTACTTATTAAAAGATAACATGTGAATTTATTAATTTTTTTTCTCACTTATTCTATTTATTTTAACACTTATATTAATATTATAAGTAAAATGATAAGTAACAAGAAATAGTAAAAGGATATATCACATGAGAACTACGATCGACTCACACGTACAGATCATCATGCACGTACGTATTTAATCTATCAACTCTTTCTTCCAATCGTTTTGCGCCACGTATATACGTACCACTAATCTTTGGTTGGTTTGATCACTTAATTAATTTCCCAGTACAGTTCTTGAAGTACGTGTATTTTAATTTAATCGAATAGCCATAGCCATATAAATATATGGTCGTCGATCGATCATCTGGAGCTTAATTAATTTGATTAATTAGCTAGCTAAAACCTTGTTTAATTTGGTTCAGTACGTTCAAGTTAGGACGAATTAAAGCTACCAGAGGCTAGGATATATATGCATGATTTCGAGTTAATTAAGTAGAGATCGATTTGCAAAATACATAATTCAACTAATTAATTAGTAGTACGTAATCAATCATCTTCTTTTTTGAAATAAAAGTACGACTACTTGTAATAAGTAAGAAAGAACATTTTTTTATGTACGTTCATGCAATTTTTCTTGTTAAATCCAAGTAATTTTCATATAAATTAAATCCAGTACGTACGTGAGTAGAAAGATTCAATAAGTAATTATGAACAACTTAATTAATTTATATATGTTTTCCTTGCTAATTAAATTCTTAAGTAATATATTATGACATTAATTAAATCAACTTAATCAGTGTTTTTCCTTTCTTATTTTGGGTCATATTATTTTTGCAATGATAACACTAAAACTTTCTTGTAATTAAATTAACCTTGTAAAATTCCATGTACATATACAGAAATCAACTATAGTTAATGAATTACATTTAAAGTAAATTATTGCTGGATAAAAAAACTTCATAACGTATTAATCATGCATGTTTATTCGATAAACATATATAGATACATAGATAACCAGTGGCAAAAATAAGAAATAATAAGCAAGGAGAAACTTCACACACATTAGTTTATAACATTGATTAATGCCATGCACATAAAAAAGTTATATATGAATGAGATGCTTTATATATATATATACAAGTTCATTTAAGAATCATTTTTATTGTAAGAACTGTGAGAAACAATCTTAACCGTTTAATACCCCCTCTTCAATTGGATTGCCCACCCATGAATTCCTTACATGCACCTTGCCACACTCAATCCTCCACGCTCTTCATCCATGAATTCCACTTACCACTTGACTGACCAAGATTGGTTCTCGCAATTCTCGTACGAAAAACAGTTCTCGTTTAAACCTCCCCTATATATATATATATATATATATATATATATATATATATATATATATATATAAGATTCTATATGCGTGTATTGTTGATTATCAACAATTTGCAACTCCCACAAATAGCATCATCTTATCCACACAAACCACACACATTGCTTAAATTAGTAATAATATAATTAATTATAAAAACGCATTGCTCACCTCACATCTAGAAACTGCATGCTCTAAACAATGCTGGCTAGCTTTTAAATTATCAAAAAAATTCAATGGTCGTCGGATTATATAATGAATAAAGTAATTATTTAACATTTCTTGGATAATCCACCTAATGTTATCTATTTCTAGGGACCATTGTGTGATCATCAATCAATGCGATTAGTTTTTGTTGGCATTACCTGATTCGAGTATGAAATCTTAAACTATTCTTAAATTATTACTAGTAATTAGTGACTAATATGCTTACTCATGCTATTTCGGGAATATTAAATTTTTTTAATGTTATTGCATGGGTGCCTTGATGATAGGAGACATTAGGCTGAGAAAATGGTCTCTTACATATATATATATATATATATATATATATATATATATATATATATCGTGTTAATATTTTGTCAATAAAAAGTCAAATGTAAATAGGTGAATTAATTATTTTGATTTTTGAATATATCGTTTGACTTAAAGGTGTACATAATACATAATTCAGGTTATGCATGGCAAATGTGACCAGGTTTATCTTTGCTATTTTATTAAATAATTAATTTTCCATCACTGGCTTTCTAACACTTTATCAATCAATATTATATGCAACTATTTCCTAAATCACACTATTCAAAATTCTATAAAGTTGAGGATGATTAGTAAGGAAGTTGATTTTTGTAATATGAGATATCGAAAAACATAAAATGAAAATTTCTCTACTTCAAGGTTGACAAAGTGTCCCTGGAATCTTACAACTATGCTACCATTTTTTCTTGTTATTTTATTATATATATATATATATATATATATATATATATATATAATGAAAAGTTTATTTAAAAACCGTTTTTATTGCGAGAACCTTCCCCTATATATACGCGGTTCTCGCAATAAAAACGGTTCTCAAATGAACTTTTCAATATATATATATATATATATATATATATATATATATATATATATATATAAATGTATGGAAGTCCTCAATGATAGGTCATCAATTCATAGTAGTGTATAATGTCTAACCATATTGACCCCTTTTTTTGTGTTTGATTTTATTAAAGTGCGCTTCTTAAGTGTTTAATTATAACGTATGATCGAGCTTTTATTAGGTGTATTTTTCGTATCACAAGAAATGTTGGATATATAGTTCATTTGTTATCAAAAACATTTTCTTGTTCAATGTATATTGTTAACGCATAATTGTATTTTAAATATTGTTGAAAATTTTACAATCCTTAATCAGTTTATATATATATATATATATATATATATATATATATATATATATAATATAATGTTATAGATGGTTATGTTTCTTGAATAAACTAATATTTGACCATAGATGGGGAGCAAGACTTTTGAGTTTTGAGAGGTTACTTTTCAATGTCTCAACAAGGGTTCACATGGCACTTGCTTATTTTCCTCAAAACTACAATAATAAATGTATGGAAGTCCTCAAAAACTGCATATTTTATATTTTTATCCCCACTTAAGTTTTCAGAAACTTTACTATCTGTTTAATAATTTAAATCCGTGGTCCTTCCAATTTGACACATATTATTATTTCTTTTAAAAGTTGGTCATCAAATAAATGTTATATGATTTGAAATCATGTTAGTGACTAATAGGTTCATAACAATATTAATATGAATTAATAGTCAAAGGTTCTGAATTTTTGTTTTTTCTTTGGTGTATTCTGAAATTTTAATTTTAATTAATAATGCAATGTATATGATTATTTTTATACCCTTCTTACCAGGCCAACCTGTAAGGAGGCAAAGGAGAGACGGGATGGAAATGAACACTATCACCCTTTTTCTTCACGCGGGGTAACCTGCAAACCTCCCTTCCAGGGCTACTCAACCCTCTCTCTCTCACACACACTTTTCTTCTCTTTCTCTCTGTTTTCTCTCTCTCTTTCTCTCTCCCTAACCTTTCCCTTCCTCCCTCTCTCTCCCCTATTTATAAATTGTTAAGGTTTTTTTTCATAGAGAGAATTGGGAAGGATGAGTGTGGTAAGGCCACATGTAGCAACCAAACTGAAGGTTTCAGGTTGGTTGGGTTGAAGCAAAACCGGTATGCCCTTCCATGCAACTCGCAGGGTACGCAATTTTAGTCCGAGATCAAAAGCATTCATCTACCCTTCTCTCTCCTCTCTCTTCACTCCTCTCTCTCTCATATATATTTATTAATAAAATAAAAAATAAGGTAAAATTGAGTTAGACAATACTAGTTTTTATATTGGAAAGGGGAAGAGTAAGGAAATGGGATGTGACACTGATGTACCATTCTAGTCGAGTAACAAGATCTATGAAATGATGCATATAAATTATGAAAAAAAATTCATATTCATATATATTAATATAGTGTAAAGTGTGTGAAAATACATTGATATCTGTTAAAATTATTATTACGTGTAACTAACTTTATTTTGTAGCTAAAATGCAACCAACCTCAAATTTTACATTTTGTAGCTAAAATGTAACCAACCTCTAAATTTACTTTACTTCATTGAATGAAGTTAACTCCCATCTACCTATTACTAACTAGTTTTTACATTCTTTTTTGTTTTTTAATGGTTTTAATTAGAGAAATCAATAAGGATGAAGATACTTTTCAAAACCTTGATCGTTCTCGTTTAAAATATTGAAGGAAAGGTTTTCAAAACCATGATCGTTCTTGTTTAAAGTATTGAAGGAAAGGTTTTGGTTTCATTGTTGAGGGGTTTCAGTTGTAGCTGTAGTGATGCTTGTTCTTGTTTCATCAATGCTTGTTTTTGCTATATCAATTGAATGGTTTCGGTTTCTACTTTTGCCGATTTTTGTTTTTGCTTCATTGATTGATATGAAGGGTTTCACATTCTACTTCATCTTTTTGTTTCTACTTGAGGCCGGGCATAATCAATGTTGTATGATTTGAAAGCATGTTAGTGACTAATAGGTTCATAACAATATTAATTAATTTTTAATTTACATGCTTGGCTGTGTCAAATATTTTTAAGGTTTGGGATAAAACTAAACAAATAGGTCCCTAAAAATACTAAATTATATTAAAACGTTAAGTAAGAAATTTACAATTATACGTATTTAACTGCAACAATAGACGAAAATATACAATTAACAACCAAATAAGTAATTATTTTGAAACATGATTTAAAAAATAGTAAACTAATATGCAAATATCAATTAACCAATCACAAACTAAATAAATTCAAGAATTATAATCTAATAGTTACCAACTAAAGAAACTAATATACAAACGTCAATGGTTACCAGATGACCAATTAATATGCAAATATACTAAACAATTATACTAAGCAATCTAGTAAACAAACCAACATGCAAACAACCAATACTTAAAAAATTACTAACTAAGCAATTAATATGCTAATACCAATTAGTTACCAGTTAATCAATTATCCAAGTAAAATCGACCAAAAGTGAGGAGTTGTATATTAAAATCTAAATAGTTAATAAAATTTAAACTAAAATTCAAGGAACAAAGATTAAATAAAAGTTTAGATGTGTTTGAGAAGTTACAAATATTTCAAATCTTAAATATGTCTTAAATAAGTTGAATTTCTGAATTCTAACTTTTACAAAAGCATAGGTTTTCGTATTTTTTTCAAGGAAACCAAATAAAGATAAAATATTGTGATTGTCAATTTTGTTTCTTCTTTCCAAACTATGTGACTTCATCCTAAAGGATCAATTGATTTTGTGTGATTTTATCGCAAACTTACAAAAGATTTTTTTTATGAATTGACGAATTCTTGATTTGCTTCCCAAATGGCCATTATTAGAAAATCAGGTACCACAAAGAGATTTTCTACCGACCAAATTTGGTAAAAAATTTAAACGAATTGCTCACATATTTGAGTCAAAAAGCAATTTTTCAACATATTTTCCACGAATTTCATAGCAAATCCATGAGAAATCCGGGGAAAATGGTTTTTCAACGAAGCTTTTATCCATGTTAAATATAGTGGGAAAGTTGAGGAAAACAACATAATTCATTTTTTCCACGGATTTGTTCAACAGAAAAGAGGGTGTTGTATTGTAGTGAGCCAAAAGATATTGAGAATTAAATATATAATTTCTGCTTAGAGTGTTAATCTCGAATTTTTAAAATTTATGCTTAGTGTTTATAAAAACCAACTCATAATACATTAATTAAACTAGGTTTAAGTCAAACCATGTACATTATAAACACACGGAAGAATAATCGAGCCCATCTAATCCACATGCCCTAGGTGGTCGCCCCTCTCGCACGCCTTTTAAGACGATCCTGATTACATGTGGCATCGAAGGATGACGACACATGTCATCTAATATCCTATTTTATATACACACACATACCTACACACACATATATATATATATGGAAGGTTCATACGTAAAGCTCTAAAATTACGAAAAATGCAAGAAGCATTGTAACCCATTGATTGGTTTTTGATCTAAATATTTTCTTTATCGTTATGGTGTTCAATACTAAACACAGATTACGATTTATAAGTTTTTCATTATGTTTAGTGTGTTCACTATTTCAATATACATGAGCCATGTTAACATGTTTTCACTATTGAATGCCAAAAACTTGATTTTTCCATGTAAATCATTTTTTAATATACACATTTCCGTAACATAATTATTAGTGAACAAACAAGAAAACCTAACAAATTTATTGTGAAAAAAATAAAAAAATTTAGTAAAACAAACATAGAATTTAAAAAATAAAAACAACCAAAATGTTAATAAGGTATGAACAAACATATAGTAAACTATCTAAAGAAAAAAATAATTTGTTGCATTAAGGCAGCAATCAGAGGAATTTTGCAAAAGGAGAAAATTTATTTAATTATTTTTTATTTGGATGATTACCGCAGTTGTAAGATTTCATGGGCAACAATGGATGCCACATAGGAGGGTTCAACAGAGGTAGCGCCGGTTTTGACCTTATGGTGGTGCTCGATGGATGGTGATCGCGGGGCTTGAGGATGACGGTGATGGAGGTTGGTAGGGGAACGACGAGCATGTTGGTTGGTAGGTGCTGACGACGGCAAAGGTTGGAGAAGAAAGTAGGTTTGAGTAGGATTGATCAAGCATGGGTTGGTTTTGACCTCAAAGTGAACCATAACCGAATATCGGTTATGTGTTTTTCTAAATCGATGGGTATCAGTTTCTAATAGGGCGGTTTGCGGTTTGTGATTGCAGATCGGTTTTATTTGTTATCCATTATATTAAGTTGGTCAAACTTAATGGGCTTCATTATTTTAGAATATGAGTTTGAGTTATATTTTTTTATTGTTTTATAGTAGCCGCAAAATTGTGCTAAATAATTGGTTATTTTCTATAATTTGCTAAACTCGTTATTTTTATGAAAAAAAATAAATACAAATTAGTAGCCTAGAGTTATATTTAATACACATAATTTGGCCTGATGTTATATACCTCTTGGCCTCCACCAATTCACAACTTATGAATTTATTTTTAATATATTCAATAATCAATAGCGCTACATGAAAGAAACAATCAAGTGTTCAACATTTAAAATGACTCTAATAGTCTATGAATAACACATGACATAATAAGTAGCAAAAGTTTAAGCTTTTACAAAAAATATATATATAACTTACATGACACACCATAAATTAACAACTAATCAAATAATTAAACAATAAATATATAAAATAATTAAATAACAAATCTTTATCAATTCGGTTTGATATCGGTTCTGTTACGTGTATAAAACCAAAACCGACCCACTATCTATCTGTTAATGAAATTTTATAAACCGAACCGTCAATTTTTATTTGATTCTAATTTTATTGTTTGGTTTTATTGGTTGTGGTTTGGTTTTTAGGTTAAAGATGCTCACCCCTAGGTCTAAGTGACATTGATATGTGGCTGCAAATTGGGAATAACTTGAGAGAAATATACTGCCTAGGGGTGAGGTAGTTATGTAATTAGGGTATGGATTTGGGAGGTGAAAATCACTCATTTACCCTTTTTTGTTTAATTTTATATCCTTCTCTTTTATGTTAATTACCAAATTGCTATAACCAATCTTCACCATTTATATAATTATCCTATGATTTAAATTGTTTCTCGTACTTTTCTTAAAATATATATTTTTCGCATTAAATTAACGTTGACTTCAGAATCAGAAAATGGGTGGCCGGAGCTTGGCCACTGACGATCTCCTTAGTGAGGGTAAGGAAGATGAGATATTGGAAAGATGTGTTACAAGAGAGAATATGAGTTACAGGAGAGAAGATAAGAGGGATTTTGGAGAGAAAACAGGGGATAGAACTTAGAATTTTGTATTGATGTCTTGATTACACTAGTAATATTTAATTAAAAAAATTAGAATTAATCTAAGCCCTTGATTTTAAAATCCAATAGTTTAGAATTGTTCTTTAAATAATAAAGATTCGATCCTTGTTATATATATATATATTGTCAAGAGATCAAATACGAACGCTCACACCGTGCGAACAATTCTCACTCCGTAGACTAACACCCCACGACGTGAAGCCTTCAAAAATTGTGGCTGGACTCCTCGCCGGGGACTAGCCCCACGAAGTGAGGCCTTCAATTTTATGGCTGAATTATCTATATTATATATGTGTGTGTGTGTATTTAGATATATACAGTTATATACATATACATACATATAAGGGGTGGAGATGATCAAGATGCAATATTTATAGATAAGATATATTTATAGACAAGATGTAGTATTTTTTAGATTAGATGCAGTGGTTTTATACTAGATGTAGTGGTTTTTTAAATGAGAAGTAATTGAATATCTCAATCAAGATGTAATAGTTAAAGGGGACTTTATGTTTATTATCCGAGATGTAATGATTTTAAGTTGAATGCAGTGATTTTATACACTAGATGCAATGTTCCTAGCGTTTCTATTTTAAGACTGTTCCTATTGTATCTCCACCCTATATATAGTGAAAAGTTTATTTAAGAACCGTTTTTATTGCGAAAGCCAATCTTAGCTGTCTAATTCCTCCTTTTTCAATTGGATTGCCTACCCATGAATTCTTTACATTCACCATGCCACACTCAATCTCCCCACGCTCTTCATCCATGAGAACTGTTTTTATTGCGAAAACCACGAGATCCAATAGGGGAAGGTTCCTTTGAGAACTGTTCTCGCAGTTCTCGTAAGAAAAACAGTTCTCGTTTGAACCCTCCCCTATATAGGGGAAGGTTCCTTTGAGAACTGTTTTTATTGCGAGAACCACGAGATCCAATCTTAGCCGTTCATTTTGGATAATGGAGTTCATGGATGAAGAGCGTGTGTAACACCTAGACTTTTATTATTAAGTTTATGCAAGAAATGAACAAAGTGTTACACGAGTTATAAATGAATATACGTAATAAGATGTGGTTTTAAAACTAGAGGGGCTAAAACCGTCAAATTATAAGTTGTTTAAGTACAGGGACATGTTGTGTCAATAGATGAAAGTATATATATATAAACCACCACCTTTGACTATAGAAGTCAAAGGTTTGCATATTTTTCCCTGCAACTCACGAATTCGAGTACAGAACCTTAGCTACTCTCTTTTCCTTTGAAGTAACAGCAGAATTAGTAGCATATTCAAGATTCTAGCAAGTATTCAAGTTGAGGTAAGTTTTTAAATCTTTGTTCTTATGGTTATATGAATTTAAACACATGATTCCATGGTGGAATCATGTTAAGGATGTTTTGTAGTGTTTAGATCATGTATATCAGCTGTGTGAGGTGTAGGAAAACACCTCTAGGCAATATGATGATTATATAAGCAGATTTATGGTGAAATCCGGAAGTTCTTGCTTAGAACAGTCTGTTGGGTCTGTGATGTACACGGCCCGTGTAGCGGTACACGGCCGTGTAGTAGTATAGGCGGTCACAGGGCCATGTAAGGTTACATGGTCGTGTAGTATAAGAGGTACACGGCCCGTGTAGTGGTACACGGCCGTGTAGTTTGTAAGGCGGTCATAGGGCCATGTAGGGTTACATGGTCGTGTAGCATATATGGGACACGGCCCGTGTAGGCCCTATTTCAGATCAGAATGCCTTATGTATTGTTTATATAGGAGGTGATTGACATATTACCTGTATCATTGACCGGTGGAGTATTGTATATTACAGTCAGAAGGTGAGTCTTCTAGACTTCACTTCATATTAGCAGCATGTGTGGTTTCATATCAGATTACTAACATGCTATGTTATTCATGTGAATATGTAAGCTTACTGCTATGTGCAGTAAGGCTCAGATACGGTACAGTACTGTGACCTATGATGCTGCCCTGGGTCTAGAACCAGAGGCTAGCTTCGATTGCTAGACATACGTGTATTATCTTCATATGATTTTATACGTGGGTTTATATGATGTTTAGTCTGGCTTACTCACTAAGCTCTCGTAGCTTATCAGATACTATTTTTAAAATATTTTGCAGGTTTTAACAAAGACAAGGGCAAAGCTTCGGTTTGACTAGCATTTGATAAACTCTTTGAAATTAACGCCTAGTTTGTAAATATCAAGTTTTTTGTACCAAACTTATGTTAGTATTTCTGTGCGTATCTATTGATACATCAGTTTTTTCAATCAAGTATTGCTTCCGCTTTTATGTTAAACCTTGAGATGCGAACACTTATAGGTGTTTGATCTTAATCCTTTAAATTTGGTTTTTGGGGCGTTACAACTTGGTATCAGAGCCACGGTTTAAGGGATCTGGATGTGTACAAGACACATTCTGGACTTAAACCATGGTTCTTCGGATTTTGAAAATTGTCAAACTGGAGGCTTGCAGCTTGGTGAGTATACTAGCAATTATATTGATTATGTATTATGTGAGTATTGTATGCGAGTACAGGATATGCCTAAGACAGATATGTTATATGTGTATACGACTGTTAAGAGTTAGTTTATGTGAGCATTCATGATAAATTAAATTGTTATATGAATATGTGATATAATTCATTAATGATACATGGCCTAAGCCTGTGAATCGGGACTTTTTGTGATTAAGTTAAGATCAAACGTGTGTAGTGTGTTTAGAGTAATATAAGGGCCCATATTATTACAAACACATGATACATGTTGGAACTTAATGGAATCATGAGGAATCTTGTGAATCGGGTGAGGGGTACTTGTAAAAGTAGTACACCTGAGAATATATGTAGAATGCCTTAGTATGTATAGAAATACTTTAGATCTGATTATAGGTGTACTGATATGTGGATATACAAGTAACTGTTTGTTATACAGGATAGTGTGATAAAGCCACCTTTTTGCTTTAAATGCTTTATCTATACTACCAGGATGATATATAAGAGGTTCAAGAGTAGTGTATAATCCTAAAGGTGATTTTAGTCACATACACGAAAGGATAAATATCAGTATTACAGGTGAACGTATTCTTATAAGAATATAGCATGATAGGGTGAGTGAGCCCCAAATATAAATTGTTAAATATCAGAACCTACATCTGAAGAATTCAGTGCAGAAAACTTAGTAAAGTGGCGAGGCAGAGTTTATGCCATATATTGTTGTATGAGTTGTAGAACAGATAAAAGAACAAAGAAATGATCAGATAAGAGTCAGTATCAAGATTAATTGTAAAATGAATGATAATAAAGCAAATTTGCAGATGTCATATATATAAAGTTATTATGAGAACTAAGGAAAGTAAGCTAACACCAAGTGGAAAGAAGTATGTATTGGTATGATCTACGATATTATTCAAAGACGGTAAATGAGTAAAGTGTTTGCGAAATAAAGGCAAGTATAATGGTGCGAGATGTGATTGATATTATGACTAACCAAGAATTGTTTTGTTACAGTGTAATGGATCCTAATGCGAATTCTAGAACAGAAAATGAAGTAAGAAATGAAGGAAACCCTGATATGGTTACCATAGGAGAGGTGGAAGACTATATTTCCCTTTATGGGGAAAGGCGTGGAGCCATACCTACCAAACACCTTAAGGGTGTCGTCTCGGATGAATTTGAAAAATGTATTAAGACAGTTATGCCGTCCATTATGACTGAAATGAAGAATGAGATACGAAGTGTAGTCCGAGAAGAATTCCATATATTGAAGGATGACATGATTAACGAGATAAAAGAAGATAAAATGGAGATAAAAGCCGAGGGATCCCATAGAAG
The DNA here is from genome assembly GCA_038502395.1 of Dittrichia graveolens. Lineage (NCBI taxonomy): Eukaryota > Viridiplantae > Streptophyta > Magnoliopsida > Asterales > Asteraceae > Dittrichia > Dittrichia graveolens. Next base: position 2,254,438 of record JARJIL010000005.1, on the reverse strand, counting down.
AACAGGATGCGATCGAGACTTGTGGTAAGAACCATATAGGTCAGTGTAAATATAAAACTAAAGGTTGTTATACGTGTGGAGAAGTAGGACACAATTATAAGGATTGTTTATCATTGGGAAAGTTTTGTTATGACTGTGCTCAGTACGGGCATGAGTCCTCAGAATGTCCTAACTAGCTGGAATTCGCCAGTAGAGTTATTAAATAAATAAGTGGATACGATGTAAGGTTTCTTTTAGAATATATGTAAATTATGTAGAAACTGTATGTACTTTTCTTAGATAATAAATTGTTGAAAGAGGCAGAATCAAAGAAGAATTTGTATTATTGGTTGAAGTATGGGTGAGAAATATTTTGTACCTATGAATATGAGTGAGTTCCAAATAGTAGTTGGAATGGACTGGTTAAATTATAACCAGGTTATGATATCATGTGAACAGAAGTGATACGAGTTCATATCCCAAGTGGGGAAGAACTAATTATATGTGCTAAAATTAAAACAGGTATGTTACATTGGTGTACAGTTTCAAAAGCTGGGAAATGTCTTCAGTATGGATACATTATTTTCCTCAACCTATGTTATAAATATTATCTTATAAGAGGATCAGATGAGCTAGAAAGATATGAAAGTAAGATGTGAATAACTTATTATGTAATGCAAGAAATTGCCAAAGTTACTGCCATACAGACAGAATATGCTTAGAATTTGTGTGGTGTTGAAATCTTCACTGATTACGAGAACTACGTACAGACTTGCTCCTTCAGAGATACATGAATTATTGAAACGATTTCAAGAATTATTACATGTGGGGGTTTATAAGACCCGGTAGCTTTTCATGATGAGTATTTATGTTATGTGTATTAATTATTGTGAGCTCAATAAAGTGATCATGAATATATGTCCAGTGTTCAGAATATATGAATTATTTAATCAGTTATAATGGGGTAAAGTGGTTGTCAAAGCTGACTCAAGATCGGATTTTCTTCAGCCTCAGATCAGAAGGGATGGTATTTCTTAAACTGTGTTCAGAAATGTTTAGATATTTTGTAGTGGTTACGATACTTTTTGGCATTGCTAACGCACCAGCAGTGATTATGTAGTAAATGAATACGGTGTATAGACCAATGTTAAGTAAGTCAGTAATTATGTTCTTCAACGATATACGTATTTATTTCAGAGGCTTATCAAATCATGAGAATCATGTTTGAAAAGTTTTAATGATACAAAGCAGAAAATAGTTAGATGTTAAGTTTTCAATGTGAATTTAAGATGTAAAGAATGTTGATGAATAGTTATATACTTCAATTCTTAACTACTTGATTAAGGTGTTTTTTTACACTTTAGTTTTGTTATGTTTTACGTTTATGTGACATGTTAATTAAGGTTATATTTTCATTTATTACTTTTACTCCATAAACAAAATAATAATATAGAGTTAAATGCAAATAAATATGAACAATAAATTAAAATAACATTATTTCAGAATAAGTATAGTTTTGAGGTTCTATAACTACATATTATTTTCTCCTATTTATCTTTTACTTATAAGATTAAAACAAATGTTAAAATCAATTCTCCTACTTATTTTTTACTTATAAGATTAAAACAAATATTAAAATCAATAAAGATAATAAGAAATGAAAATTAATAGACTACGCATGTCATTTTATAGTTGAATATATAATTTCTCTTATTATTAATGAGTGCTACTACTTAAATCATTTAGCTTTTATAATCTAGAAATATCACATTAATAAATTACAAATTTATTAGAAGTTATACACCCTTATATATCACCGGTTCACCACCCTTATTTATTGAACTTAATTTTGAAAAGGCAGTTGTGACTTGTGAAAGAGATGCATGGGATACGTGGCTCTTTAGCGTTTGAAGACAGCTAGTATGAAAATAATCGATGCAAAAAGAAAGAAAGGTGTGGGTGGATCATTGACCATTTGACCACCACAACTGTACGCCGGTGGCCCCACCACCCCCCGGCCGGAAATTTATTTTCTGAACGTAAGATCTAACTGGTACGTGTGCAAAAATAAATTTTAAGTCCGTATATACATATAGGGGAATGTTCATTTAAGAACCGTTTTTATTGTAATAACCGCGAGAACCAATCTTAGCCGTTCATTTTGGATAATGGAATTCATAGATAAAGAGTGTGAGGGGATTGAGTGTGGCAAGGTGCATGTAAGGAATTCATGGGTGGGCAATCCAATTAAAGGAGGGGGAATTTGACGGTTAAGATTGGTTCTCGCAATAAGAATGGTTCTCGAATGAACCTTTCACTATATATATATATATATATATATATATATATATATATACTAGCATCGTACCCGCGCAATGCTGCGAAGTCGAATAGTTTTTGTTTTATAATATGCCGCTTTAAAAAATGTAATGATATGTTATTCGCAAAATTTAATGTCATAAAATAATTTCTTTAGCAACATGTCCCATTTTTTCCTATTTTTCTTTTATATGTATAAACTATTTTTTTAATTATAAAAATAAAATCTAAAAGACATTAAAATAAGAAAAAAAATTATATTTGTGAAATAAGGATAGAGAGGTTAATAAGATATTAGAAATTATGTTGTTATGGGTGTATAATTATATTTTTGTGAGATTATATTTTAATTGAATAAAAAGTTAAAGTAAATTAGGGGAGAGATTGGAATGGTTAAAGATTGAGTGGATGAGATTAAGTTAAATAGAATGAAAGGTCAAGATTTTGTTTTGATTGAATTTTAAGAAGTCTTAAAATTAAGGAGGAGGGAGAGTGTTAAATGCTTTATATAGTAGTATAGATATATAGGGGAAGGTTCATTTGAGAAACGTTTTTATTGCGAGATCCGCGAGAACCAATCTTAGCCGTTCATTTTGGATAATGGAATTGATGGATGAAGAGTGTGGTGGGATTGAGTGTGACAGGGTGCATGTAAAGAATTCATGGGTGGGCAATCTAATAGAAGGAGGGGAAATTGGACGGTTAAGATTAGTTCTCGCGATTCTCGCAATAAAAACGGTTTTAAAATAAACTTTTTAATATATATATATATATATATATATATATATATATATATGTGTGTGTGTGTGTGTGTCTTTTGCTTGTATTAATATTACATTATTTGAATAATTTAAGCTTAATAATCCAAATTTTGTTATGTCTTTTCTTGATTGAGATGTAACTTCCCGCTAAAAACAATAGCATTTGATTATGACCATGCATTATTGTCAGGATGATGTCATTACAAATCATCATTTCCTTTTTTTTATCAAATTTGGTTAATGGTATTGAGGTTTTACCCATAGTTCGGGTTTTATGTTCGAGTTTATTGCAATTAGAGTTTTTTTAATAAAATAGTGGAGGGTATTATCCCCTCATGGTGTGTGGCTTGAAATCGCATACTGTCCTATATGGATGTCACCGCGGACCCAGCTCTGTAAATTCGCTGTTCAAAAAAATAAAATGCGCTTGATTGATCTGATAGGGACAATTAATAATACATATGTATTAAGTGAAGAATGTTCAATATAGTCCATTATTAATTCATAGTTCTACGAGACTAATTTTAGCCTTTGAATCAATGTCATCAATGGTCCCGATTAAATTTTAAAAATTTGGGTAGAGTGACATTTTCGTAATTTTTTGTAATTCACATGTAATTTTTAAATAGACTTTATTGAACACAACTCTGTATTAAGTTACCTTTGTCAATTCACAAGTTGTGTTCATTTTATTTAATGAAGTTTAGTCTTTATACGAAGTAATGATAGATAATGGTCGGTCTATTATGTAAATATTTGAGGGTATAAATACTTTGTATTAACTCTAATTCCAATTAAATTTTCATTATTCTTAACACTGTATTCTTGGTTGTACATTGCATCTCACTTTAATCTTTGTCCGAACGAAATGATATAACGGTTTAAACATTCATTGAAACACCGAGATCACATAAATTACCCGTTAACACATCCATTTAACAAATTAGATACTTGATACCTACAACCATAATGTAAAGACGTGATTATCATTTGGTATTGTATTGCTAGGAGCTCGAAATCACGTTATCTTTTTGTAGAGATTATTTCAGTTTCTAATTATTCGTTAGATATAATCCTTTATTACACATACAATCTAGATTTATCATCGTTTTGGTTTTGGGATAGGTATCCAATCCTCCAATAAGTATTACGTTTTCTAGCTAAGCATCTATTTTTCTATAATATTTTTGTTTAATGAAATTTGAAACAGTATATATTAAGGAATTGGAAGTTGCATGTTGTATTGTGTTTGTTATTTATAAGAAATTAAATCGCATAATCCATACCCAAAACTTCACACCACCTATCACTACTACTTTGACAGCACTAGCCGCTATCATCCATCCATGCCTAGCCTTTCCACATCCCCAAACTGATCGTTATCACCAACCACCACCACCCGATTTGAGAAGCATAAAGATGATAAATTCTTAATCAATGCACAACACAAGCAGAGAGATGGCATCCTAACCTCACGATCATAAGTTTCCATGTTAGTTTGTGTGTCTCGACATTAAAGATGTAAACGAAGGTGCTTGGCTGGAAAAGGTGGTCTGTCTGTGCGTCATAGTAGATGATTATAGGTGGTGACAAAGATCAAGACAACGTTGTGTGGTACGTGGTGGTGGTCAAAGAAAATGTGTGTCGTCATAGAGGTCGAAGCCAATTGAGTTTGCCGATGGTGTGTAGCGGATGGGTGTGGTGATAGTGATATTGAAGCAATGCTGATGAATTTGACCACCACAACTGTGGTCGAAACAATTGTCGCTTGAAGAATATGAAAATAGAGTTGATGGAATCTAGGGGTTGAATTCAATTCCTTTGTACAACCAAAGGTTTGTAACTGAATGAACCCATGCAACACTGATTGCCGAATCATTTAGTATTTAGCATGTTAGATCGTCCCGAATGAAAAAAATGTTGTTGAATCATTCAGCCTTATAACACAACTTGAATTTAGGGGTTGAATTCAATTCTTTTGTACAACCCAAGGGTTGTAGATTCCACTAAACACAAGTTGTGAAAGAATTTTAATTTCATCACCTTTCACGAGTATGTGAATTCATTTGTGACTAAGGGGCTGTTTGTTTGTAGCCGAATGCCGAATCATTTAGTATTTATCATGTTAGACCGTGTTGAATGAAAAAAAATGTTGTTAAATCATTTAGCCTTATAACACAACTTGAACCATTAACCATCAAATATTATGTCCTAATTCCTTTTGTTGAAACCTAAAGGGGGATGAATAGGTTTTAAGTCCGCTTTTTAAAGTTTCTTAAATTTTGAAGTATTCGTTAAGAAGATATAAAACAAAGTAATTTAGAAGAGAAAGAAGATATCATCAATAAGAAGTGCATACAAAATTTATAGTGGTTCAATCAAGTGTTAACATACTTTCTCTACATCTACTCCTTGTCTCCCACCATGAGTTGCTCCACTTGAACTTCTCTTTTTGAAGGTAGAGATAAACCTTTATAACTTCTCTCTTTTAACTTACAAGAAATATTATTCTCTCTTGCAAACAAGACTAAGATGTGCCTAACTTCACTCTAATTATATTGGCTAGAGTTAAATCCTCACACACTATTACAAATTGATGAAAGGAGTATGATGAAGTAATCTTGAATGCTTTCTCTCTAGATTTTGTCTTTGATCTTGAAAGATGATATTTTCTTTTTGCAAATGAGTTCTCAAGAGGAGAGTTAGTATACTGTGTTTTTTGGATTGCAAGATGTAAGAAAAATGAAGTTACAAACTTCTTTAAATAGCCACAAAAGGCCAAAAACAAATTTTGTCTGGATCCTCACTGACAATGTCAGGGTCGACCGTGAACATGCCGTGAGATGCCAGTGCACAACTTTTGGTATTTTGATTATAGATGTTGGAGACTATTTTATACTACACCCAAGCCTTTTTTTCTTTAAAAATGATCTGGAAAGGATGCTAGAAAAAAGTAGGCATTGACCTTTCAAAAGAGTTTAAATTTTATCATCAAAATGGAAAGAAAGAATAAATCTATGTAAAAATATGTTAAAGGTTTTCCAAGAATAAAAGATGATTTTCCTATTATAGGTTTGTAGTCTTCTAAGAGAAGATTATGTTTAATTTTTGTCTAAACAAGAAACTTCTTGTTTTATACTTTTTTTTGTCTAATGCAAATTATAAAACTTTGGATTTTTATAAAAAATAAACTTGTATCTTATAAAAATTTTTAATGTGAGTGTTCAGTATATATATATATAAGTTATTAAAAAGTTATATGATAGATTATAATTTTCCATGTGTGCCTTTGCAACATCATATCTTCGTTTTGTCGAATATGAGATTTGTTGAATTTAAGAAAGATGATTTTTGAAGCTTGAAGGTTGTGCAGCGACGGCTTATTCACCGTCGAGCATGGGTAGACCGTGATGGTAGAATTTGTCTTTTAAGCTTGTTTTGTAAACAGACAATGACATATATATTTTGCACATATGAAGATGTTTAAAATACAATTTTATGGACATGTTAACTATTTTTGTTTTTAATTATCAAAAGAGGATAAAATTTTACTACAAATTTTTCCAAACATATTATACTCACATGTTCTCATGTTAAAAAAATCATATCTTTTTTTTATAGTAACACATTATAAAAGTTAGAGTTAATTGTTAAATTCGTCCTTTAACTTTACAATTTCTTCTCATTTAGTTCTTTAACTTCAAAAGTGACCAAGATGAGCCTTAAACATACACTTTTTGGTTTGAAAGGTCCTTTCGTTAGTTCACTGTTAGTCAACTCTGTTATGTCAAGGGTATTTCAGTCTTTTTACCAAATTTCTAATTTTTAATTACTTTTTAATAATATTTAATTTTTTTATATAGAGAAATAATTGTCACACACTCACACACTACACTACACTATCTATCTTTCCTCTCTCTCTCTCTCTCTTCAAACAAGATGGTAGCCGGCCATCTCCAATGTACCGCCCATGACCACCCTCTGGGCACCGCCAACTGCCACCGCCACCGCCGACAGAAACCTGTACACTCCGCAGCCACCACTGTCGACAGAAACCTGAACACTCCGCCACCGCTACACCATTCAACCACCACCACCATTACTAGCGGATCACCTCCTAAACCACCACCACCACACCATTTATGCAAAGAACACAACAGGGATGACGATACCATTTATGTATGTTCGAAAAACCCCACCACCACCACCACAGAAATCCCCACCATCGACACCGTAAAAAACCCTAACCACCATCAATGCCTATGTGCAAACCCTAACCTCCTAGATCTTTACCCAAATCGTGTGAAAACCCTAGATCTATACACAAATCATGTAAAAACCCTAGAAATGTTTGAAGACTAGGCGGCAGTGGTTGAAAGTTTCAGAGAGAGAGCGCGACGACGGTGCTTTCATAACGTGAAAGAGAGATGGAGATGAGGCGGCAGTGGCTGAGCACAGAGGTGATTAAAATGGTGGTGGTGGTTACAGCGGTGGTGCTTTCACCACCTCCCTCTTTCTCTTCTCGCTTATTTCACCCATTTGCTTTCACTGTGTAGTGGTTACAGGGTGGTGGTGGCTGTGGCTAGGGTGGCGACGATGGAGTGGTGGCGATGGTTGTTGTCTAGAGAGAGTGTGTGTTTGTTTGTACTGATAACTTTTGACCACATTAATAGATTTTGACATTAATAAACATTCATAATTTAATTTTATGGAAAAATAGAAAATTAAGGGTAAAATTGTCATTTTACCTTCATTTAACAGAGTTGACTAACAGTCAACTAGCGAAAGGACCTTTCAAACGAAAAAGTGTATGTTTAAGGCCCATCTTTGTCACTTTTGAAGTTAAAGGACTAAATCGGAAGAAATTGCAAAGTTAAAGGACGAATTTGACAATTAACTCTAAAAGTTAAAATGGCAATTCTATATAGAGCCTTTAAATTAGGGTTTAGTTTACCAAAATGTATTAAACTTGTCACATTTTGCTATTGTATGTATTGAATTTTAAAAGTTTTTGTTGTGTGTATCAAACTTTTAAATTAGGGTTTAGTTTACCAAAATGTATTAAACTTGTCATATTTTGCTATTGTATGTATTGAATTTTAAAAGTTTTGTTGTGGGTATCAAACTTTTAATTTGAGGTTATTGTATGTATATATTTTGGACACACAAAAAAGAAAAAAATGTATAAGTTCCGTACATATATGGAGAGAAGTCTGTTTTGTGCAAAAACTATAAGAATTTTTTATGATATCATTAATAGGCCGGTGTATATTGCTCATTTATATATTTACCCAACCTTTAATTACATCCGGATGAACGGTCCTAATTGAGTGAGCATATTTTTTTTAAAATGAGCGTATTAATAAGTTATTTATGGCTCATTAATGAGAGCATAATGAATCATTACAATTATTATAAATTGATTCATTTTAATTAAGAGAGGATATTGGTTCTTGTAATAAAAACGGTTGTTGTCTAAATGTTTCCATACACACATACATACATACATACATACGGACACATATATATAATACTAATTTAAATAGTCTCTATTAGACAATCTTAATTTTTCACTTCTATAAAATTAAATCTCAACTATTGATTTAAGTTGAAAATTAAATTTGATTTCGACTTTTAGAAGTCATAGTTCTTTAAGTTGAATCAAAATTATTATAGATAATTTCATATATAGCTTTTTAATCTTTAAAATGTCATATTTTCCTACCTTAATTTATAAATATTTAATTTACCACTTATAACATTTCAAAATATCATATTTAACTAAAATCTTATTTTTATCATTTTAAAAAATTTTATAATAACAAATTAATGTTTGACCTTATTTTTTATAATTATAACGACAATGATCGATGAATTGTATAAAAAAATACATCTTTTCGTACCATGATACCACATTTATGCTATCACATCACCCTTCCCTTACTCCACCATTGGTCTTGGTGTTGACTATTGATGATGTTTAATTTACTATGTATGTATATATATATACTAGCACGGTACTCGCAGAATGCGGCGTCACGAATAATTCATAGTTGATAACTGTAACGCCCCAAAGTTCAAAAGTTATTATGAGTAGGTGTTATAAAAGATTAGAGGTTTTATTAAAATAGAGGGGTTAAAGTTGTCATTTTGAAAGATGATAAGTTCAGGGGCTGTATAGTAATTATTTGGAAAGTTTATATATATATATATATATATATATATATATATATATAGTGTTAGAAGTTGACTTGTAATAGTCAAACAAAACTATTTGCACATGCACTTCCTAAGCAGTCCATTTTCATGCATTTTGGATCAAAATCAGCAAGATGGTAGTGATATACAACATACAAGTGATTCCTAGTAGCAAGGTATGATTCTTGAGTGAGTTTTTTATGTTTTAGGTCAAGAAAGTGATTCAAAGGTGGAATCATATATCTTAGTATGTTTATGGTGGTAATTGTTGCTATTCAGCAGTTTTAGTAGCTATTGTATGGTTGACAACTGCTGGAGAACACTTGGTTTGATTTTAGTAGTGATTTTGGTCGATTACCAGCAGAGCAGTCGCTGAACTGTTGCTGCAGTTCATGAGGCACGGGCGTGCGTATGGGGGCCGGCCGTACCAGGTAGGCGTGACCGCCACTATTCTTCAGGTCCGAGCGTGCGAGGGCATGGGCGTACCTATGTACGGTACGGGCATGTCTGGCCCAATACGCCCATGTTGGTGCAGGCCATGTTTGGGCCTAAGTTTGAAAGGCACGAGCGTGTCTGTCTTGTTCAACTTTTAGCTTTCCAGCAGAGTTGTTAGCTTGATACATTGATTGTATATTACTTGTAGGCAATAAGTAATGGCGTACTTAGGGTGATACGGTTTAGTTAGCGCTGTGAGTCATCTAAGCATCAAGGTGAGTATACTATCTCTTTAGTATGAATAGCATATGAGTATGCATTAAATGAACATCATGGTATTTGTCTTATATGATATAATTGTTATATGTATTCAATTAAAACAACAGGGTATAGAGTTACGTGCGAGGTGTAACTTTGTACCGAGAACAGTGTTATGGTATATAGCCACGCAGGTGGTGTAGCTGACTACCAAAGAGTGTAAGTATAAATAAGTTATAATATGTGATATATTTGTTATGAGAATGTACTTATATTTAACATGATTATAATATGTATACATGCACAAGGTGAACAGTGTGATATCTATTATATATGATATGTATATGTGATGCAAGTACAGATGTATAGCCATGGCGTAAGCATAACTATGCATAAGAACAGTGACAGGGTATACAACTAGTTGTGTACCAAGTAATACGGATACCTAGTTACATGCAAGCATAGCTTTATATCCAGGAAAGTGGAAATGGGTATATTGAGCTCTTTATACCCAATAAAAGGTCTCGGGGGCTTGGCTTGCGCGAGATGTGGTCATACCCTGGGACAAGTTAGCAGTAACAACAGCTGGGGATAGGCTACACTAGGGGTGTTCAAAAATATCCGTATCCGATCCGAAATCCGAATACCCGAAAGATATCCATTCCAAAATTATCCAAAATTATCCGAAAATTCGGATATCCGAAATTTCGGATACCCGAAATTCGGATATCTGAATTTTCGGATTCGGATAGTAGGTTTCCATAATTTCGGATATTCGGATATCCGAAATATATATTTTTTTATTTTTTTAAATAACAAATATATGATATATAAAAAAATCCCTAGATGTATAAAACTCCAAATCGATATCATATATACTTGATGATCTAGTTTCTACATCGATCGATCGATTGATCTTGTTATTATATGTTTATTTTAGATACATTCAGACCAATTTTTTATTTCTCTGTTTTTGCTCTTCTTCATCTAGAGATGATTGATTTCCAATCCTTAATTTCACATCGTTAATTATATTCTATATATTACTTCAAGTTAAAGAATAATTAATTAATTCGATTATACGTATATGTAGTATAATTTAGTTGATGATCTAATTATGTGAAAGGTAGTTAATTAGTTTGTAAAAGTAGTTCTAGTTTAAAAAATAAATTAGCTTTTGAAAGAATTGAATGAAGTTTGTAAAAGTAGTTATAGTTCTAATTAAATTAATATTTAGGACATGTAATCTTAGTATTAAATTTCCGGAAGGAGTCTTATACAGGAAAAACTTTTTGTAAAAAAAACTTAGTATTACATTTCGGATATTTCGGATTATCCGATATCCGAATCCGAAATTTCGGATATCCGAAATTTTGGATTCGGATTGCGAAATGCACTATCCGAAAATTTCGGATATCCGAAAATGAACACCCCTAGGCTACACGTGAGGTGTAGATAAGCCCCGACACAGTAACAGTTTGTGTAGGTTTGCAAGTGATACAGTTTGGATGCGAAACATCCGGGGAAACTTTACTCCTGTTGTTACAGCTTGGATGCGAGACGTCCTGGGAAGATTTACTCCTGTTATATGTTGTATAGTTTAGTTAGTATGCTCATTAAATGTTATCTTATGTTTTAGTATTGCATGTTGCAGGTGGCACAAGATCCAGCAAGGTTAAAGCCTCAGTGTAGTAATCAGCTGGATAGCTCCTGGTTTTCGAGAAGCAAACTTTTGACACTAATTTTGTAAATGTTAACACGTGTATGTTTAGAAACTGTATTTTTGTAAAACTCTGATATCTTTTGAGTGCTAACTCGTAATAATGTTTTTAAATTAAAACTGGAAAAGTGGTGTTGCAATAACATGTCTATTTTCGATAACATAGAGATATAATATTCACACACTATGTTGACATTGAATGATTTCCAATTTACATGTCGATTTACAATCTATGGTATTTTCAATTTTTTGATTTGGAAATCAAACTATATATAAGATGTTGATTGGATTATAGTTTTCAAATTAATTTTTACTCTAATTATGGTTTTACTATCAAATATATTTTATGATGTTGGGGTAATAAAGTAATTTCAACTTACTTAAAAATTAAAAGATTTAAAATGTATAAATGTTTTATAGATAGTATAGAATATATATACGTGTGTGTGTATATATGTTCATACAAGAATTGTATTTCGCGTGAGAACTGAGAGAGTTGTTTACAACTTTATTAATGACTCATTAATAACGATATTTTAATTATTTATATATTTAGCTTACTATAAACTGCGTCCAGATGGATCTGTTATTATTAAATGAGACTATGACTACGTCTAGTGATATAAGATATACAGCTTAAGTCGTGTAATTTCTTATTATATCTATAAAAGATGATTACAAATGACATAACCTGAACACATATTTACATTAAAATTGAAAGTGTTAGAATTTTTTTTTCCAAATGGGTTGATATCCATTTTGCATCTTGTAATCCATGCCATCACTCTCCTCTGATCTTATGCCAAAAGTGAAAAGTGAAAGTGTGAAACCTGGCAACATATTTGTAAAGTTACTAGAAGCCCAAAACACATTTGACTTTGTAAAAATATTAATTGTTGATTATACACATCCTAAGTGTGTGTTTGTGTACTAGCCTTTAAAGAGGGGGACACGTTGCCATAGAGACTAACACAGGACGGCCACCGAATCCCTTTGACTTCCTCTTCTTTTCTTGTCTTCTTTCCTCCCTTCTCTCTATTGATCGATCAATCTGTTTGTGTGTGTATATATATAAATACAAGTACCTCCCATGTCTACGGACCTACATCTCTCTCTCTCTCTCTCCCCAACACAAAATCTCTTTCTCTATATATCTCTCACTCTCACTATATCTATATACCTCACTTTAGAAAAGAAATATACAGAGGTTGAAGACCATGGGAAGATCACCATGTTGTGAAAAGAATGGTTTAAAGAAAGGTCCATGGACAGCAGAAGAAGATCAAAAACTTATTGATTACATCCAAAAGAATGGTTATGGAAACTGGAGAACCCTCCCAAAGAATGCTGGTAATTAAGCTCTTAATTGTTGCAAGCCATAAGAAACCCGAATTCGATCTCTATCATATATATCTTTTATTTAAGCTCTCTGATTATAAGATCATTAACTTGTGGGTTGAATTTGATGGTGTTTAGGGTTACAGAGGTGCGGAAAAAGTTGCAGATTAAGATGGACAAATTATTTAAGGCCCGATATTAAAAGAGGAAGGTTCTCTTTTGAAGAAGAGGAAACAATTATTCAACTACACAGTGTTTTAGGGAACAAGTACGTCAACTTAAATTATTTATTGATTATTATCATTATTTTAATCATTTTAATGGAGTTTTAAAACACGGGTCTTACTCAAAATATTATTTTTTAAAATGGGTTTTGTTGACAAGTTGAAATTTTTGTGTTTAATTATATATCCAATCATTGGTGTTAACTTGGTCCTTCTCTAGGTGGTCTGCTATTGCAGCTCGTTTACCGGGAAGAACTGATAATGAAATCAAGAATTACTGGAACACCCACATAAGGAAAAGACTTCTTCGCATGGGAATTGATCCAGTCACTCACAGTCCTCGACTCGATCTTTTGGATATCACATCCATTTTGAGCTCATCTTATTATAGCTCATCTCACACAAACATCTTTGGGGTTCAACAACCCATGGTGAACCCCGAACTGATAAGGTTAGCGGCATCAATTCTCTCGTCTCAGCGTAGCCAAAACCCTAACTTTGTTCACCAAAACGGTCAAGAAAACCAATTTGGAAATCACAACCAAGTTCAAGAAATCCATCTAGTCCAACTTCAAAATCAAGATCACCAATTTCAAGACATCCCTAGTACTTGTGCCACATTGAGTAACCCTAATTGTGTTTCATTTACAAGTCATGAATCTACTCAAGTCCAGGAACAAAATGTAGACCAACTTCCTTCAAACTTTTCGCATCTTGACCCACAAACTTGCCAGTTAAATGATTGGCAAAACAATCTTGATGCCTTTATTGCCTTGGATAACTCCGGGTACCAACAACATATTATCAATCCTCAGTCGAATTTGACATCGAGTGATTTCGACTTCACCTCACATATATCAAACCTATCGACACCCTCATCAAGTCCAGCTCCTCTAAAGTCAAACTCGAACTCGAGTTCAACTAATTACATCAATGGAAGCAGCACAGAAGATGAAAGGGAAATCAGCTACTGCAGCAACTTGTTTAAATATGAATACCAAGAAATTTTGGATTCTAATGTTTTTATGTAATTTTATGAATATATTTCACTTTGGATCCAAATATATATCATAATCAGAAAGTTCTTTCCTTTTTTAATCCATTTTTCCCGATAATTTATGCTTAATTATTTCCACTTATATAATAATTATAAATCTCTGTAGGTTTCCATGTATTATTTGTTAATGTCATTTTCTGAACTGTTTCTGATTGATGCTTTGTCAAATATGGTAAGATCATCGATCATATATTAATCGGGCATGAAATAATCAAAAACTCCCGATAAAGAATTCATTTTGTTAAGAATAAAATAATAATAATAATACTGTAATAAATAGACCAATGTTTGTATCTTTAAGAGTTGACTATATATGCATGCGGAGACAGATGTACGTTCACATAAGATACGATCATCTTCGATAGCATTTATTGTCACGCAATAGTTGACAGATATACTTTTCTTTTATTTTGCTCACAAAAAGTTGCAATTAATATATATATATATACAATTTCAGGAAAAATGAATGATTAATATTCATTTATATTGTCCGTGTAGTTCGGTTTTTACATAAAACAAAATTAGAACTTAAATTTTGTAGGTTTTTGGTACACTTAAATCTTCGGTTTCGTCTTCAGATCTAATAAATTTTGTTTTCTAGTTTGGTTTCAGTTTTTATGTATAATTTGGAGGTTTTCTTAAAGAATTAAGTTCAATATATAGACGGTAACCAAAGGATCAAAATATTAAAAAAATATTTCTTAGGAGTAGATTAAAGTGTGTTTTTTTAGCTGTTAAAAATATTTCAACAAACACTACTAAAAAAGAATAGTACGTACATAAACTATAACTTATCGAGCTTAATTGTTAAGTTGTTTACAAAACTAAATATTACGTAAAATTACTTAATTAAATAAATATTATCAATAATTGGGTTTCCGTAATTGATTTAGCATTCTATGGTTGGTGGTCCTCTCGCCTTCTCCAATTTTTTTCCATCTATATGAAAGAAATATTTAAAAATTAAATTCTCAAAATTCAAGACATCGTATTCATCGTTAAATATTGTTTTGAAATATATTAAATAATAATAACATAAAAACAAATCTTCTTATCGATCACAAAGACTTGGAAAAAAATAAAGTAAACAATCACAACACTCCAACTCTTCTCTTTCGAAGTAGAGTTTACGTCCCAAGTGGGAATTCACACACACACACATATACCTATACATATACATATACATATACATATATATAGGGGAGAGATCAAGTAAAAGAAAATTAAAGTAAAAAGGGTAAAATGGATGATTATTTGATCATTTTTCGGTATATATATCAACTGATAATCGTTAGTTCATCATCTTTATTGATTAAAACTAGTTCTTCATCAATTTCTTTTTGATGAATCCAACATATTCATCACTTTTTAGATGAAAGCATTTTGTTTATCAACAAATTATTCCAAAATTTTGTTTTCAAAATCTGTATTTGAAATCAAAAAGAAATTGATTAAGAACTAATTTTAATCAATAAAGATGATAAACTAACGATTATCAGTTGATATATATACCGAAAAATGATCAAATAATCATCTATTTTACACTTTTTACTTTAATTTTTTTTTATTTGATCTCATCCCTATATATATATATATATATATATATATATATATATATATATATATATATATATATTAAAATATTCCCAATCATACAATTCGGTTTCTTAATTCCCAACAGTCGTATTCCGGCGAGCTGTCAGCCACCGGCCACTGCCCGCTGGTCGCCAGTGTCTCGACGGACACGTGTTCCATACACCTGTCCTCCTTTAAGGTAACTGCTCTTTTACGTAAATTTTTATAAAGTTGATACCTTTGTCATGTGTTTTTGACTATTTTTCTTATTTTAATTTCTTAATAAAAAATAATATATCCTCTTACTTTTTCTTCCTACTTTATCCTCCTACTCACCATAAGATGACATGTCGAGTCCATTAATTTTCTTTTCTCATCTTATCCATTGATTTTGACACTTGTATTGATCTTGTAAATAAGAGGATAAGTAGAAGAATATATCATCTCTCTTTCTTAATAATGAAGTAGTACGTACGTGGAAATTAATTCATCGGATGTCCTTGTAGATATGGCTACCGCCGTTCCCAGTCCTTGTACAATATACAAGCATTCAATAAATCCTTTGTCCAAAGTTTCTTCTACAAATTTGGTCAGGCTACTCTATCAGTATATATATATATATATATATATATATATATATATATATATATATATAGATGAACATCTATTATAAGTCAAACATATTAAAGTTAGGTTGATAATTAAAACATTTGCTTGGGACAATTAGTTTGTTATTTTTATTAAGATTTTAATTTAATTAACCTTAGAATAGTTAGAAGTAAATTATATATAACTCAGAAATATTATTTTTTTACTTTTGAAAGATGACAACTGATGCACCAAGCTAGCTAGTTTATATCACAGCTGATGATGTACACATTCATTGAGTTATACACAAAAAAACAATCCAACAACTATTATCATGAACTAGATTGGATAAAAACCTTGAAATGGACTTTAGGGCACTGTATGGGCAGGCGTACAACCATATATGGACTCGATTGGCACACAAGTTGTAGCCATGTGCCGGCGGTGCTTGTAATGTAGACGCATTGGCCTCAATATATAGTCCAAAATGCCTGTTTCTTAAAACTGAGCATTTATGAGGTATGAGGACCTTAATTTGATGCATGCTCATAACTGTACATTGACAACGATCGAGTCAATATTAAGATCGAGTGTTATATATGATATCTGTTAGAGCTAGTAGGTGACATTTAATTAGACATTCCCTCTTTTTCTAGAATTTTTTTCTCTAGATCACTAGATCAACATTATTTTTGTTCTTATTTCAATGCATGTCTACGTACGTACGTGCGGGGTTTAGGTCTATAAGAGTACGTACGTGTTGCTTGTGAGTGTTTCTTCTTGTACTAGATCATATATGTCTTAGGGATGGAGATCCAAGAAGAGGGCTAGCGCCATTTACAGGTGGTTGTTCGTGGGAACTTTCCTTAATTTACACTTGCAGATTAATTAATTAATTAATTAACATCTGACCTTCTATATATACATATATGATTTCTATAATTGTGTTGTACGTGTATATGGATCCCAATGCATGCTTCGCGGGTTTAGTAGATAATTATGTTCTTTTGCCAAATTCTTTTTGAATGCTCGATCTACCAAACACGGATAATAGTGTACGTATTTCGGGTGAAAGTTTAACCCACTCAATATATATATATATATATAGAGAGAGAAATATTCATACGAAAATGAGTTTTTTTGCGAAAAGCGCGAGAAGAATTTTGAGCCATCAGATCACTTAATCAAGAGCTAAGATCAAATATGGCATTTTAGTAAATAAAATTTTATTTAAGGAGATTTAAATTAAATTAAAAGGACAAATTAGTCATTTGTCATTCAAATAATATTCCTTAATTTATTTATTTATAATAAAAAAGCATTTCCTTATTTGACTATATCTCCCACATCTCCCTCATATACATTTTACTCTCTCTCTCTCTTGGTATTCCCTCACATATCTCTATCTATCTCTCTATCTTCATTCTCTCAGACCCCTCTCTCACTCTCAAGTCATCGCCACTGTTGAGGTCCACCACCACTGACCCAAGATCGGTCCACCCCCACGAGTTGAAGCCGCCGTCGACCTTTATCTGGCAACAAAGAAAATTTTCGAAACCCTAATTCTTCATCCTCCCACCACCGCCGCCGCCTACCACAGTCTTTGTACCAAATCCGAAGTTGTTGTTCCCCACGTTCCCACATCAAGCTTCCGCCGTCATCGTCGCACCTTTGCCTCTGCCCAGTTCTTCATCGACGCATCAGATCTACCATCTCCGACGTCCTATGCTCTCTCCCTCCCTACGCCCTCTCCGACGTCCGATCTCCGTCATCGTCGGTTTGTTCTGAAATTTCTTTGAGTTTATGTTTTTTAGTTTTTTTTCTTTTTCTGTTTTCTAAATTTATTAATCAAGTAAAATTTTGTTTTTATATATTTATTGTAATCGAATGTAGTATTTGTGTTATAGATTATTTTAGATTACATTGTGTATTAGAGATAATATAAATTTTGTTCAACAGTGCAGTCTAAAGTATTTTAAGTGTATGGTTTATTTATCATTAAACATTTATATTTGTTCAATAATAAGTATAGTTGTCTTTTTGTTGTGTATGATTTGTTGATTTTATTAGAAATAAAAAAATTTTGGTTTGTTTTTTGTTGTTTACCAATGAACACTGAACAAAGACAAAGAAGATAAAGAACGGCTAGATGTTCAGTAATAATTATTTTAGATACAAAAAAGAAAAGTTAATTTTTAGATCTAGTATGTTATTCAAGAATGAACAATCACGAATGATAATTGGGAAAAATGATACAAAAAAAAAAGAAAAAAACATAAAGATTAAAGAGAGAAAGAAAAAACATTTAATGATAAACAATATAAAATCCAGAGTTTATTAGTGAACAAATGTAATGAATAACATTTATTGATTCAAAACTTTACATTTTTTATTGCTTTCATCGTTGAATATCGTAAAATTATTAATTTTTATTAAATTTATTTTGTTTAAAAATTGAATGAGAGAAAAAAACAAGAGAGCGAAATAGATTGAAGAGAGAAAATTTTTGTTTTACAATTGTACCCTTTTGAATTAAAAAAAATAAAAAATAAGATTAATCTAAGCCATTAGATCAAATATAAATAAAAGGTTATGATTGCTTCTCGCAGTTTTCGCAAATAAGACACTTTTCGCATGAACCTTACCCTATATATATATATAAATATATATATATAGGGGAAAGTTCATTTGAGAACCGTTTTTATTGCGAGAAAAGCGAAAACCAATCTTAGCCGTTCATTTTGGATAATTGAATTTATGGATAAAGAGCGTGGGCGGATTGGGTATGGCAGGGTGCATGTAAAGAATTCATGAGTGGGCAATCCAATTTAATGAAGGGGAATTGGACAGCTAAGATTGGTTCTCGCAATAAAACCGGTTTTCAAATAAACTTTTCACTATATATATATATATATATATCCTATTATATAAAGCATTTAAGTTTTTTTCTTAAAACTCTTAAATTTTAAGTCACTTAAGATTACAATTCTACCTTATCTACTAAAAAATGATTCCATAAAATAAACTTAATAACATTCATTTTTCATAAATTCCAAAATATTCCCTTTCCAAAAATTCCATAGCAAAACTTACGAAACAGAATATTCCATAAACTTAATAACATTCCATAAATTCTAGAAAGAGAAAATATATAATATTCGTTTTTCACCTATTAAATAAAAATTACAAAATTACATCTAAATTTTATTCCCTTTTCACCTGCTAAATAAAAATTACAAAATTACGTCTTATGTGTTCTCTTGATCAATACCTACCAAAACAACTACTTACAAACCATTTTTATTCACCGTCGCCGTATTACGCGGGTACCCGCTAGTGGATATATATATATATATATATATATATATATATATATATATATATATATATATATGTTTAGGGGGCGTTTGGTTCGCTGGAATTGAATGGAATTGGACGGAATTGGAATTGAGCATTCCAAAACTTGTTTGTGTTTGGTTCGCGGAATTTATGGAATGGAATTTGACCATTCTAATGAATTCCTTAAATCAAGGAATTGGGAATTCCTTCCCTAAATGGATGGAATTCTAAGGAATTCTTCAAATCCATAAGAATTCTCAAAACATAATTGTTGTCTTCTATCCCACCCCACCCCAACCCCACCCTACCCCTACCCTACCTCATCCCACCCTACTCTACCCTACCCACCCCTACCCTACCCTCTACTCTACGTCATCCCACCCTACTCTACCCTACCCTACTCTATACCCTCCCACCACCACCACTGCCGCTGCCACCACCATTGCCGCCGCCGCCACCGCCACTGCCGCCACCACCACCGCCGCCACCACCACCACCACCGCCGGCCACCACCACTGCCGCCGTCATCAACACCACCGATCCTCGCCGCCGACCATCGCTCACTGCCACCCTCCACCACCACCCATACCCGCCGCCATCACCACTGCCGCCCTAGGTAGACTGTAGGGTGGGGGTAGGAGGTGGTGGACGGTTGATTGTATAATTTATTTTGGTTTATACATATTAAATTAATTTATTTTTTGCTAGATTCCAATTCCGGTCTTTACCAACCAAACAAGATATAGTTTTTTACAAATTCCAATTCCTATGAATTCAAATTCTCATGAATTTCAATTCCTTCATATTAATTCCGCGAACCAAACGGACCCTTTAGGGTATTTAATTTGGCATATATATATATATGGGACACACACTTATATTATATGCGTGTATGTATGTAAAGTGTGCATGTGTATAGTTATCAAAAGTCGTTTGGATCGATGACATACATACATTAATGATTGATGGTTGTTGAAGTACCAAATCAATTAAGGTCCGTCCATATATTATAATTAAGATATCATTCATAGTGATCATGAAATTAATACAACTTAATTATCCGCTTTGTAGAATCTCATTTGACAGTACGTACGTCAACTAAAAAATTTCGCATTTGATATATCTTATGGAAAACTAATATTAAGAATTCTAATTCTTGGAATTGGTTATGGACAATACCATTAACTAATTTGTTTCGGTAAATAATTAATTATTATCAACTATACAATCATGGATATACTAAAATCGGATCCGTCATCGAATTGGCCGGCTACGTGTTCATATGTTCAACCGGTCGGACGGATTACAAAGCTGGATGATGTTATAATTATATAAGAACTAACATGGTACACGTACAATACGACGATGATAAATAATTTATGCTTGACAACATACCGCTTGACCAGTTTCAAGAATGTAATTATATGATATTTGCGTAATGTATGTGGTATTACCAAATAGTTTCTTCAACAACATATTTGTTTTATTTCTTTTTAAAATTCAGATCTGTCAAGAAATCATCTTTTACAAAAATTACATCCCGAGCTAATCAAAATACTTAAATCTATTCTATACGTGTCATCTTTTTAGCGTGAATACGGTCGTGTGGACTTTGAATCATGTGAATATTCAAGCTTTTCCTTAATTGGCACAACTCCACGTGGCATCTGGCTTGTGGTATGATTAAACTGACACGTGGTCTTACTGATTGACAAGAGGGGACCCCATAAACTAAATATTTTTGGATCGACCGCTTGAATCGTAGTTTTGGATGAATTTTGCACACATCACATACACATACACCCTTTGGCTACCAAACAACCATTGTCCGATTTTCCTCGTCGGCTAATTCCACGTGAACTTAGGAACAATACTACATGCATAACCACATATGAAAAATTGCTTGATCATAGTGGTGTGTTCTCAGTTAAATCACTAAGATCAATCATTGAAAATCTTTCTATTTCTTCCTTTGAGATGTATAGATTTTGGAATAAATGGTTATCACAAAAAGTTAATTGCTTTGTGTGGCGATTGTTATTAAAGAGGATACCTACGAGAATGAACTTAAGCGTGAGGGGAATTACCATACCATCAGTTTTATGTCCGTTATGCAATGGGGACTTGGAAACTGTGGATCATTTATTTTTTGCATATCCAGAAGTAAAGGAGGTTTGGCGTTAGTTTCTTTCCTGGTGTAATATTTCTTTGGGACATAATACAAATTTTGATTAGTTCATTTTCGGAATTATTGAAAATGGTAAATCGAAAAAGAAAAGAAAATTTTTGGAAGCTATAGTGGGGAGTGTTTTGTGGTTTGTTTGGAAGAGGTGAAATGATGTGATGTTTAATGGTAAGAGATTTTCAATTGCATATGTCATGGGGGAAGTACAAGTTATGTTTTATATTTGGGTTAGATATAGAGCAAAATGTAAATCTTTAGATTGGGCAATGAGGTGTTGTAACCCAAGTTTGTTCTTTTAATAGCTTGTATATATTTTCTAGCATCTTGCTAGCTCTATTAATAAAAATTTGAGTTCTTTAGGTAGGGGTAATGACTATACCGAAGCTCCTTTCCTATAGATCTCTTTCTAGCTGTTAAATAAACATATGAAAAATTGCTGACAACTTAAGTTGGTCGTTCTAAATGTTGGGTGGTTTATAGTTATTCCGGTTTCTCATTTACTGGGTTTCAATTCAAAATCTATCTTTTTTCTAGGAATAAATCAACGGAAAATCAAAAGGTTGAAAATCCCTTTGTAATATGTTTTTCGGTTTAGGAAGCAAAGTTCTTGTAAGTTTTTATAAAAAATCCTTGGATGCAGTTAAAAAAATATATTATTCTAGTTTAATTCTCGATTTAAAGCAAAGTTCATAGGAGTATTTGTTCGGGTTTGAAGTTATTCAAATTGCCTGATTCAAGTTTTGTACGTAGCTAGGCTGATACATTTCTAGATCAAACTTAATCAAAACTAGTTTCAAGGTTAGTTTATCACAAAACTCAAACTCTTAAATCTAAAAGTAGAACAATAGAAAAAACATAGCAATTAATTTTAAATTTTAAAACCCAAAAATCAGTACAAATATCAATTACTTGACACATGATGCATCGGTTGGATACGATCTGAATTTGGTTAAGTGGGTTATTGGTCAATTTATTTTATGAATTGTATTATGAGTCTAGTTAATATTATGGTTATTTTTTGTTAGAAGGATAATAACCACGGCCCTAAAGCTGTGAATAACAATAAAAATAAAAAATTTACTTTTTAAAAATAATAATCATAACTCATGCCTTTATAATTAACTTTTGATACTTTTTATAATACCTTTTAATTAATTTTCTACTTTTCATACATAAAACAAAGTTATAATTTTTAAAAACTAAAATGTATTTTATTTTTATCTACAGCACTAAGAGTTGTGGTATGTTCAACACTATACTTAGATTATGCCCTTATTATGATAAAGTTCAAACGATCACTGTTTTTTGTACGAGAATCGCGAGAACCAATCTTAGCCGTCCAATCCCCCCTCCTTCAATTGGATTGTCCACCCATGAATTCCTTACATGCATCCTGTCACATTCAATCCCCTAACGCAGTTCATCCATGAACTTAGCCGTCCAATTCCCCCTTCTTCAATTTGACTGCCCACTCATGAATTCCTTACATGCACTCTGCCACATTCAATCCACTCACGCTCTTCATCTATAAATTTCATTATCCAAAATGAACGGCCAAGATTGGTTCTTGGAGTTCTCGTACGAAAAACAGTTCTGGTTTGAACTCTCCCTATATATATATATACACACATACATACACACACAACATGACTAATCAATACATGATTTATGTTAAGTCATAGGCCGGGGATTTTTTAAAAATAATGTTTGAATCATTTAAGTCATATATATATTTTTTTAATTAATACATTCAGAGGCCGGAGACTGAGTATGCATGGGTTATATATCGCTGCAGGGTCGTGATCCCTCATGCATAACGCGCGAGCTGGTTATAGATCGATGTTACATTATTCGGGTCTGTTCTTTGTTAGCTTGTAATCCGCATGCATGCTTGTCATCGCAGTCACGAACGTAACAAGCTAGCAATATTCTTTTTATTTTGACGGTACGTAATATATATGGGCAAAGACGTACGTACTATATATAAATTGGAAATATTGGATAGTAAAGCAGCAGCGGCTAAAACGTGAAAGGGTATGTGATATAATAATAATAATCTTGAATAATATTAGAGCTAGGTGAGCATGACATCATTTAAACCAACGAAACCATTCAAAATAGGGTATGTGACGGCTTGAAAAATGAAATATTTAACCAAAACCTAATTAACTGGATTGGTTATGGTTTTTGTTTAATATTAAACTTATTTAATTTCTTATATTTTAAACCTTGCAATTATCAAATTTAAAAAATGATATATTTAAATATAGATGGCTAGTATTTTCATCTTGTCATTGGAAAGATATGAAGATGCACCGCAAGAATTTAACATTTTTATTCGATTATTTTAAATGTTGACATACTTAGTTGGGTTACTTTGACCAATCAATGGCAAAATAGCATTTGCTATACAAGAACATGATAATGAGAACGACATTGACAACTAAATGAGTTGAATTTAGAGTGATTGAGTGTTTCAATAATTGCTTTTCCTTAGACTCATTGAGCCAATGTTTTAGGTATTTGTACGATTAGTGTGATTAATTAATGTTTTTTCTCTAAGTTTAACAAGTATATTGTTTTCGTTTTTTCTTAAAAATATTAAATAAAGACTTGATATGGTGATATGCTAAAATCTTAAGTCTTAAGAGATATAGCAAAACTACGGCCTTTTTTTAAGGCTTGATTAAGATGACAATTTTATATAAGATTTATATACACACACAAATTACAGATAAAGAATAGAGACATACATCTTAAAAAATTCTAGCTCGTGGAAAGTAAATATAAAATCGCCAATCCAATACAAAAGAAAGTCCAAATGATCATGCGTATGCCACACATTAAAATCACGGTTTTTAACTGGTAATGACACGTCATGACTAACATTGACATCGCCACCTCTAGCACAGACACCTTGGACAGTTTCATTAGATGGAGTCACACTTTGTGCCTTGACGACACTGCTCCCACTTCTTTAGAACCCTAGTTCTTATTTCTTTGTTTATAAAAATAAAAACTTAACCATGGATAGTATTAACTAATTCGATTACTCTTTAGCCCAATTATTTCAATGTTTATTTTTTTTAACAGCAAATACATACACCATCTTAGTTTACATTTATATCTATAGTGAGACTTGAACCCTTAACCTTAAAGAGAAAGGGAAACACCTAGAAATCACTTTGATACTATTAGGTAAAAAGCACTTTAGTTCAATGTTTGATGATCAGACTTTCACACCAATAGTTTAAAAATAATGTCTTTAGACCATTTCTTCATACACTATTTATTTTAAAATAATATTGTTTAAATGTGTAAAATATCTATTATTAAGAGAGGAAACAAAAACCTTTTGAAATATTATCAAAAAAATACTCTTTCATTTCTCCTCTCTTCTATTTCCTCTTTTCTCTATACCCTTTTTTCTCTTACGATAATGAAATGTTAAGAATGCTTAAAAATCTCAGTACCGTAATCATAAGCAGTACCATAAGCCATGTATGCATACCGCATGGCCTTAGAGCAAAGGGTGTACAAGCGTTATTCTCACGGTATGCCCTATGGAGGGGCGGTACCGATGGACACACCACCACCCTAAGGATGGTACCACAAAAAGAAGATGGAATCGACATTTGAATTGAATAACGAAGAGAGAGGGGAGAAACATGAATGAGAAAGAGAGATGAAAGAGTAGATAGGAGAGAGGGTATATTTTTAAATAAAATTTTATTTAAGCGTGTGAAGTGTGAGTAGTACACGAGATTAAACGTGCTTGAAATATGGAGTGGGTTATGCTGATGTGGCGCGAAACATGGGATGCCAAATATTCACAAAGGTTCTCATGTTAATAGTTTGAAATACCGTACAAACTCAATTATATTAACAAGAGTTAATAGTCAATTTGGTATTTTAACTATCCCATTTCTTACGATTTGGTCATTTAACTTCTAAAAGTGACCAAGATGAGCCTTAAACATCCATTTTTCGGTCTAAATGGTCCTTTCGTTAGTTGGCCGTTAGTCAACTCTATTAAGTAAAGAGTATTTCAGTCTTTTTACCAATTTTCTAATTTTTAATTACTTTTTAATAATATTTAATTTTTTTATATAAGAGTTAATAAATAAAGGATATCTTCTTTCTAAATCACACATACACTACACATTCTCTCTCTTCTCTCTCTCTCTCTCTCTCTTTAAACGATGGCAGCCATCTCTTCGACCGCCACCGCCACTCCAACCGCCACCTTCGCCATGTACAATACAAACCTTACCCAACTAAAACTCATAGATCTCATGGTTGGACCACCATTACCTCACTTAGCCACCGCCGCATCACCTGATTTCATCCCCACTAGTTTTAGATTAACTTTGTAATTTGTCTGCGCCACCATCACCATTGCTCCAACCACCACCACCATCACCACCGAACACGAGTTTGTGGCTAAAAGTTCATATCTGGCTTCAAATCTAGTTAGGGTTTCGTATATAGGTTTGATTTTGTGTGTGATTGATCTGGTTTGAACCAGATCTAGGTTTGATTTAAAGAACAGTGGATGTGATTTTGTGTTTGCACTTTGTTTTATGTGATTTTCACGTCTTTTTCGTTGGCGGTGGTGGTGGAGGCATGGGACATGGTGTTCACACAGCTCCTCGTGGGTTTCTTGAAACCGGAATCACCATTGATGTTGCTCATGAAGCTGTTCGGAGTATTTGGAACGATGATGACGAAGGCGATAAGAAAGAGGAAAATACATCAACTTCTACTATAGATGTGTCGTTTCAAATATCTGTCTAGCATACCCTAGTATTTCAATCGAGATTAATACACCACCACCAACTTCAGTGTTGGTGGTTGTCTAGAGAGAGAGAGTGTGTGTGTGTGTGTGTGTATGACGTCCTCACCACATTTGAACCAGATTAGGATACTAATACATATTAATAATTTAGTTTTAATTAATAAATAAAAAATAATGGTAAAGTTGTCATTTACCCTTGACTTAACAGTGTTGACTAACGGTCAACTAACGAAAGAACCATTCAGACTGAAAAGTGGATATTTAAGGCTCATCTTGATCATTTTTAAAGTTAAAGGACTAAATAAGAAGAAATTGGATAGTTAAAAGACTAAATTAACAATTAACTCTATTAACAATATAAACAATTGTCGTTTTTTAACTTAAGCGGAAATACTATTTATAGAAGGGTTGAGCTAATTTGCACAGACATGTTTTTATTTTATATATATATATATATATATATATATATATGAAAAGGTTTAAACTTTTGACAATATATGTGTGTATAAATAGTAACAGTTGTTAACACAGCTTTTGTAGCATAGATGGATGGATAGCACCCCTTAATCAATTACCTACACCCACTAAGTTGTGTTCGAATTTTGTTTCTACATTTAACTTTTCCCCAGCGCATTCTTTATAGTCTATTTTTAATTTTCTTCCGTGAGCCTGTGCCTACCTGTCATTTTGGTGTATTTTACGAAATAGATGATAACCGAAACTGAAATCTGAATATTATACTTATATTATGTTTAGAAAGTTGGTTGTTAGTGGGAGCTAAATGGTGTAAAATAAAAAAAACAAATCATAAAAATAGGAGTATTTATAAAATAATTAAAGAGGGTATTTAATTAATTTGGTATATAAAAAACTTTCAATTAGTTTTAAAGACTAATTCAAGAAACTTTTTATTCTAGAGTTTTTTATCCAAACATTACTTGTGTAGCCTTTTTCTTTCTAAACAAAAATCTACCGACTCCGAAAAAACTCCGTACCAAACACACTCTTTACTTTACTAATAATTTTATACTTTTTTCGTATAAACATGCAAAGCTAAACTAAATTTGTATAATATATATTTAAAATTCGATTATATAAAAGAACCCCTAAAATCTAACTTCTCAATAAATTTATAAAATATCACTTAAACTAAATCGTATTGTAATGAAAATAATTAATCCACTTAAAATTTAGCTTCAAAATTATTCTACTAAATATATAATTTATGATCTTATTAACTTTTTAACCAAAATAATTGAACGTTTTACCCAAAATATTCAAACTTGCGTTTATGTTGAGAAAATCAAAAGCAATTTTCCAATCTAATATTTTGTGTGTGAAACTAAAATTAAGAAACATGATAAGAACAATTGAAGATGAGATTGAAAATGTCATGTCAAATTAAAAATTCAACGGATATATATAATATAATATACATATTATACGGCGGTACTTTGACCATTCGCCGACCACCGTCCCGGCGGGAGAATGCGACACCTACAGCTACAGCTTACAACACACACTAAATTCGCTCTCACTCGCCGACCGCCCAAGCAAAAAGGTGGTTTGTCAAAAGTTGGCTTATGTCTTCTCTTTCGATTTAATAATAAATTAATAAATGTGTATATATAAAAAGAATTTCGTAATTTTCAAAAGTTCTTTCTTGAATTTTTCTTCACTCCCTTTTACTTTCTATACAATTTTCCAACTTTCTTTTAATGATTCCTTATCTGACTATAAACCTTTTCCATCCTATTAATACTAAGAGTTTCGTAATCGATGGGCTCGTCATTTAACGGGCGTTTTGTTTTTCAAAAGGAAAATATGGGTCCATTCATAATAGTCACTATTAGTAATACTGATATGGAAGTCAATCTTACAGTTATGGCAGTCATCACAACAAGTGATTCAAAAGAGATTATAGTCTTCCCGTCATGAGAATATTGCACTTGTTTAGATGATTTTACTGCTTATATTAATTGGTTCATAATGTTCTAAAAGTCTTAGGTTTGAATATGATGTTTGTATAGAGTCTAGTGAATTATTGGTAGGTATTAATGCACTTATGACATAAAATTCAAGATAGTTAAAGGGGTTGAGTACTTGAGTAAAAGAGTATTCGAATATACGTCTTTAAAATGACAATTGAGATCGAAGAATCAAAATAAGATAACAAGTAATTGTTTGATTAAAGTTAAAAATAGCAACGTAGGTAGTTTTAATAATTTTATTACTTATTTCTTCCAATTAAATATGATTATTATAAAATAGAAAACCAAACTAAAAAAAAAATCAAACTCGTTTTCGTTAAACATAACAAACATTATTTTGGCTTTAAATCGTCAAACTCACGTTTACAACACTTTAAACTTTTCATTTGCCGATTTCCTTTTATGAAGCTTTTGATGATTCCATCTTGACTACCAATTTTCTTGTTTTGATTCGTTTGGAATTTTCTTTTGTATTACAATTTCAACTTTTGCAATTTCTAGAGGAAAAGTGAGGAAAAGTAGCGATATGCCGTAAACATGGTACGAAAGATAAAGAGAGAAAATGAGAAGTATATTTTATTATCGATCAGAGGGCAGAACCAAAAACCATTCTATTGATAGTTGTGTTTACAATACATTGTAGAGCCACATTTATAGAGTAAAAAAAACATATACATGGAAATATTGAGAATGATTCTAGGCTGAAAAATGACTCAACAGATCGTGATTGATTCTTCAATTGGGAGGTAGTAATTGACAAATCATTTCTTTTTTTCCTTCTTTCCAACACTCCCCCTCAAGTTGAGTAGTGGGATCCCCAAAGCTCAACTTGCTAAGACAGTGGTTTAGGATTCTTCCATTGACCGCCTTTGTTAGAATGTCTGCCAATTGGTCTTCTGATCGGACAAATGGAAGTTCGACAATACCAGCTTCCAGTTTTTCTTTGATGAAGTGTCGATCAATTTCCACGTGTTTTGTTCGATCATGTTGAACTGGATTTTCGGAGATTTGAATTGCAGCCTCATTATCACACATCATTCTACTCGTGCCTTCAGGAGGAAAACCAAGTTCGGTTAAAAGTTTCTTGATCCATAGGATTTCTGCTAGACCTCGAGCTATGCCTCTGAATTCCGCTTCTTCACTTGAGAGTGCAACAACCTTCTGTTTCTTGCTTCTCCACGTCACTAGATTCCCGCCTACCAACGTGAAATAACCTGAGGTTAACCTTCGGTTCCCTTTATCACCTGCCCAGTCAGCATCAGTGTATACTTGTATCTCTAAGTGCCCATTTGATTTGAATAATACCCCGTGGTTAGGTGTTCCTTTAAGGTATCGTAAAATTCTAATAACTGCCTCCATGTGAGCTACCTGAGGTTCATGCATGAACTGGCTGACAACTCCAATAGCATATTCTATATCAGGTCTACTGTGAGATAGGTATATTAGTTTCCCCACTAGCCGTTGATACCTCTTTTTATCGGCTAATTTAGCGTTAGGTTCCATATAGAGCTTGTGATTTGTCATCATCGGAGTTTCCATGGATTTGCAATCCATCATTCCAGTCTCTGCAAGGAGATCAAGAATATACTTCTTTTGACACATGAATATTCCCTATTCTGATCTTAAAACTTCAATTCCGACGAAATACTTCAATCTTCCTAAGTCTTTCATCTCGAATTCTGCAAATAGGTTGTGTCTCAGCAGCTCCATTTCTTTCTCATCGTCACCAGTAATGATCATATCATCAACGTATATGATCAAACATGTTATGAGGCCATTTCTTTGCTTGAGAAATAGAGTGTGATCGGAGTTGCTCTGTTTGTATCCATATTTTCTCATTGCGAGAGTGAATCTGCCAAACCATGTTCTCGTGGATTGTTTTAGCCCATACAAAGATTTTTTTAGACGACATACTTCTTTTTCTTTAAAATCTTGGGTGAATCCAGGTGGTGCTTCCATGTAGACTTCCTCTTGTAATTCCCCATGCAAAAAGGCATTTTTTACATCAAACTGGTGAAGGGGCCACCCTTTATTGGCAGCAATAGATAAGAGAACCCTAATTGTATCGATCTTGGCAACTGGAGAAAAAGTTTCAGAGTAGTCAATCCCATACGTCTGGATGTAGCCCTTGGCTACTAGCCGAGCTTTGTACCTCTCAATAGTTCCATCCAGCTTGTGTTTAATGGAGAAGACCCATCTGCACCCCACTAGTTTTTTGTTTGGTGGAAGTGTACATTTCTCCCATGTGTTGTTCTTCTTAAGTGCTTCCATTTCAGTCTCCATGGCCTATTTCCACTCTCTCGACTCCAAGGCTTCTTGAGTTGTGGAAGGAGTTTGTTCGGAGCACAAGGCGGTGACGAATGCTTTGGCTTCTTTGGTCAAGTTTCCTTTAGCGAAGTGTGCCATAGGAAATTTGGATCTTGTAGTCTCCTTTTCTGGTGAGTATCTTCTAGGAGGAACTCCTCTGTTTGCTCTTGGCGGTAGCACATACTTTTCATTCACGATCTCTTGAGTAGGATTATTATCTTCTTGCTGAATTTCTATTTCTTCTTCTGGTTCTGCAATCTCTACCTGTTCAGAAAATTCTTCCTTATCTGTTGGACATTTTTTGTCCCTACGGTTACTGGATAAAGGTGAGTCAGGAATAGTTTCAAGATTCTGAGAAGTACTTACCTCGGACTCCAGGTTGGGCGGATCTTGGATGGCACTAATTGATGGTTCAGTGGTAGTATGAGGTGGCCCATTTGACCCGCTTTCATTACTATGATTAGCAACGGTCTCAGAAGAAGGGGTCCATTTTAACCAACTCAGTGGGTCTTCAATTTGTTTCTCCCCCTGACCATTGTGTTGGGAACGACAGAAGTACTCGGTTTCAAGCCAATCACAGTGCATGGTGGTGATCACAGTGCCGCGTTTTGGATTATAAGATCTGTACCCCTTCTGGTTCACTCCATATCCAACAAACACACATTTTTCAGCACATGCATTGAGTTTGGTACGATCGGCCTTAGGAATATGGGCAAAAACTGAACATCCAAAAACTCGTTGTTCAAGTGTAAGGTTGGGTGGTACTTTTGTGAATTTTGCTAGGGTATGCACTGGGGTTTTAAGGTTGAGTGCTTTGGTGGGTAGTCGGTTAATAAGGTACGCAGCAGTAGCAAGGGCTTCAGGCCAAAAGGATTTTGGTACATTCGATTCAAGCATAAGAGCCCTAGTTATTTCTAGTAAAATCCAATTTTTTCGTTCGGCAACGCCGTTTTGTTCAGGGTGTCTTGGGCAGGTGGTTTGGTGAATCATTCCTTTTGATTGAATGAATTCTTTCATAGAAGTGTTCACAAATTCGCCTCCATTATCTGACCGAAGAACTTGAATGTTGGTTTTGTATTGGGTTTGAATCATGGCATAAAACATGGTGAAAAATTTAAACACTTCGGATTTATGTTTCAAGAAGTATACCCAAGTCATTCGTGTACAATCGTCCACAAATAATAGGAAAAACCGGAAACCTTGCCCCCCGTTAACTTCTGCCGGCCCCCAAACATCAGAATGAATCAAAGAAAATGGCAATTTCACACGAGTGTTATTTGGTTTAAAAGTTTGTCTATGACTTTTGGCAAGGACACAAGTTTCACAACTTAAAACATTAGTCGAAGGGAAAAGTTTAGGAAATAATAAATGCAAGTAGCCTATGGACGGATGTCCCAACCTCCGATGCCATAGCCAAGCTTCCCTACTCGGTGTTCCATGAGCAAGCATCACAGTACCATGTTGAGTCACCTCATCCACATAATATAACCCGTGTCGTTCAGTGCCACGCCCAATGATCATCCCAGTCCTGATGTCATGTAAGATACAGAAGGTCGGATGCATTATAGCCGAACAATTCAGTTCTTTTGTGACGTGGCTAATAGATAATAATTTATGAGATAGGGAAGGAACATAAAGACAATTATGAAGTTTAAGTTTCGGAGATATCTCAATTGTCCCTCCTCCTTTAACATGCATGCTACCCCCATTTGCAGTTTGTATTCTAGATATTCTAGGATTAGAATTAAAGGAAATACCAGAAGACTCAAAGTCATAGTCTCAGTGGCCCCACCATAAAAAATCCAGGAATTATTTTGAGTTTTATTGGACTTTTGAGCTATTTTAGCATGTCCAATAGCTTGGGGTTCATTTTGCAATATCTCAAGAATTTTGGGGTTAAAAAATTGAGAATTTAGTAAACAAGGGCTTGAGGATAAAGCCTCAAACCCTTTACCTGCATCTCGTTCGTTGTCTTCCTCATTCCCTGCATTAGAGGCGGCGATACCACCAAAGCCTTCTTGGTTGTCATCAGCGCTAGTACCCACAGCAGCCATCTTCCCTTTCTCACCGGTTTTCTTGTGGCCATCACTCCACCATTCGGGGTAACCGACCAATTTAAAACACTGGTCCTTCGTGTGCTTCATCATACCACAATGGCTGCACTTTAGTTTTCATTTATCCACTCGGGATGGAGGTTTTCCAGATAGGTTAGATCTACGGTATTGCCCCTTCGTAACAAGACCTATCCCACCGGAATCTTGAGATCCGCCGGAATCGTATGACCCGCCAGCAACAAGTCCGGCTGCCACACCTGGGTTTTCAACAGTAGCTCCAAGGATCCCTTGGTGAGCCATTTCTTTTCGAACAGCTGAGTAGGCTCCTTCTGCCGAGGGCAGCGGATCCCATCGGAGGATTTCCCGTTTGATAGGATCAAATTTCCGATCCAAGGCATTCAAAAATTGAAAAAGTTTTTGTTCAGACCTGATGCTGTTGTATGTAGCTATATCGATGGCACACTTGATTGGATTCGGATCCCTTCTCTCGATTTCACCCCATATGCCTTGCAGAACTATCCAAAAATCTTCAAGAGCGGCCCCATTTTGCTTGATTTCATTTGCTTTGACATGTAGATCGAAGGTCTGTAACTTATCCTTCCCGCTACTTTACGTTACCACCAAGGCATCCCATAGGGTCTTTGCTGTGGGAAATTCTGTGAGATTACTAGCAAGAACGGGTTCGATGTTTTGTATTAGCCATGAGAACACGATCAAATCATCTTGTTCCCATTGCTCGTACCATTCATTTGAAGGATCTGGTGGTGCGGGATTACCCGACAAATGGCTTAGTAAACTTTTGGATTTTCCCCCAATTGCGACTCGGATCATCCGAGCCCAAAGGGCATAATTCTGGCTGTTAAGCTTGAGACTAATCTTCAAGCTATCGGATAGGCTTTGTTTTGTGGTTTGGTTCTGATTTTTGAGAAAGTTTGTAAGTTGTGCGGTAAGATCATTGTTGGTATTCGAGCTCTCGTCGTCAGACATGCCGGCTTAGTTTTCTGAACACATGGGTTTGAAGAATTTGGGTTGGAACGTCTCACCGCTCTGATACCATATTATCGATCAGAGGGCAGAACCAAAAAACATTCTGTTGATAGTTGTATTTACAATACATTGCAGAGCCACATTTATAGAATAAAAAAACATATACATGGAAATATTGAGCATCATTCTAGGCTGAAAAATGGCTCAACAGATCGTGATTGATTCTTCAATTGGGAGGTAGTAATTGACAAATCATTTCCTTTTTCCTTCTTTCCAACATATTTCACAATTTATATTTAATCTATTTTATCCTAAACACACGTGTTCAATGATGGTTCATGTAACGTCCCAAAATTATTATTTTTTTAGAAAACAATTAAACTGACAGTACGATTGATATTTCATCACAAGGAAACATTGTATGAGTTAGTTACAGGCCCGGGTGGTAACCCGTCGAATTCAAATGTAATTGTTTAGAATACATCAAGAAACACAAAATAGTTTGATATTTGCGGAAGCTTGTGGAGTGTGAGCTATCAACCGCGTGCTGGAGCCCCGCCGTGGCCATCACCTGAAAAGAAGGTTAAACAACAACCGTAAGCACAAAGCTTAGCGAGTACACTTACTTACAAACAACCATGAGGCATCAACTCATCAGTTTTACATTCGTATTACATCCTTCATTCCCGCTACCGTAGTAGACGATCCCAACATTCCCGTCACCGTAGTGAAGGGTCTCATCATTCCCGTCACCGAAGCGAACGGTCTAATCATTCCCGTCACCGAAGTGAACGGTCTAATCATTCCCGTCACCGAAGTGAATGGTCTAATCAATAGCATAGCATAACACATTATCAGTTCATCAATTCATCAGTCATTATTTCACCATTTCCTCATTTCAACAATTCATCAATCATATGGCATGTAGCACATTAAACACATACACCATAAGGTTTAGATGGTAAGTAAGAATACTCACCTGTCAGCAGTTCTCAGATTCTCAACCTTATCTTACTAACACGCTTGTGGTTACTCGCTAGTCAACCGTCACCTACAATAGGTCTAACACATCAATTCCGTATACGAATCCCTTGTTCGTTACTCCCCGTAATACATTCAGGTTTCACAAGGCATGCAACAATAAGAAATGCATTAAAGTCCATTAAGTCGGGGACGCGTCGCGTCCATCAAACCGACGCGTCGCGTCGAGTGTATAAGTATCGGATTTCACAATCCGGATTGAGTGCCGGATTCTCAACTTAACTCTCGGATTTCGGTTCAACTTTGAAAACTATCGTATTTCAGTTCAACTTTGAAAACTATCAGATTTCAGTTCAACTTTGAAAACTATCGGATTTCAGTTCAACTTTGAAAACTATCGGATTTCACCCAAATGCATAAGTCGCATGAGGGTTCCTTAAGTCGCATGGAAGTACCCTTGGTACATGAAAGTCGCATGAAGTCTCAACATAGTGCCCCATGCGACAGTCGCATGGGGTGTATCATTCCCAGGCACGAAGGTCGCATGGACCAAACCGAAAGTCGCATGGGCATGTGCATTGGTGAAAGTCGCATGGTACATTTATAAGAGTTGTATGAAATGTTCAAAAGTCGCATGGGTTTATATATGGCATCCAAAGATCGCATGAACTCATGTACATGTCAACTGAAAGTCGCATGACCCAACATACGAAGGTCGCATGGACCAAACCGAAAGTCGCATGATGTCCTTCTTCTTCATCAGTTCATCATTTTCAAAAACCCAGACTCCATAGCCAAAATCAAACTCTTTCAAAACTTAACCAAATCGTTTTATTTTTGTTTCAAAACGTTTCTCCATTCATTTAAACACTTCCTTCAAGATTTAAATGCATTCTATCAAGTATTGAAGCTTATAACTCAAATTTCTTTCTCTTGTTCTTCATAAACCCAAAACCCCAAGAAACCCAGATTATAACTCAAGCTAGCATCACCCAAACAAGATAAGATTCATATCTAAAATACCAAGATATGCTGGAAATCATTACCTGATGATTCTCTCGAAAATTCCTTGAGTTTCCAGTGATTCTTGAACCCTTTTCTTCCTCCTTTCGTGGTTTTGCACACACACACACACACCACACACTGACTCTCTCACTCAATGAAACAGTGTTTGAATGCAAAGTGAAGTTTGTGATGTTGGGGGCTGTGCCCCCCTAATCTCATTTATATACATCTCATGATAAGGCCTAAGCCTACATTACCCATAGATTGGGCCCAAGAAACATAAACCCAACAACACTCACCTATCTAGTCCAATAACACACACCATTCAAGCCCGTAACTCTTTAACATATATCACAATTAAATCCAATATAATTTACCATTTCTCAATAAATATTCTTCTATTTATTTTTCGGAAGTTCGGGTATTACAGTTCATCTATCATGTATGTTCTCATCAAAACGACATTGAATCTCAAGCTATCATAGGACACATGATACCATGATTACAAAAGGATCGAGCTCGTGGTGCAGCCTAATGACATATTGCCTTTGAATCATATGATATTGTTGTGTTTCACTCTAGCTAACTATTATCATCTTTTGCATGGTCATAAGTTTTAAGGAACACCCCTACAAAGAAATCAATTTATCTATTTAAAGTTGGAGGAAATGCATGTGACTAAAGAGATATATATATATATATATATATATATATATATATATATATATATATATATATATATATATATATATATATAGCCTTGTTTTGCTTGACTTACAAACTCATACATCAAGGGCAAAATTATCTAACAATGGATAAATTTATGTGTGTTTGGGATGGCTTATTTAAGAATATATAGGGTTGTTTTAAAGCACATATATATACAATCATGAAAGTAAACAATTAATTGGGTTTCATTAAATATTTTCGATCTGTTTAAGCTAATATATATATGTTTATTTTATAAAGTTAAAACTTATAGTTATGTTTCAATTGTTAAATTATAACCTTTAAATTGGGCTAAATTAAATACACTATATATTCCAAATTTATTAACTAACTAAAAATACACATTTTAAAAACTAAACAAGTTTTAATTTCTTGTTTAGTTTTAACCGTTTGATAGCCAACTGAGAATCTGTGTTACTTCATAAACCCACAAAACCACCAAATAAGCTTAGTTAAGGTTCCTTTAATTTCATTGGGGGTTTAGGACTTAATAACTTATATCTGCTAATTTTTTTTCAGAAAAAAAATTAATTTTTACCTTATGTTTTCTAGAGCAATAACGACCTCCCTTAATCTTAAAGAGTATAAGAATTAAATGAACAATTCACCTATAAAAAAATAACTATATATAATTTTTTTTTTAAAATATGACAACCAATTTTAAAACAAACAAAATAAATTGTATAGTCTATACTCGATATAACCATGCGTACGTTGTTGTCAAATTATTATATTCTTTCCCGTTGGATCCGTTTGTTATATGAAGCTGCAAGAACTTCAAACAGAAAGTCGTTGTAGTATAGTGGTAAGTATTCCCGCCTGTCACGCGGGTGACCCGGGTTCGATCCCCGGCAGCGGCGATTCCTTTTTGTCCAAATCTTAAAAATAATTCAAGGCTTTCAAGCTTTCACAAGACATCTATAAAATCCGCACAATTTTCAATTTATGGAACTAGAAAGTTATTTTTTGGCTAACTAATTAAGTAAATATGAAAATTTTCGCAATAAAGTTTTTTATTATAAGTTTTATGTTATTTTTTTAATAGGATAAAATGTAATACCCAAAATTTAGTCACTTTTGTCTTAATCAGTTCAACTACTTGTGTCAAAACAGTTAAATCTTAATAATAACATATCTATTAAGTAGTTTACTTGTGTCAACCTGTTCATGACTCAAACAAGATTAAAAAGGTATATGATAACTAATAGAAAATATTTTTATTGGTAAATGAACTTGCAAAAAGGTTATGAAGATCAATCCAAAACTCAACCCATGTATTCAATAGGTTAAATTAGATGTATTATCCGTTAATTACCCTAACCCATCTAACCGTAACACAACTCGTTTTTTCATGTTGGTTTTGTATCTTGTTATAGAAACTTATATATGACTCAAATAATTCATTCAACTCGCAAATAACCATGGTGCTATAAATGGTTTAAATAGTATAATAAATTCAAATATGTTTTATCGTATTATTATTTATTTATTTTATTTTTAAAAAACAAATAGTTTTTTATTTATCAAAAACAATTAATATTGAAGTGTTAATAAGTTGGCTAAAAATTTAAAACTCGTCATCAGCAATTTAATTAAAACTTAGTATCTACAATTTAACATTACATCCAAAATGACAAGAAATAGAAACTATAATATTTTAGGAAAAACACAATACTTAAATTATACTATTTTATAAAATGTCTATTGTAACTCATTTTCAAAAGTTTGTTAAAGAATTTAACATTGTTAAAGAGTATATTAAACATTATTTTATAATTTGAAAATATAAAAACGTATCAAATTAGTACTTAGCTATAAAAAACTACAAGTTTTATTAAACATGATTCCCTTGAAATGTGTAATAATTACAAGTTCTAAAATCTTTAAGAAATTTAAATTACGAAAATTATCGTTTCTATTTCATCGTTACACTAAAAAGTCTTATGTACATAATAAAATATGAAAAACTCGTTAAACTTCATAGGTCGTTTTGTTATATATGTGTTTATATAATTATGGGCTTTTATTTGAAACCCATTGGAGCTTTAAGGCCCATTTAAAGTCATTGACTATTCAGCCTGTGAGAACTATTAATTAAAGGTGAGTGACAATACATAGATCATTATTTCATTTATAAAAGAAATAATACTTTGCGACGATTTTTCGTTTATAAATAATATATATTTGAAACAACTTTGGAGGATGGTCAAAGATTTATACATAACAAATATTATTTATGCATTAATAGTTACTAGTATGGTACTCGCGTAATACGACGGCATCAAATAGTTTCCACTCGATAACTTATCCGTTTTTTATATTTACATAATACGGTGACAACGAATAATTTTACTTTGGTATATGTCTTTTTTTTATTTTTTTGTTGTCAATCAATTCATTTACTATTTTTAAAATAAACTTTGAGAATAATTAAATAAGAAAAATGATCTCTACTTATAAACTTTGAAAATAAACTGCACGAAAATACATAGTGTAAATTAGTAATTTGAAACTATTTACATTGTCCTTCGATCCCCGTCTCCGCCGTCGCTACCCTTCCTCGTCTCCGCCTCCGCCATCGTCGTCCTTCACCATCTCTGCCTTGGCTATCGCTACCCTTCACCGTCTCCATCTCCGTTGTCATTTCCCTTCACCATCTCTGCCTTCTCCGCTGCTACCGCCACCACCCTTCATCGTCGTCGTCTCCGCCACAACCGCCCTTCACCATCTTTGCCTCCGCCACCGCCGCCCTCTGCCATCTCCGCCTTCCCCATTTCCAAGTTAGTCAGCTGCGAAAGTAAGTCGGCTTCTTCATAATTTTTACCCTAGAAATCTTATTCCTTCTTAATAGTTTTAAAGGATTTAAAATGTAAATTTTAAAGTAAAAAAAAAATGAGTTTAGAGATTAGATAGTTGACTAACAAGTATGACGGTGCTTTTCATTACAGCCCGAATTGGCAAATATTCAGACCAAATCGATCCGAAAAGGGTTTCCTACAAACAAGAAACAGAAAATCGAATGGACCCTTTTCAAAATCAGCCCTGAATTGCCTTCTTTTTCTCCCAACTTCGTCATTGCTTCAATCAAGAGGAACTCTAATGATGGTATCAGTTATGCACGACAACAAAGCTTGAACAGAATTTGTATGCAGATGATCAACGCGTGTCAAGGTTACATTTGCCTTTGTAGAAAATGCTCACGGTTCAGCTCTTGCACAAATTAGCCTCGATTCGTACTCAAACTCCTCCATATTCTCGCTATGTCAAGGTTGTATTTTGATTTTGTGTTCAAATTTTCTAAATCTATGCTTCCATTTTGTTAAGGTCGTATATAATTGAAACAATTGTTGGTGGAATTTCGTGTTACGGAGCATTATACCGACTTCCGATTGGTGAATCTAACTAGTATTTTAGGGTTTTTACATTAGAGATTCGATATAAGAAATGGAAGGTTCTTGGGAAGACACTACCCTCGCCAGAATCAAAATATTACCAAATCTCGTAATGACTATCTTTTACTTAGGAATTAAGCTAGGGTTTCTGTTTATGATTTTTCTTAATGCAGATTTTGTCAAAATCATTGTGAATCTTATATGTACTTAGTAGAAATTGCCACACTAAGCTGGGTGTTTGTTGTGAACATTTTAAAGAGTTGGTCAAGAACCATCATTTAGGGTGTGTTTGGGGTCGTGTTTGCTTTTGCATTTGCATTCTCAAGCAGTAGCTTTCAACTTGTATTTTGGAAAACTCAGATTACCACTGTTTTCAGATAGTTAGCGATTAGCTGAACAATGTTTTGTGATTCAGATAACCTTCCTCAAAATACAATCCCTACAACCCTCTTAGGGTCAAACTAATGAGTTTAGGAGAATCATGTAAAAGGAGTTGCTATATGAAATTCTTTTAAGGGTCTGATACTTTAATTCCAGCTTACATGTTCTATTCTTTTATAAGAAACCCTTAATTTATTGATCCATGAAAAAAGGAAGGGAAAAAAAACTTTATGGCATTACCTGCTACGATCAAACACTCCTTTTGAGTTATAGTGAGCAATTTGAATGGGTTATAATAGTGTAACCTTGGGTACAACTGATCTGTTTATTATAATAAATACAGGCTCTTGGTGGTCAGAAATCTTAAAAGAATTGCGCAATCACTTCAAACAAACAGCCAGACAATTCAGTTAGTGAACAGGAATCATGGGTCAGTTTATAAGATCGGTTTATATTCTTCCCCTAGAAATTATTCCATTATCCGAACCAATGATAGAACAAGGCATTATGCTCAAATTGCTTGGAAAACAGTTTCTGAAAGTTCATCTCACACTGTTAAAACTTTTCCATCCATAAGTAGGATTTCTCAAGCATTTAGTTTGGCAATAACCCGATCTTATTTTGTAATTCCGGGCATATCTGCATTTGTAAGCGGGAATTTGGTTTTTGCACAAACACGGCAAAGTTTTGATAATTTTCAGCCAAGAAACTCTCTTTATATGCATGCGGAAGATGGACACGCATTCTTGATATCATCAATCCATTCGATATTCGAAGGTTTAATAATAGTAATCAGAGCTGTCTATTTGGCAATTCTATTCTCACCCAGTATAGCAATGGCCCCCTTTGCAGAATATTTCGGTAACTCATCAAGAAAAAACTGGTTACACCTTGTACGTCGTACATTAGAGATAGCAGGTCCTGCTTTCATAAAATGGGGTCAATGGGCTGCAACAAGACCCGATCTTTTTCCTCGAGACTTGTGCACTGAACTTTCTAAACTTCACACAAAAGCCCCTGAACATAGCTTTTCTTACACGAAAAAGACGGTTGAGAAGGCATTTGGACGTAAAATTTCTGAAATATTTGATGATTTTGAGGAGGTACCTGTGGCGTCAGGAAGTATTGCTCAAATTCATCGCGCTGTTTTGAGATATAAATATCGTGGTAAGCAGATCAAGCCTTTAGTAGTTGCTGTGAAAGTTAGACATCCGGGTGTAGGTGAATCAATTAGAAGAGATTTCGAGATTATTAATGTAGTAGCAAAGATTTCAAGATTCATTCCCACTTTAAAATGGTTGAGATTGGATGAAAGTGTACAACAGTTTGCAGTTTTCATGATGTCTCAAGTGGATCTTGCTCGTGAAGCTGCTCACTTAAGTCGATTTATCTATAATTTTAGAAGATGGAGAGATGTTTCGTTCCCCAAACCTGTTTATCCACTTGTACATCCTGCAGTTTTGGTTGAAACTTTTGAGCAAGGAGAAAGTGTAGCACATTATGTTGATGAGCTTCAAGGACATGAAAGACTTAAGAGTTCTCTTGCTCACATTGGGACTC
Organism: Dittrichia graveolens; assembly: GCA_038502395.1. NCBI lineage: Eukaryota > Viridiplantae > Streptophyta > Magnoliopsida > Asterales > Asteraceae > Dittrichia > Dittrichia graveolens. The sequence continues at coordinate 2,212,277 of JARJIL010000005.1, read as the reverse complement.
ATGCACTTCTAAAGATGCTTCTGGTAACATTTTATAGGCCTCTTTGTTTACTTGGTTGGTGTTTTGGACATGTGTGAAATTTCTTGAGTCAGTTGAAATAATAATTATATATTCTGATTTACTTTATGATCCATATTCATGCTGTTACAGGTGGATAACTTCATTCATGCTGACATGCATCCTGGAAATATTCTTGTACGGAACAAATCATCACGTAAAGGGATATTCAGATCAAAACCTCATGTTGTATTCCTGGATGTAGGCATGACTGCCGAACTTTCGAATAGTGATAGAGTTAATTTGTTGGACTTTTTCAAGGCTGTTGCTCGTAGAGATGGTGCTACTGCTGCAAAGTGCACGCTGAAGCTCTCAAAGCAACAAAACTGTCCTAATCCTGAAGCCTTCATAAAAGTAAAATGTTCTTTATTTAATTTGAATTTGTAATTTTTGTTTTCTATTGATGGTAAATATCATTAATTTGTGTAATTTTGTGTTAATGTAGGAGGTGAAAGAATCGTTTGATTTTTGGGGTACTCCAGAAGGGGATATTGTCCACCCTGCTGATGCAATGCATCAATTGCTAGAACAAGTGAGGCGTCATCGAGTCAATGTGGATGGAAATGTATGCACCGTCATGGTTACCACTTTGGTTCTTGAGGTGATTATTCCCTTTCTTCTGAAAAATTTTCATACCAAAGAATCAAATTTAGAAATGGGATTTACGTTTGATATATTTTGGCAATGCGTGCATTCTTCTTGTAGGTTCATTGGCAGTTTTGACTTAATTTATGAAATGTGTCGAATAGGGTTATGTTATATCTCTAATGGGTAAAAACACGTTGCTTAGGAAACAAGGCAAATGGTAGAAGCAGGTTAAATGGGTCAAAAGTTGCTAGAAAATACATCTCTTAAATTGTTTATTCAAGAACTTAGATTATCATTGTTATAATTTGTTTTAGTACATGGATGGATTCGATATATTATGGCTTTCGTGTATATTTTCCCGTTTTGCAATTGTATGTTTACGCTGATTATTTATAAGTAGATGCATTGGTTTTCTTGATATTTTGGGTCAACGTGACCCAACCAGACAACCAGTTTCATCAGCTACTCATCTTGTTTTTGACCAATTTTGTGTGATCATTTCATTTTGCCACCTCTAGGTATATTACTTAATATGTTTCCAACTGGGCAACATATCCAGTACAGTTGGCATTTAGGTTCATTCATCTCTAGAGGTCAAAACTTGAAGTGACAGTTGAAAAACTTGGCTAAAAATGAAACGTGTGAAAAGGGTTTGTTTCAATACACATCTTTTAACTTGGTGTTTATATTCTTGCAGGGTTGGCAAAGGAAGCTGGATCCAGATTACGATGTCATGCATACACTACAAACATTGCTACTCAAAGAAGACTGGGCAAAGTCATTAACCTATACAATCGAAGGACTTATGGCTCCGTAAACATAATTATGATAATCAATCTCCCTGGGAGAAAGTTTTGTTAAACCCACGAGTGTTTATAGCTCAAAAACGAATTGATTCATTTAATCGTTCTTACTATGTTTGCACATTCATCCAACAATTTTTGACCGGAAATTGTAGTCAATAAACCTGCAAGTTCAAAAATACAAAAACGAATCTATAGGTCGTCGTTGAACCGTTCTGATAAGTTCAACTGGCCAGGTCAATACAGGCTTTAAAATATTGTTCAGTATTGTTGTCTCAAGTAGGCAATCCAAAACTCGATCACACCGTGTGCCGGCTTAAAACGTGAATTGATCATAACAATCATCTTGTTTCAGGTTGAAACAGGTCGAGTTAAGTTGATTCACAAATTCTTTTCCCTCGTTGCCTATTTTCAAGTTCCAATCATACGATTACTTTCTTCTGGCTAAATTTTCATTTACCATCTTTAACTTGTTTCGGATAAAACACCCAAATATAAGATCACCTCTTCAATGGTTTACGAAGAGCAGAAAGAGTGAAAAACAAACGCAATCACATGCAATATACATCTAAATTAAACAAACAAAACTAACAAAGAACTAGGTTGCCGATAATGGTTGAAGAATGTTACATCTAAAGATTCTGAACCAGGACTTTACAGTAATGGAGGATGAAATTGGTGTATACAGTTGGTTCAGTTTCTTCAAGGGTTGTATTGCAGATGAAATGCTCTATCATGTGATTATAACCGCATGTCCTCTCTAGTTGTGATCAAAGTTGCAAATGAGCACATGCCTAGAAAGTAACAACATAAACAATTTGTTACCTGCAAATACCAAATTATTACATACCCGTTACTTTGATCAATCCATGATGATCAAGACAAAAAGAACACAAAACCAAGAGTTTGAATCTAAGCCTCACGACTGTTAAAGAGTAATAAGGTAATTTCAACTACATATTTTCTTGAAAAGTACCGGAACAAGCTCTTACTATCACAGTTTTCATGGGGCTAAGGTGTTTATAGCTGTGTTTTGAAAGTGATTATTTGATATTATATAATGCATATATAGTAATCAGAGTGTTCAGCAACTTCTGATTATTTAGGGAATTAAAACTAAAATGAGCATAAAGGACATCCTGGTTTAAAATGGATGGACATGGATTAAAGAAGTCAAAGTTCCCAAATCAGATTTAACAGCGGTAAAAAGACACTTATATTTTACCCCTAACCAGTTTTATTGTAGCCAGTATTGACCTTGTCATTTGAATAGATCGATATTCTGAAGCAACAACTTCAAAGTCATAATAATCGGATAACCGGTTCCAGAGTGTAAATACAAATAACTGTCAGCATACCAGCACTAAATGCATGTGTACTTTTTGGCAGTATCTTAAAATATATATCTATATATAATGAATATGATTGTAGCAAATACAAAGTTTCACACTTCAAAGTTAAAGAACAGGAGTACCTTTTGGGCTGTATCTTTGCTATTTTTAAGCTTCATTTGCAGATCACCGACTTCATTTCATCCTGATTCAGAGTCCTCAAGAGCGTCTTTGACTCGAATACTCTTTTCAAGAACTATTACAAGCCAAAAACGCACTTCTGTAACTACTTGTTGAAGTGTTTCCGACACTTGAAATCAAGAAGGGGCAAGAATATCTACAACAGAATTTAATTCTGATATAAATTTAACAGAAGATCCTGATAGAAGCAAGAGACACCCACATGCTAATCAAAACCATGACATGATTAATGAATAAGAATGTTTTAGAACCGACTTAGAAGTGGCGTGACACTAGAAATGACTATCATGATAGTAAGAAATCAAATAACACTATGACAAAACGATGTTTATGGGGAAAAACTAAAAAGAATGAACGAATATCTAATCTTTTACCACTGTCTTCAATTCTATCAAAAATATAAAAAGCAAAAAGAAGTACCAAAGAAGAATTGAGCCGCAGAGTGAGTCTACAGCCACCGGGCTTTTTTCTTTTTTTGGTACTAAGAAAATTGAAAAGTGAATAAAATGAAAAATTACCTACAGTGTAGCCTTTAATCAACTGATTTTGCTAATTCTGAAAGCCAAGTCACAATAAATTGCTTCCAAAACACATATTCCAGAATGATACTCTACAAAATTAGTTTTATATAGGTCCTTACCTAACACTACAAATTTGATTACTTTGACCACAAATTATCATAAAACAAAAAACATGCAGCCATGCAGAACTTATTATTGCAACTTCAACTAGCAAAAAGTTATTTTAAACAAACATAGAGTCTATCACACACAGGCACACAAGCTACATATAGGGCAAAGATACGTTTTATCAAAGAAAAAAGTCAAAAACTAAATAAATAGCAAACAAAATGGGTTCTAACGACATTCAAGAGATTGATCGCCATGATTCAAAACTTCACTCTGTTTAATTAATCAATTAAAATATAAATAAAATTTTCTTAATCCCTATTTATGATTTACATAATACTAATGTGTATCCTACTAGAACAATTAATCCTAAGTGTTATCTAATAAATAAAACAACCTTAATACATGTATGCTAAATAAGAATCTGCAGATCTAACAACTACCTTTAAAGAGGGGAACATAAGTGGAAAACGTGTCTGCTAAAGCTTCTGAAAATATAAGGAAAAATCATTAAAGCCAAGTCTACTTTTAACAACAAATTCAGATAAATTAGCAAAAGAGTTGAAAGCTCAACAATAAATGCAAGTAAGATGATTAGTATCTTGTTAGTGAGTTCAGTACATTAAACTCTTGTCTTGCTCTAAATTGGACATCTCTAGTAACATATTAAATGCTTTTTATAGTGAAAAGAGAAAATATTTGCATAAGTGTAGTATACTAAAATATCCCTGCTTAAAAATGGATCGTATCCTGGTAAAAATAAAGCAAGTGAAGGTAGACATATATTCTCTTGCAAATGACTAAGAACTAGAACTAGTTCGGAATAAGCAATATTTCCTTGTGGAAAAAAACTTTATAATTCTTTGTTTTTTTTATTTATCTTGATTTACATAATAGTTGCAGGAGGTGTTCCACAATAAGTATCCTGATTGGATTTGTGAGTCAAACAGGTTAACCTTAAACTGCAAATGACTCAAGTCTCCTTAATTCTTCATTTAAAAGTGTACCAATATTAATCCATATAAGCGGTGTTCCATTCACGAACACACCAAAAGAATAAAAATAATAATAACATCATATTGTTGTAAAAAATTGTACCCCCTTCGAAGAGAACTGCAGTATTTGACTGCACACATGATATATTGAGAGTGTAAAGCCAAATTCAATATTAGAAACAGTTTGTACAATGACAATGGGAAAAAGGTAATATTAGCTTTAAAATGACTAGAAAGCAAAACAATGTGTATCAAGGGACAATGTATGTGAGGCCACCCAAATATTCAATATTTTTTATTTAAGGCGACCCATGTATATAAAAAAATCATATATGCCACCATCGTATGTATCTCATGGCATTTATACCAATTTTGACCAAAAACATACCAGATGACAAATATGCCCTTGAAGTTTCATGAAAAGACACCAATTTTACCTATATCGCGTCAAACTCCTCATCAAAGACGCTTCTGTTTTCTAAAATACTTTAAGGTCAATATTATCATTTGGCATAATTTTGGTTATAATTGATATAAATGAAATAAGATACATACTCGGGTAGCTTATATGGTAGTTTTAATACTAAAGTGTCCACAATGAAAAGTTGAAGACTTGGGTTGCCTCCACATACATTATACCTATTATCAAATATCCAAATGGAAATTATTGGAAATTGCTTGGGACAAAGTGAGTATAAAAGAAGAGACCTATTAAGAACAAGTAACTGTTTTATGATGTATTTACATTTCTATGACTCACTAACATTAAAAATGGAGGAAATATCATATAGACATGGGCATCCATTACTGGCCCTAAACTACAAAACCATTCAATATATTCTTAAAAAGAAAAAAAAACATAATCTCCTATAAAACATAAATATTATATGCCACAATATTGTTCTGGATACCATGTTTGTATACTCAGCAGAATAGGTTGATTTAACACTGGATCACGAACATTGAATATTATCCTCCCGTTCTGTTATCTGTAAATTAGGGATTTACAGGTTTTAAAATGAATTTTAAAAAATAGTGCTTCCTAACAGACTCAAAAGTAACATGATTTCACTACTTACAGCAAGTGTCGAAATTTGATCATAAGCCGAATTCAATTGTAACTCTCAGTCTTTACTCCACGACTTTGTCACTGATTCTGAAGTTAACAGAAAGTACCACAGATTGAGATGATAATAATAAATAACGATTATTTATTCGAAGTTTCTACACAAACTAATGGAGCCACCTTTTCATGATTCTAGCAATAAAAGAAAACAAATAGTTTAAAACTAAATTTAATAATATCGCTAGAGATGGCACATTAGATGGGGTTGGGTATAGGTCAAAGAGGTTAGTTTCCAACATTGTTTGTCCATTTTTCAAAAACTTCATACATAACTAATGCTTTAAGAATAGTTACAAAACCAAACAATAAAAGTAAAAATCATTTTTCTTATAATAAAAGCAATTTAGAAGGTTACAAGCATTTGAATAAATTTTGAGTGACTTCTGACGATCTGACCTGTTCTCATTTTTAGCCAAGTTTTTAAACTTTACCCATTTGAACCATTGGAAATAGAATGTAACCAAACCAATCCATTTTAAAGTAAAATGGGTCAAAATTGCTGTTTGCCATTTTTAAGAGACTTACTCAGCTTGTTGAACTTTTCGAATTTCTTCAACTGCAGCATTTACAGTATGAATAGTCATTTTCTTGACCTGAAAAACCATTCAGAAATTGTATAACACACTCTAGACGAATATGTAGAAAGAACTTTAAGCTAGAGTGTTAGAATATCTACATCAAGCATTTTTCCTTTTGCTTTGTGATTTATAGGAAGTTGACGGATTTCGTCACTCAATTTGAAGCCCATGGATGCACTTTCCGGCGAGATGGATTCAAGTACCACACTAACACATGACTGCATGAGGTCAGGTTACAACAAAAAAATCAATAATAGATCCATAAAGATATAAATAAAATATACAATTTTTACATGATTCAACAATTTGCTTACAATCTTAGATACAAATTTCAATTCCTAGTACTACAAATACATCAAAGAGAGATTGACTCCATATATGTGAAGAAATTCAAACAAAAATCAGTGAGATTGGGATATACTAGTTGGATCCATTAAGCATGGGCCGGCCTACATGTAAACCAGAGTACACATGGCACCTTAAAAAATGTGTAGTGTAAAAAAAATAACTTTCTTTTTGGGTTGTTTCATGAAAATTGCAATATTTCTCTTTTATAAAGACTGTAAGTGAAAATTTAACATAACCTGAATTGACTCATTTGACTAAAATGATTTGATAAAACATCAGTGTACAAGGCATAACAAAAGAATGTGTGGCAGGACTTTTCTGGATTAGACTAGAAAGTATTTGGTTATAGGCTAAAGCAAATGCATTCTAGACCAAGATTTAATATATGTAAGTGCAAAAGGCATAAAAAAGCGTTGCGTGACTTTTCTGGTTTAGAATACAGTGTATTTGGTTTAGACTAAACCAAATGTGTTCTAGTCCAGGATTTTTGATAAACATAAGTGTACAAGGTGTAACAAAAGAAAACTGTTGCAGGACTTTTCTAGATTAGACTAAAAAGTATCTCGTTTAGACTAAACCAAATGCATTCAGACAATATAAAACAAAAAAGAAGAGCTACTTACACCATAAAGACATCATTTACCCACACACTATACAGACAGCAGATAATAAGTAGTGAAACAACCACAATATAAATAACCAGGCCCTAAATCAAATGCATTCTAGTCCATGATTTGATAACATAAGTGTACAAGGCATGACCAAAAAAAAGTGTAGGACTTCCCTGGGTTAGACTAAACCAAATGCATTCTACTCCACAACACTACATAGTCACTCATGCTATTAATACGGATCTAAAAAGATTCCTTTCTTGTCTTTAATAAGAGTTATTTATGTGTTCGAAGAGACTTTAAAATTTTACCTACACTAAAATGTCAAATTAAACCATGCAATTTTCATGAGGCAAAGGTAGTACAAGTTATTCTTCTTATGAGCCAACAAAATATGAGAAATCAAAAGAATGACGTGTATCGGTGAACATGGCCAAAAGAGCTTGTAACATGCTACCTTAATTTTCTTTACTTGATAGGGACATCCAGCTGGAATGATAATGGTTTCACCAATATGTTGCTCGAATGTCCATGGTTCCACGTCTGTTTATAGTAGTATCAATAATGAATAATAAAAGAAACTATTTTATTTATCTTTTAGAAACTAATTTATAAGGTGTGAGGATAATACTTACCGAATTCTTCCTTAAGATACTTCTTATGAAAGGCATCCAAGTAAAAGCTCTCATCAAGAATTGGATGAACAACCTATGGGACAATGCAAAGTAAGTGATCACGTTGCTAGTCGAATCAAAGGAGTGTTTGGATGTGCGTTTAACCAGTTCAGAGTGTGGCAAAACTTATTATGATTCTTTCAAGACACAATAATAACTTTGAAAAAGCACATGCACATACCCCATGACTTAAGCTTTAAGCTTTTATATTGATTGAAAAGTTACCTTTTTGGGAGAGCAATGGGGTGAGTTAAGCTCATCGGAATACTTTCTAAGAAACTCGACAAGTTTTGACACATCTTCTCTACGAAAAACATCCCATCGGGCCCCGCAAGTGTCGAAAACCTTCCGTTCGTGACATCTTGAGCTTCCAAGCTCATCTTCACACAAATCTTCATCATCCGAGTCACCAATGCTTGAATCATCAGAAAAGACACATTGTTCCCTGTTATGTATTTGAGTGAGTTCTCCGTTTGTGTTATCCTCCAACTCAGATTGTTGAGTTATTTCACTACTAAATGATGATTTCCCACATTGTTCATCATTTTTGTTCTTAATTTCATTATTCCTCAAAGTCTCGTTATGATCTTGTGAACTGTATTTGTCTAACAAGATCTTGAATTTATTGAGCTTTCTCTCGGAAATTGGAGATTCAGTAGCATGCACAAGAATATTAACCTGAAACAAAAAGTTAAAATAAGATTTAAAAAATCGATAGTTTGAGGATCACATGTATGCTGTGATGGGGTGTTTAGATTTGCATTTTTGAAACTGAATATCTTGTTATTGTGACCTGAAATCGCAATAATAAATTTTCAACATCTGGATAAACAAAATATTTAGGGCTCAAATAATCAGCTATGGGTATTCAGGTTCATACCAAGTGTAACAAATATGATGATCCAAGGGTAAAGTTAAATGAATATTTACCCATTATTTTAGATTTGCATTTTGGAACTGAATACTTGGTCAGTTGGTCACTATTTCCTTGCACATTCAGAATTTGGGCAACACTTAAACATCTAATTATTACAGCCTCGAGTAGCAAAAGCACATACAAACAATATCTTCTATAGGTTTTTTTTCCAGCAGATTATCTGATACTAATCATTCAAGATCATATAATCGCTTTCAAATACAAATCCAAAGTCCAAACACCCTCTTACTGACTTAGCCAGAGAAAGGAAGGGCTAAGAGGTGCAATCAACTTCCCTCAACTTTTTGTAGTTAAAATTAGTGTCCAAAAAACTTTAATATAAAGTCATAAAATTTTAGAATTTTGTCCCCAACCCAAAATAAAAGGTATAATTAACTCAAAAATATAGAACGCAATCTCTTGTAATACGAAGAAATGACTGCCGAAGTTATCTTAAAGCATTTAGATATGTACCATATCATAAGCATGATAGCATAACTTTGTTAAAAAATCACTCCCCATGAGATCTTCAGGTCTACCATATGAGATATAAACAAAAGGACCCAAGTCAACACTTTGACTTTCTGGTGGCATGTTCACTGCCAAATTTAAAACACCCGTTAATGGATTAAGATACTGTTGAATTGGCAGAGCATTCATCACAGCAGCATAATGACTTGGAAAATGTTCTTGAAAGAAACCAGAAGATAACCAAACTTTGAATTTCAATTTCTCGTTCCACACATTTGCATGTGTTTTCCCGCCCATAAAAATCTGTTGCCTGCCCATTTCTACCTCACACCAATCCGAGCCGTTTTTCAATTTCACTTCTTTTTCGTTCCGGTATTTCACACTTCTTTCAAGATACATGAAGAACATGTAAATTGGTTCCCAACTTAACTCTATATCACTCTTGATCACATCTTGAATAATCAAAGGGTGACCTTTGACCCAATGTTTTGTGAAATGCCCAAGACTTTTGTCCCCAAGAATTTGCTTGATTGAAAAATACAAACCCTCATTCTCACCTTCGTTTTTGTCATTTCCTTCACATAGTGCACAACTTGAAGAATCAAAATCGACAAATTTTGTAAATTCGGAGTTGCAAACTATTTCTTTTGCACTTTTTTCAATATCTTTAGTCCAATTAAAGGGGAGATGAGAATGTAAACCAAGAATACCGTCCCCACAACCGCCTAAATTCTTTGGTGGACATTCTATACTTCCGTCTTCGTTAGTTTTCCAGTTCCATAATATTGTGCATAAAGTTTTCCGTCCATTAGTTGTTGCCTGTTTAAGATCTCGAAGACCTCCGTGTAAGTGTCCCTCCCGAAAATCCTGACAACAAGGTAAACAGAGAATATACGAGCAATTTCCACAGCTTCGGTGAACATCCACAATGCAAGCTTTGCAGAAACCGCTGCAATAGGTAAATATATATAAGTGATTCTATCGAATTATGACAACATTTTACATAAGTTAAATATTTAAAATAACCTTGAAAAGTTGAAAGAGACAATTTTGACCTACTGATTGAAAAGAAATTAGTTAAAAAAACAAATGAGTGGGACAGTTTCAGTCGCCCAAAGTATTCAAGTTTTTACAACCTACATATTTCTTTCATCAAGAAAAATTGGACAATCCTCTGTTAGTAATTTTTCTAATCATTTTTGACATATTAAACATTTCATGAAATTAAAAAAAATCCAAATCTGTCAGCGGGTCAACATGACCCAGCCCATTCTAAACTTCTTCCCATTTTGACAAGGACCCGTTGCCCAGCCAACCCCACCGTCCATTGTGCCACACACGAAAAAAAGTAAAAAACCAAAATAGGACAAGCTTTATGGACCAAAATTAATGCCTTCAATGTTTTGTAGTGATTAAAATGGAGCCAAGAGGCCATTTGGCTAGAAATTTCACACAAAAACAGGTAATTTGAAAACATACCAGCACTGCTGCTTCGGGGAGCCTGTAGCCTCCTGTATCTGTAGCTCACTGTGGTCTTTTCCTGAAGGTCAAAAATATAATAATAAATTTGATTCTCATTTTCAATTATTATTTATAAAACACAAACAAGAAAACCAATACACTACCTTTAAGTTTAGCTTCGATATCCATCTCGATGTCCTTTTCTTGATTAATTAGTTCAAGAAGCGGAAGCAGCAAATGAATCATGTAAAGAAGTTGTTGGCTCTTGTCAAACTTCCCTTCACCGCTAGATACAACAAGATCCTAAAAAGACACACACGCAGAAGTAGAGTATATTATTACATGAAAACAACAATGGTGTGGCATAAGTGGGTCCCATCCAAACCTTAGTTTTGTCTTCTTTAGATCTTCCCCTTACACAAACCCTACAGCTGCAAGTTTCACTGCAAACAGGGCACTGTTTCTTCACTTCTGCCTTATCATGATGCCTAAATCCATTCAAATAACCAGATTTAATTTCCAAAGAATTTAGATTTTCTATTTAAAGGAACATAATGCACCATGGAAAAAAAGTTACGAGCTTAAAAGGGCTATTGTAGAAAATTTTGTGGTTAAAGGCAATTTAAATGGTTGAGATATTTGCTTAACAAACTAAGAATAATTAGCAAATATTGCTCTATTGAAAATTTGAAATAGGACATTATAATCTATTGTTTGACAAACAACATGATCAAATATGTTGATAGTGAACTGAAAAATACAAGATACTAAAACAAACCTCTCACGGATACAATCTTCACAAAAGAAGTGTTTTTTGCAAGTCAAACACTTGACAAGAACACGATAGCTACACATCCGACACCAGTGGCACTTCTTTGTTGATGCTTTTACATTAGCTTTTATATTCGGTAAAACCTACACAACAACAAAAATCCGTCAAATCACAGTGGCTGAATAATTCAAAGGAACTAATAAGAAATTAAGTTCAAAGACGCAAAGATCAACAAGGTGTGAAATGAAAACAATCTGCATTGTAGCTACAAGAACATTAAACATCCAAAAAAAACAAAACGAAACCTATCAAGTACATGAAATTTGGTTTATAAGTTATAGAAAAACTCATGTCACTGAAAACATCCTGCATTGTGGCAATTTCTAAACAAATTTGAGATTGATGTTATAAACAAGCATAAGCATATACATTTATATGCAATTAAACAAATTAGGTTTTAAGGAACAACCTGCATTGTGGCAATAGGGACCCGTTCAATGTTTTTCGATCTAAAAAACCTTGTAGGCACCGAAATGGAAGCAGGAACCCCAACTTTGACATTATTGGCTGTACTGGGTGATGTTGATGGTGAAGATTGAGAAATTTCTAGTCTTCCATACTTCAATTCTTTCACTATATCTTCTTTATGTGGCTGTTTCCCCTTTTTCTTCTCAATTTGTCGATTTAAACACCCTCTAATCAAGTCCAATTGCAAATCCCCCTTTTTCAAATTCATCTTCTTCAACGCATCATCAAGATCCTCTGAAATATCCACCGATGATTTCAGTTGCGCCTCTGTTTGGTTTCTTTTACGCCGTTTTCGAGGCAGATTTGAAGAATTCTCACCTGGGTTTTTACCCCTTTTTCTGCGTAAATTGGAAGAACCCGTGGTACTCTCATTAGCCCTAATTTCACTATTGTCAGTAGGGGTTTCTTGATTTTTTCGGGTTTTTTGTCTCTCGAGCTTTAAATTCTCCGGCACCGGCTCCTTATTCTGCCGGAGACGCCCTTGAAGAAAATGCGCTTCACAAAGGGTCCTCCCCTCGAACACGGGCCGTCCGCAACGCCATTTTCGACCGTCGTTCCTTTTGCATCTCTGGTCATCTGGTAAAGAACCACCATCACCGTCGTTTTCTGCCATTTTTACACTCTCCTTTGTGGATTTTGCTGAAATTAGAGAAAGATCACAATGCTTTGGAGAAAGTATAGGAAAGATTAAGAGTTTGTTATCAATAATTTGTGGGTTTTGAAGGGGAAAGGGAACAAGGGTTTTGGTTGAAAGGGGGAAAGAGGATTATGTTAGCGAATAGACGATGAAAGGGGGGAAGAGGTTAGGCTTGTATTCGGTGGTGTAATGTGATGTAAACTGACAAAAAGTCGAAGGGTATCTTGGATTTTGATATGTGTCACGGATTCTGTGCTTAGAGATTCTACATCCTCTTCAAATTCAAAATCAAAATCAAAATCAATGGATTTCGATATAAAATTTTACTAACGAGTATCATGTCTCGTTGGTTTGGTTATCAATATTTTTTTCTGTTTATCTTTCTATTCACAACATCTAACATAAATGTTAAAATTAGTAAATGAGGTGAAAAAAAATATTTAGTAGACTTCACATATCATCTTGTGATAATTAGAAGAATGAAGTAAAAGAATATATCACTTTTCATATATATATATGGTAATTATGTTAACGTACTCATCGATTCATTTCCGTATATATGAAAAACTTTATTAGGTAACAAAAACAGTTAAATATGTATAAACGTAATAAAAAAACATGAACTTATTTTAAATAAGTTTAACAATATTTGTTAGTTACATAGGTCGTTTCTTGCGTATAAATTATGATTTACTATTTCTTTTTCCTTTTTATGATAATAAATGTTTTCATTTACTTATTAACAATATTTGTCATGTATATAGAGAGTGAGGGAGGTTCGTGCAAAAAGTGCGAGTAGCGATCATGATCATTAGATAGTTTAATCAATGATTATAATTAGTTATTATAGTTTTGTAAATAATTAAACATTAAATGGTATTATATACTAATAATAAGAGGTATTATAGTCAATAAACACACTCACCTCCTCTCTCCTCTCCTCTCCCCTCCCCTCTCCCCTCCCCTCTCCTCTCCTCTCCCCTCCCTCATCTCTCTCTCTCTTCCTCGTATAACGCCCTCATTCCCCTCCGTATTTCAAAACCAAACCCTACAAAATCCTTCCCCCTCTTTTTAATACTTGCCCCACCGGCCAAAGTCACCACCGTAACCGGTCACCAAACGTCAATCGTCAACGCAACCAGTCAGTCGGTCTCCAAAATCGTTAAGCGCCACTAGCACAACACACCACCGCCGTGAGCCACCATCACAGTCCAACGGTCACCACCGCCGGGAGCCACCATCACAGTCCAACGGTCACCACCGCCGGTCCACCACCACCGACCCAGTATTGGGCCATCACCACATGAGTAAAATCCGCCGACACTGCCCACCACCAGATCAACAACAGGTCGATTTCATGCCATCAAGGTTGATCTTGGTCGGCTCTTTTTTGGGTTCTTTTTGTCGACAGATTTAAAAGAGGTATAGAGTAGATCTAATTTAAAGTCGCCGAAAATTTTTTGAATTGAAGGTCGGTGCATTTATTTGTTTTTTAGTTAAGTTTTGACCGAAAACAGTTACTTTTTGATCAAGAACTTTGCGACTGTGTGGATGAAGAACAGTTTAGAAATGAAGTGTAACACCCAAGGTTAGAAAATCCTTTTATTATATTTTAATAGGAGGTGTTATATGTTTATATAAGTTACCCTTATGAGATTAGATGTGTTTTTAAAACTAGAGGGACTTAAAATGTCAGATTATAAGCTAACTTAAGTCCAGGGACCATTTATGTAAATAGCTTATAGTTATAGATATACATAGTTGACTTGTACATGAGCCTTTCATTTGATCAAGAACAAACACAGCTGCAAACCTTAAACTTTTGGCGATTTTAGACTTGGAAACACAGCAAATTTATCGGTTAATTAGCATCAAATCAGCCTTGCTTGATAGAGGTATGTGTAGCTGAATTGGTTTTAGTGTTCTTCATGTTCTTATGGGTCAATGATTGATCACAGGGATCGATCCATGTTATTTAGTTGTTTGGTATGTTGTTTAGATGTTATGGGTGTAGGAAAACACCCATACATGTTTTTAGAATGATTAGAATTGAGTTTTGAGAGTTTTGTCCGGATTCACAGTTGCTGTCGATCAGAACTGTGCAGGCCAGGGGAGGGCACGGGCGTACCCAAGGAGGGTACGGGCGTGCCTTTCGCCCCGTGGCAAACCCTAGTTCATCAGGTACCCCCGTGCTTTTAAGCTTAGTCACGGGCGTACCTTAGATAGGCATGGGCGTGACTGCAGGATAGGTACGCCCATGCCTGGGTCAAGCCCAGCCGTGCCTTAGTTGCAGGTACGGCCGTGCCCTAGTCCTGTTCAGTTCAGTTTGATTAATCAGCTGTTGTTAATACATACATTATTGATATTATGTTATAGAAACAAGTTGTGAACATATACATTGATCTTTATCGTTTGTGGATCATATCAGATTATATATGACAGAAGGTGAGTCTTCTAGACTTCACTTCATATCAGCAGCATGTGTAGTTTCATATCAGATTGTTAACATGCTATGTTATACGTGTGTATATGTAAGCATACTGCTATGTGCAGTAGGGCTCAAATGCGGTGCAGTACTGTGACCTACGATGCTGCCCTGGGTCTAGAACCAGAGGCTAGCTTTGATTGCCAGACATGCGTGTATTATCTTTATGTGATTATATACATGTGCTCATATGATGTTATGTTTAGATTACTCACTAAGCTCTCGTAGCTTATCAAATACTGTTTTAAATATATTTTGCAGGTTGCAGCAAAGGCAAAGGCAAAGCTCCTGTTTGACTGCTTTTCAGTTTTTGAACAATAAACACTTAATGCCCTTTTGTGTAAATATTTAAGCTTGACAGTACATTAAGTCTGTACTTGTGGGTTTATCTTTTGATTATAGCATGGTTTTGTTATGAAAACGTTTCCGCTTATGTAACTTAAATGATTTGAGTGCTTTTATGAAATTATCCTACTTTTATATCATTTATTGAAATTGGGGCGTTACATAAAGTCACGTATATTTGCTTTTTTTAGAACAATTTAATATTCAGCTTTTGTTTTTAGCTATGAAATTTATTTGATTTGCTTTTTTTTTTCTTTTTTTTTTTGCTTTTTTTTTTGTTTTGCATATCATCACTACTACCCTCTCATTTATCATTAGAAATCAAGTTTTTTTTTATAGTCTATGATTTGTTTATCATTGAACATTTATATGTTAGGGATTGGTAATATGGTGGGCTTGTATCATTTGTTTATCAAAATGTTGGATTTTTAACTAATGAACAAACATTCGAGATAAATAACAATTGGTTGTTTATTAGTGAACAAAAGGTGTTATTTTTATTCACGGGTGAATTTTACAATGATTAATGATTATTTTTGTTCTTGTACGGATTGTTCAGTATTGAACCGGGTTTAGGTGTGCTTGTTTTTTAGGCTAGTCATTAACAAATGGGGTTGAACAAAATGTTTTTTTAGGTTGTTCATGGTTGTAATTCTTTAAATTTGTAACATAAAGGTTGCAAGTTTGATTTATTAATATAAATTGATTGCATTCAAGTTTGGGTTTGTTTTTTATATTAGTGATTGAAATGTGTATTTAAAATTTGGGAATCTTTTCACTAATGAACAGAAAATTTAGATAAAAAAAAGGATAACACGGTTTACAAATGATTGTACATAAATTATAAATTTACAAGTGATTGTACATAAATTATAAATTGTAAAATATTGATCATTGAAAAATAAACATAAAAAACTAGTAAAAGAAATAATGTATTATACGTGTTTATCAACGAATATAAAGACCTAAACAAGAGCCAATAAAAAATATACAATAATAGAAAAATTGTAAATCGTACGTGTTTTAACTAATGAACACAGTACACATGACGAAAAATTTGTATATCATACATTGTGTACAGTAGTGAACACTTTATTAATAATAAAGTAAAAGTAAATTTTATAAATCTAGGAAAAAAATAATTAGAGAGAAAAAAAAAGTTAATTAGAGGAAAGAGAAAAAATTGTTTACTAATTTACTTTTTTGAATTAAATAAAAATATTAATAATGATGAATGTGAATCATAAGATCAAAAATAAATCAATGGGTGAAATTACTTCTCGCATTTTTCACAAATAAAACACTTTTTGCATGAACCCTCCCCTATATATATGTGTGTGTGTTTGACAAAATAGAGATAAAATCTGTTTATTCTACGGAAATAACGAGTTCAATGATGACATAAAATTTTGTAACCATTAGTAAACCATCTGGTAGTGAGTTGCTTACAATATATTTGATAACAACTTAGTAGGTCTTCTAAAACTGTTGATTAGGGGCACCAATTTGTTTACAAAATTACAACAACCACTTTAGGGCTATTTAAAATTGATGGTTAGTTGGTGAGTAAATTATGTACATATTTGAATTTAATGTTATCTTGTGTTTTTAATTATATTTAACTAGACAATAAAAAACTGTACTCGAACAATTTACGTATATATAAACAGAATATATTCTATGTTAGGATCTTAATTTTATGTGATGTAATTTGAGTATCATTAGATTGATATCATTATTATTTAACTTTTAATAAATTAAGTTTACAACTCTGAAAATACAAATATATAATTGGCTAATAAAAATGTATTTACTCAAATTAAGCACTTGATATTACACTAAAAACTTTTATACGTAAAAACATGAAACATATTAATATTACACTAAAAACTTTTAGATGTGATGTATAATTTTATATATTAAAAAGAATATATATAAAAAATATTAATATAAATTTTTTATTTACGTATCCGAAAACCACATGAGTCACTCTTGATTCTCAATTTAAGATTTTAAAGGGTCTTTTAAAATTGGGCCCAGCAAATTAAGAAATGTGAACATTAACCAAATGAAACTATAAAATTTAGGGCCCAACTTAAGCGTCAAATGATTTGATTAAATAGTTTGAAGTAAACAACAACATAAAGACATTGGCCCGACGTGAATAGTTTGAAGTAAACAACAACATAAAGACATTGGCCCGACGTGATTATGTTTTCTATATCTTTACAAAACTTATAAATTACTTTTATATTCTTTTAAATTTTTAACTTACTTATATATTCTTTCAAACTTTTATAAATTACTTTTATATCCTTTCAAACTTTTAAATTACTTATATATCATTTCAAACTTTTATAAATTACTTCTATATCCTTTTAAAATTTTAAATTACTTATATATCCTTTCAAACTTTTATAAATTACTTCTATATCCTTTTAAAATTTTAAATTACTTATATATCATTCCAAACTTTTAAAACTCTCATATATGTCCAAATACCTTATAAATCATTTACCTATCAAGGGAGAATTTCTCCTATATCCTTTCAAAACTTATAAATTACTTTTATGCCCTTTTAAACTTTGAAATTACATATATATCCTTCCAAACTTTTAAAACTCCCATATACACTCTATTGATCAAGTATTCAAAATCATGTTTATGTTTTGTTGTTTGGATTCCATGTATTGGCATATTGCAGATCAAAGCTTTCAGCCGTGGACCGTATGTTCTTTTTTTTTAAAGTCGATCAGGGTAAGTGCAATCTATTATTGTTTGCAATCTATTGCGGTGCTTGTGATTTTAAATTTCATATGTGGTGTTTGTGATTTCGATTTTTTGTATCCATTAGGTTCATGAGGACTTTGATTTTTGTGTTTATGTGTTCCAAACTTCCAAGTTATTTCAATTGCTAATCTGCATCAAGATGAGTGCTTAATTTTGGGTACTCAACCCAAGTTCCACGTGGCGCTAGGAAGTTCAAGGTGGTCGTGTTTAATTTTGGCTTTCACTCTTTTCAATTGTTAATCTGCTTCATGTAATTTTTAAATTTTTGTATCATATATGTATTATACTTGGTCACTTGACTGAAGCTTGATTCGAAGACAGAAAAAGAGGCAGGGAGAAAAGAGCCGATCCGTAAGAGGATTGAAGATGAGGTTATTTTGAATTTAGATTTAGATAATATAATGGTAATATAGTAATTTTATAAATAATTGAATTTGGAAGGAAATATAAGTAATTTAAAAGTTTAAAAAGATACAGAAGTAATTTATAAAAGTTTGGAAGAATATATAAGTAATTTAAAAGTTTGAAAGGATATAGAAGTAATTTATAAAAGTTTGAAAGGATATAAAAGTAATTTAAAAGTTTGAAAGGATATAGAAGTAATTTATAAGTTTTGTAAGGATATAGAAGAAATTCTCCCTATGTTAGAGTTGTGTTTAATAAAGTCTATTTAAAAAATATAGTCCTAAAATTTTAATATTTAATCACAGATGATTCAGTATATAATCACATGTGATTTGTAAAAGCATCACATGTGAATTACGAAAAATGTCACTCCGCACAAATTTTTAAAATTTAATCTGGACCATTGATTATATTGATACAAAGACTAAAATTAGTCCCTTAGGACTATAAATTAATTATAAAATATATTGAACATTCTTGTATATTTTTATCATTGAAACTTAGTACGTTACAAAATTTCAATCTTAGATACACAACCAAACCCGAACTTTAAAACCATAAAACTGATTGTGTGTTTTCGTTATGGTTACGCTTCTGTTAGGTTCTATTTATAATATTGTTGTTACAAAATAAGAAGAAAAAAAAAGTTATTATCATACTAAAGGTAAGACAGTATATTCATATAATTGACCTCATCGTACCTTAGCACATAAATATATTAGTTTTATCAAACTGAGCTACAGCTTTCTAAACATAGTAAACATACTAGTCTTGAGTTTAATTGCAAAAAAATCAACAAGATGAATGTTAAGTTCTGACTTGAATGAAATATAGATCCATAAAAGCCAAATCCTCTACCATTCCAGCCTGAACATGAGCATCAGCTACACCATAACACGCAACTATAACACATATGCCAAGGTATCGATACATGACTACATCTAACTATAAACACATTTCAGATTAAACATATCAATTTTCAATATAAATGTTGCTAACTAAGCAATAACAACAAAACAATTACCAGAAGAATGGCTAGTGTGCTTATAGCAAAGAATGTGTACCCAGCTAGATTACGGTTCCTAGTGTTAATCTTCGATTCATTACATATGAGAAAACACCATTGTCCCTAATGCAAACGGTTGGTATACCAGGGTAAGTACTCTTACCGGATGGTAGTTCTACGTAATAAGTGTCAAAGAAAACCCAATGTCACTGTCTTACGAATGCGAAAAGGCAAACTAATAACTACTTCTGCATAATAAAATGCAATGTAACATAAATAATTTCCATCTCTAATTGTTCTTTAGTTATATTTTGACTTTGTCGAGTGTGGTCTCCTGCTAGAAGTCCATTTGTAAACTCTTTTTTTTTAGAATTCAATTAAATTCTTTTGAATTCTGCATAACAAATTATACCTAAAAGAAGAAAAAAATCTTAATTTATAAAGTAAAGATAGAAAAGACTGTCTTGTCTTGTCTTGCAAATTATTTGTATGTAGGTGATGAATTGTGTTGGTATTTGAGAGTTTTGATGAATGGGTAAGGTTATTTGAGGGGTATATTAGTTTTTTAATTGCTGAAATTTTAAGTAATCAACTGAAAGAGAATTTTAAGTATATATAATTTAGTACTTATAGATACAAAAACAAGATGAGTATGCTGTATTAAAGGTTAAAAACTAAGAATCGCTCATATAGTAAAAGAAAAAAAGATTATATTGCATAATTAAATAAAAAATGTGGCATGATATATATGATATTATTATGGGAGCTTGCCTACTTACAGGAAACAACTCATAGTAGTAGTCTCCAATAGTTAACATGCTATTCCAAGAGACTAAAGATCCAACATACCACCACTGCACTAAACTTCCCCTAAAAATTCAACAACACCAAATAAAACATGAAATGTAAAAATTATTAAGACTTGAAACTACAAGCAATATATATAATAAATCCTTAAAGCTAAAAGGTGCTTGTGGCTTCATTCATTTATCATTTGGCATACAAGTGATCATATGCATTCTGGCTCTAGATTCAATATGCATTCTTGATGGAGGTTCATTTGGATCAGCAATTACCATGACTGCTAATGTGTATTAAGGTAGTGAGCTTTCACAAGGGGAATTGAACACGATTCAAAAATTTTAGCAAAATATTATGCTTTTATTTTGTACAACTCACATGGAGTTTGTGAATTTTTTTTATGGGTAGACATACATATATATATACATATCCTTATACACATAATGCAATAGAAATCAAGAATTTAAATGGACAAGACGGACAACAGGTAGGTATGTGTGTGAAAGATGAAATATCTGTAAATGTTAATCATTATTAATTTGTAGGGGAGAATATTGCTGGTATGATGGATCTATATTAATTCTCTATTAAATATAAATATGTCATGTCAATTATCACGATTACAATATATATTACAATAACAATGTGCAAATAAAATATTGTGAATTATTTGTTTGGCTTATAATTTCACCTTTTTGTCACATTCCAAAATTGTATGCTTTGTGACTAATATACTCGGAACATTCGTAACTATGACATAAAAATTACTCTTGTTCTATAATTTTGGTGTTTTATCTATAGACTTTATCAATCATGCTCATAGGTTTTAGTTTAATGCACATATACCTTGAACATTCGACACTCCATTTTTTCTTTTTAGCTAACAACGTACCCTAGCCAGGAGTTCTCTCATAGACTCGCTCATGACCAGTGTAAATGGAGCTGGCATGGTAAATCAAATAAACCACGGTTATATGGTAAGTGTCATTGTTTGATTTATAGAACTCCACTTTAGGTTTTAGTCTAATGCACATATTACATATAGCTGGAACATTATAAACATTTTCATATAAGAATTACATCTCCCTCCCTTCATCCGACAATAATTAATTTCATAAATACCACCTAGACAATATAAACCAATCGGATTTAGGCAAGGACAACATATTATCTATGAACCAACACTGCATTTGCCATCAAAGTTTTTTTTTTGCACAAATTAATTATTTAAAACTACACTCATCAAAGTCACCCCTAAACTTGACATAATTTGGAGAAACTCAACTACTACATGACCGCGATAGAGCCATTCACAAGCCTAAAACTTGATGTCATAAACTCCATTCCAATAGTTGTAATTTTATCTTTTATCCGTCTAACTTTGTCATCTCAAAATCCCGTCTATAAGTTGACATTGATGATTGATACAAGCAACATAAATTACTACCTCGTTCATCCTGATCTATCAAATCGTCCTCCACTTCGAGCAAAATATGTCATAATTAGAAATATTCTGTAACATTAAATCGAAATGTTAAAAATTTTCCTTTAACACTTCAAAAGAAAAGAAGGCAAAAGCATGAGAATATGAAAGTGTTTCTTTCATATTTAAGTGACACTTCACATAAATTACTACTTCGTTCATCCTGATCTATCAAATCGTCCTCCACTTCGAGGAAAATGTGTCATAAATCATAATTAGAAATATCCTGTAACATTAAATCAAAATGTTAAAAATTTTCCTTAACACTTCAAAAGGAAAGAAGGCAAAAGCATGAGAATATGAAAGTGTTTCTTTCCTATTTAAGTGACACTTCACATATGGACTACTAACATCTGTTCATAAACATGTTAGCATGGGTTTTGTTGCCATGAAACAAACGAGCATCATACGTGTTTTAATGTGTTCTTTAAAAATGTCAAACACTTGCTTATTACAATAAAAAGGAGTACGTAACATCCATACGAGTCCGTAACAAAATGGAAGAATGTTCGATTCAAAAATATATCTTAGAAGAGAACCAATACTAAACTAGAACAATGATAATGTTTATGTATGTAGACAAGATATTTCACATGTTACTCATGGGAACAGGAGAAAGATGGAAGCTGCCATGCTTTCCTTCATAAACATTAAAATCACATGTGATAAATTATACTAATACATTAAAAAAACATTAGGATACCAATAAAGTAAATTAAGAAGTATGTTATAAATGTTTTGTTACTCATTCTATGGGCACTTATTTTCTGAAGATTGCCTATCGCCATTTAAACTTTCATTAAGAAGAAATTTGACTCGTAATACAAGTCAACCATTCCAAAAGACAAGCAAACAACATAACGCCATCACCCTTTTTTGTTCTTTAAAAGTAAGAATACGGAGGTGGTTAGTCGAGACACACATCTTCATCAAAATTTTTTGACCCTTAAGACTATATAAAATTTGGCAATACCCTATTTGGCAATTTCTCTTCACTTCGGTTACAAATTTCCATGAAAATGATGATTTGTATGAATCTGAGCTAATTAATGATGAAAGGGTCTCAACTTACGTACTTTAATAAATAAAAGGGTCTCAACATAACGCCATCACCCATTGTTTCAATGACATAATTTAATTATTGTAATCATATTGAACCCACTATATATTCATGTAGAATGACATAATTTAATTTATATTTTTTTACCCTTTTTTAACTTTGTTTTAATGTTTTCTTTTGCTTAATGTAAATTTTATATATATGTTTTTTTATAATTTTATGTAAACACTTTTTAATATATTTATTTATATAAGAGTTATGATTAATGTAAAAAATAGTTTAAACTCTTAAACTTTTTTTTTTATATTTTAACTTTAAAGCTTACGCTTATTTTGGTGTAACCATTAACCTTTATTCTGAAATATTTAAGCATTAAAGCTTAAGTTTATTTTTATTAACCATTAAACTTAATTTTTATAATTGATTTTATATAGGTATGTATCACATTATAATTTGATCGTTAGGTCAAGATGTAAATACATCGTCATAGACACAACCAGAATTTTTGAAGTTGCAGCTTCTGCCATTTTGGATAAAAAATATTCTTAAATATGTGTTATTAATTATATTTTACACACAAGCAAATAAAATTTTTATTTATATATTATCATATAGATCAACTATTCCTAAGATTTATTATGATAAAAAGTTCTAGATATATCAAATCCGGCATAACGTGCAGGCTATAAAACCCTAGTTATTATACAAACACACACGATTTACCATTGCTACAACATGCATGCCAACAACCATATTGCTACTGTTGTCGTCATTTGACATTCTCGTTAACTTATAATTAATATATCATTAGAAATTCAAACATATATTGCTAATTCGTTATATCACAAAAATTAATGAAGACTTTTTCGTAATCTTCAATTCTTTTTCTCAATTCATAAATGTAATAAAAAAAATAATGCTTTGAAACATGCGCATGGTTAGTTTTAGCTATCATTTTGTACTTACCTTAAATACACATTTTGGATCTTTTTTCTTATAATTGTTTATGTAATTGTATATCTCTTTCTCTGAGACAATGACAATATCTTAACTCTTGATATATATTAGGGCCATAAACGAACAAAATATTCATGAAATAAGCTTTTCTGTTCGTTTAATTAAATGAACGAACACAAACAGAATTCTCATTCGTTCATTTATGTTTGTGAACGTTCGGTTATCCGTTCTATTATGTTTGTTTATATATATATATATATATATATATTAAGTGTGTGTTTATGTAGTGTTTATTTGTTATTAATAATGTTAGGTTTGTAATATAGTGTGTGTTCATTCATTTACGTTTGTTTATTATATTAATGAACATACAAAAATGTGCAAGAACTAACCAATCTTTTAAACAATTGAACACAAGAGCTCATTCGTTTATCGTTCGTGTTCGTTTATTTGTTCGGCTAAAGTTAAACGAACGAACATTAACACAAAAATCCATTCATGTTTGTTTATTTGTTCGGTTAAAGTTAAATGAACGAACACGAACAAGCACTGTTCGTATTCGTTCGGTTTGTTTACAACCCTAATATATATGATTAGCAAAAAGATAACACAAGTCGATAAACGCGTATTATTATTGATGTAACATTATATAGTCACATCTTTTCTGTCTCCATATATACGCAATAAGTATGCAAAGGGGTTTGCGTGTTTAGCAATCCTACAAGAAATTTTAAATTCAAGATGTTTGATTGCAACTATATATCCAAAAGATAGAACATTGATCAAACTTAGATACCCGCTGAAGTGGAAGTCCGTACAACACCTAACAAACCATTGCAAAACTGAGTATTCCCGGCATGGTTATACCGTATGAGAAATATGAATATTTTATAAGTTGAAGTATGTAGAAATAAAAGTTAAGTATGGGTAATATGATGCTGATGTCGCACGAAGTATGAAAAATGTAGAAACATTTATAATTTATGATCTTACTATATAGTTGTGACATGTTTAATAGAAAAAAATAATATTTAAGAGTGTTTATATATGTTATAAGGTCACCAACAACTTTTTGCTCTTTTATTTTATTTTGTCACATCAATATCATATGATTTTCACTTCTATATCGCTCAAAGCTTGCAATATCTTCGGTCTTCACTCTCATTTTTTAAATATTTTATACCCCAAACGCACATATGAAAAATAAAAACATCATCATTGGGTGTAAACCCGCTCATGCTCCTTGAGTGTATCAGGTGCGAAGGAGGTACATGTATGGATGACAATGGATCGGATTAGGTCATATCTACATTAATATCCATTTAGTTTTTCATTGTCCATATCCATATCCATTTAAAATTATTTAATCCGTCCATATCCATATCCATCGGATTAGATGGGTAATTGGATATCCATTGAATGTCGAAATAACTCTTTTCTTTAAGGAAATATCATACATTTACATATAATTTATTAAAAAAAGATACAAATCAAAATATAATTTAATACAAAAACAATCAAGCGAAAAACATGCTTTGTAATTATGTAATATTATTTGGAATATATATATGTATCTTCAATATTAGATATATATATATATATATGTATATATATAAATGTTAAAAATATAGCAAATATATAGATTTATAAACTTAATTATATAAAAAATTAATTTAGGAAAATTTAATTTCGGGTTTATGGATCCGTCCATGGATGGATAATCGTCATCCATATCCGCTCCACTAAACATCTATATCCGCTTCATATCCAATATTCACCCATTTAACTCCGTCCATATCCACCATTGATGGATCGGATTGGGTGGATGATCATCGAATCGGATGACCATTGCCATCCCTAGGTACATGCAACATGGAGGACAGAGTGTGACTGATTCACTTTCACGTGTGAAAGTATTAGGATGCTCAGAGCTGGTATAGTATTTTTTTGGCACAAGACAAAAATTTGAAAATGCCCTCTAAAATTAAAAAAAGAATTATAGTCAAATAAACAAGATTCGGTTATAATGTTAATCGCTAATAAAAGTTTGCTGTATCACTGTTAATCTGGAGTTCTAAAAAATTCTTTAAGTGGACCATGGAGATATGTGTGTGACTGTGTACGAGAAAAATGGGTCTCTTTTAGTTTATGGGCTTCGAGCAGTCCCTCTTTTGCATGCCTTATGAGCCAACCCATTTGGTCTAAACTTGAAAATCACACCTTATGAGCCGGTAGTACATAATATCTACGTTTTTATGTCCTCAAACAAACACAACTTTCCTCATTTGACGAAAATCAACATTTGTAAATATATTTCCTCATCTAATAAACTTATTAAAGAAAATGATGTATGACATCATCATCTTTTTTTACCAATTGCATCCTTCTATTTCGTAAGTTTTCTTAAAACCCCCCTAATAATTACCAATCAAAACCTCTTATTTTCAATGTATCACTTTCCTTACATCAAGGGTGATTATTCAAAATTCAAACTAATTTTAGATACTAAAGTTTTTTAATTTTTCAAACTTTTCATATTTCTAGGTGATTAGTTTTGATGAAACTTTGTTTTGTTAATTCCGATACTTGTTATGAAAGCATCTAATTGAAGGCTCAAATTTCAGAGTCAGGTAAACAATATGTATGTAAATAGTGACATTAAGTTTAGAAACTTTTCAATATCATTATCTATTAGTTAAAAACATGTTTATTTTAGAAACAATTAAAAATGTTTAAAATCACCGCCGCATTAATTAAAATACCAGCCGCCTATTATTTAATTTTTAAATTGCTTTTCAAATATGGATGTTTATTAATCGGAGGATCGTAACTATTGTAGATCTTTATATCTTAATTCTATAAACATTGTTGCACTTCAACATCACACATGTTGCTCTGATTCTTCATCATTTTGATAGCTATCAATTAAATTAATAACCCTTTTCATCATCTTCAAAGAGATCTTTATTGGGACAATCTTCAACTCTTACAAAGAAAACGCGGTTAAGAAATTATACAGAAGACAATTATGTTCAGAATACGTTTTATATTACTATGCATGTTTTACAGTTGTATTTTCAATACATATTAGTACTCTTAAAAACGTAAAACGTTTAGAATTGACTTTAATCATCCTTATATTCATACACGAAATGTTAAACTAGTTACATATAAAATACGTTCCAAAAATAATATACGACAATCAAATAAGTAAAATAATGTGTGTAAATAACAACAAATATGATGAGTGGTGCTACGCTGACTAACATTTGAATAAGTAAATATTAAAATTACTAACATAATAATAACTTAAAAGTGTTTATAAGAATAAATGGCGGTAAAAACATACATCTTATCCTTTTCGAATAATTATACTTTTATAAATTTTAGAATGAAGGGGCCTTCCCAAATTATTGTATGCCTTTTCTACCAACCACGTCATCACATTATAAGCTTGCAACAGTGCCTTTGCTTACCGGGCAGGAAAGCTTGAAACGACACAGACACAAACGACCCTACTAATATTATTTATTTTTATTTATTTATTTTTTAGAGTAATGCCATTTATTTTGCATTATCAGGTTATAACATCATATATATGGCATTTCTCATCTGATAATTATATAAAAGTTTTGTTTTTATTATATACAAAATTAAGGTTATATAAAAGTTGACAAAAGAATATGACAATTACTCGATTCTTAACCATATATTTCGCTCGAGCCTTAATTACTTTTAAATACTTTTACTAATTATATTTTAAACTCAATTATTACATCTTTAATTAGATTTAAAGTCTCAGACATATATGGCTTTCAAAAAGGATGATATGATTCATCTTTCTTTCTTTCTTGGTGTGTGTATATATATATATATATAGGGGAATGTTCATTTGAGAACCGTTTTTATTGCGAGAACCACGAGAACCAATCTTAGCCGTTCATTTTAGATAATGGAATTCATGGATGAAGAGCGTGGGGGGATTGAGTGTGGCAGGGTACATGTAAGGAATTCATGTGTGGACAATCCAATTGAAGGAGAGGAAATTGGACGGCTAAAATTGGTTCTCACGGTTTTCACAATAGAAACGGTTCTCAAATGAACTTTTCACTATATATATATATATAGGGATGAGATCAAATAAAAAGGAAATTAAAGTAAAAAGTATAAGAGGATTGATTATTTGATCATTTTTCGGTATATCAACTGATAATTGTTAGTTCATTATCTTTATTGATTAAAACTAGTTCTTTATTGATTTCTTTTTGATAAATTCAACATATTCATCACTTTTTATATGAAAACATTTTGTTCATTAACAAATTAATCCAAAATTTTGATTTCAAAATCTACATTTGAAAATCTCTTTTGCTCTGTAAAAAGTGATAAATATGTTAGATTCATCAAAAATAAATTGATAAAGAACAAGTTTTAATCAATAAAAATGTCTTTTATTGCCTCTTACCCTTTTTACCATAAAATCTTTTTTACTTTATATATATATATATAGGGTTAGGTTACATATAAAACTCTTCTTATATATAGAACCTAAAGAACTAATATAAACTATTAAATTTAGAAATGGATTTATATATATAGGGGAGGGTTCAAACGAGAACTGTTTTTCGTGCGAGAACCAGTCTTGACTATTCAAATGGTTAATTGAATTCATGGATGAAGAGTGTGAGAGGATTGAGTATGGCAGGGTGCATGTAAGGAATTCATGGGTGGACAATCCAATTGAAGGAGAGAAGTGGACGGCTAAGATTGGTTCTCGTACGAAAAACAGTTCTCGTTTAAACTTTTGCATATATATATATATAGAGAGAGAGAGAGAGGGAGGGAGAGAGAGAGGAAGGTTCATACGAAAAACTTCTTATTTGCGAAAAGTGCGAGAAGCGTTTTCAGCCATTAGATCAATTAATTATGATTAGGATCTATTGTGGTAGTTTTGTAATTATATTGATATGTAGGGAGATTAATATACATTAAAAAAGGGTAAGATGGTCCTTTTTAACCCAAAAGTACCACACCCTAATTTAAATACATAATACCTTCATTTTATTTCCCCAAAATCGGTTCCCGTTTCCTCTCTCCCAAACGGCAAACGTATCCCTAGCCGCCGACGTATGTGACTGGAGACCCCACTATCGCCGCTGTTTACTTTACCACCGTCTACGTCGATCACCATTGTGATTGGTGGCCAGCATCGTCGAGCGAACTCCTTGCACACCACCATCATGAGCGCCATCGCTGTCCAACCATCACCGCCCCATCATCATCGTTCCAACATCCATGTAAGTCAATCGAGATCCGATACTCCATGCTGTCTTCGTCACCCACAACCACCACCTTCCAAGTCGACAGACAACAGAGTTACTCCAATTTGCCCCTTGAGGTAGTGGCGGAACCCTAAAAATTAATGTTTTGCTTTGCTTCTATTCCTCGCTGGAGCAAGATCTGGTGGCGGATAAGACCCACCACCATCACCAGGGTATTCCGAAATTGTAGCCAAATCGGTGATATATTTTTTTAAAGCAATTCCGGTGATGTCTTTTAATTTTGATTTTTGAATGGATTTGATTTTGTAATGTTTTTGTTCATTGGTTTACAACAATGAATATTGTATCTTTTAGGAATCTGATTTTTTGTTTTGTTTTTCAAGAATTGAACAGATGGTATATATTTACATTGTGTATTAGTAAACAACTAAAGCATCTTGGTGTCTATGAATATGTTTGTAGTTTTACAAATATATACATTGTTCATTAGTTAACAACGGAGGTATTTTGGGTATCTATGCTTCTATTTGTAGTTACACAAGTACATAGATTTGATCATTAGTGACCAAGCATGGAATAATTCTTGTTTGTGGGGGGAATAAACTTAAATTTACTGAAAAAAAGAGCTATAGATTTTGAATAATTGTTTACGAAGGAACAAACTTAAATTCACTAATGAACGAGTATGGAATAACTGAATTAAAAAAGTAATTATCGAAAAACGCACATATATTTTTGCTATGTTTAGTATTGAATAGTGTAAATTTTATCTTTGAACTCGCATATTTTTGTCTGTGTTCATTAATGAATACAGTAATGAATAATAAACTCGATGAAAAAACTCAGTAAATATTTGTGTTGTGACGATGAACTCCGTAAAATGAATAATCTATTAGTAAATTATTTTTAGTTTATTTGATTTTTTATTAAAATCTAGGAAAAAGAAAAATAGGAGAGAGAAATAGATTGGAGAGAGAAATGTTTTAGTTTACTATTATACCCTTTTAAATTA
Organism: Dittrichia graveolens; assembly: GCA_038502395.1. Taxonomy (NCBI): domain Eukaryota; kingdom Viridiplantae; phylum Streptophyta; class Magnoliopsida; order Asterales; family Asteraceae; genus Dittrichia; species Dittrichia graveolens. The sequence continues at coordinate 2,181,925 of JARJIL010000005.1, read as the reverse complement.
AAAAAAATTAAAAATCATAATTAATATGGACCACAAGATCAAATACAAATAAGTGGTTGAGATTGCTTCTCGCGTTTTTCGCAAATAAAACACTTTTCGCATTAACCCTCCCATATATATATATATATATATATATATACACTATTATATAAAACATTTAAGTTTTTTCCTTAAAACTCTTAAATTTTAAGTCACTTAAGATTACTATTCTACCCTCATCTACCAAAAAATGATTCCATAAAATAAACTTAATAACATTCCTTTTTATAAATTCTAGAATATTTCCTTTCCATAAATTCCATAGCAAAACTTACGAAACAAAATATTTTATAAACTTAATAACATGCCATAAATTTCAGAAAGGGAAAATATATAATATTCGTTTTTCACCTGCTAAATAAAAATTACAAAATTACATATAAATTTCATTCATTTTTCACCAGCTAAATAAAAATTACAAAATTACGTCTTGTGTTTCTTCTTGATCAATACCTACCAAAACAACTCCTTACAAATCATTTTTATTCACCGTCGCCGCATTGCGCGGGTACCCCGCTAGTATATGTATATATATATATATATAACGTACTTTTAGATTAACTTAATGGACAAGTATTTAATTAAAGCCGCTTGTTATTTCATTTGGTTTTCAAAAGCAACGTCGACCTAGACTTATTTTATATATGTTTCATGTGTTTAACCGAAACATTAATATACGACAATAAATAAACCATTATGATCGATCAATAACACATAATTGGACTATTCATTGCGTTAATTTGGATTCATATCGATCAGCTTATACGAGTATATATTCATTCTATCTGCACCTCCTAACCCGTAATCCGTAACAAACAATTTCTTTGTTAGGTCGACTTAGGAGCGGACCTAGTAGGTAGTCCAGATATATAGTCCGGACAATTCTTTAAATGTTTACGCATAGTGCATGTTACATTTTTTCTTCTTGAGATTTGTTCTTTCTATGTATGCGATCTTCCATTACCCATGAATATTGCTATGTTTTCAAGTTATTTTTTTGAAAGGGAATGAGTCTTCACAACAAGTTGATAATGTATATATTGTTGTGTATGAATTGTCACCCATATTTGATATTGAGGTCGTAAAACTGAAGTATCGGGTAATAGTGGTGTGAAGAGGAGCCTTCACATCGTGATCTCATACCACTTTCAGCGTGATTAATCTCTTGTCATAAGTTTGTTCACATTTGTGAAAGTTGAGTTGCTTTTATTTGTGTGTATGATGGTGTAATGAAATATTGGTCTAATGTGATGGGTACGTGATGATCGGCGTGGTAAAGAAAAAAGTTACATTGTGAGATACCTTGTCCATACACATAGACAATATGGTTATGCATATGACACACATTAAATTTATAATGATGCATACAAACCGGTTATATCAAATTATGGACGTACAAAAAATAATCAACAAAAAAAACCTCTTAACTTTAACACACTTCAAATACATCCATTGTTTCAAATAGCATTTGGTTGAGAAAAACAAAAAGGGAGATGATTTCCCCTTATAATCAAAAAAAAAAAAATATTCATTTCAAATTACATTTTACCTCTTAATAATTTTTTATTTTCCACCCTTGAATTTATATAATAATTGCATTTAATCTTCACTTTTTAATTTTTACCCACAAATAGATTTTTATTTTTGACCTTTAATTTATATAAGATTACATTTTACATCATAACATAATTTATAGAGTTAATTACAAAAGTCCCTGTGGTTGTTATTGATTTTCACTTATAGTCCTTTTACTTTAAAAATTACAAAAATAGTCACTGTGGTTGTCGCTTTGTTTCACTTTCGGTCCTTTAGGCTAACTGCTGTTATGTTTGACCATTAGTCAAGGGGTATTTTAGTCATTCTCCTGTTTATCCTTATAACCAAACAAGCTTTACTTGTTTATCACTATTTCCAAACATACCCTTATTACCAAACACTATGTTTTTTAATTACTATTTCTTCACATACATTTCTCTCTCTCTCTACCCTCACTTTGTCACTATCTCTCATCTCTCCTTTTACTCTTTGTAACTAGTAAGTCACTATCTCTCATCTATCCTTTCTAATTACCCTCACTTTCTTCACATACATTTCCGTCCACCACCACCAGTTACCATATCTTCATCCATTTTTTACATGTTCTTCAATGTCTCAGGCACGCCACCGGTTCGGCCACCACCATCTACGATTCTCCGTAGCAGATCTGAGATCTACGATTTATTTGTAGCGGATCTGGTCCGGTCTCCGTAGCCGACGCCACCGGTCCTGGTCTACATAGCTGACGCAACAACCAAGATTGTTGTTATTTAGGCTTTTCTTCTCGTAGATCCATTTTTGCAATCATGAGGATGAAGATGGGTTTGTGATGAGGGATCTTGATGATGAAGTTGCAAGGTATGATATGAAGAAAACAAATCTCTCTCTAAAGCCACCACCGTCCCTTCTTAACAGATCTGAAAAAATCTACCACCATCTTGGTTTGTAATTTGTGTAGTTTAGATATGTAATCGAGTTCTTGTTCATCCATAGCTTTTAATTTGTTCTCGTCAGATATGAAATTGGTTTGCAGGTGTGTGTTTAAATTGTTCTTGTTAGCTTTTATATTTGAATGTATTTCGGGTATTTAGCAAATCTGAGTGTTTTCATGAGGTGTTTTGAGATTTGTTATTCATAGTCTTGATATTTAAGTATGTGTGGGTCTGTGAAAAATTGAAAACCGATGAAGATGAGAAGTAATAATATGAACTCTAGATGAACACCTTGAAGATGATCCACAAGAACATTAAAGAATAATACCAAGAACATAATTAAAATAAAAAAATATTTTTTAAAAAAGATAGCAAGTAATTAGTGAGGATAAAACAATTACTTAACATCATTAATTAATAATGATCTATTAGTTAATTTTAATAAAAGGTTAATTAATTATTAATTTTAACAAAAAGGGTAAAAAGAGGTTATGGCTTGTTTGGTTATAAGGATAAACAGGAGAATGACTAAAATACCTCTTGACTAACGGTCAAACATAATGGTAGTTAGTCTAAAGGACCGAAAGTGAAACGAAGTGACAACCACAGTGATTATTTTCGTAATTTTTAAAATTAAAGGACTAAAAGTGAAAATCAGTTACAACCACAGGGACCATTTTTGTAATTAACTCTAATTTATAGTTTTATTATCATTATTATTCTTTTTTTATTACAACTATTAAATATGTTTACGGGCCGAACTAGATCGTATAAAACTCTAAAAAGTAATTAAGAGTGTAGATGAATGTTAAGCGCGTAAGATTATCTAAGTGAGAAACTCAACATGGGATGAGAAGGTAAATTAACAATTAAAAATTTCTTAGGGTAATTTAATAAAGTGATATAGATACTAAAATAATACATTTAGTTTCGTACAATATATAAATAAAATAATATTATAAATGACATCATAAAGTATCCAAGTATACAACTACATATGTAAGAGAAATGTTAAGTAATATAAGTGAAACCTAGCTTAATTGAAGGTAAATTTAGTAATGTAATTTTACATTTTACTTATCAATATATAATTTATATGAAGATAAGATATTTAAGTTACATGATGCTAGAATCACCTAATATTTTTCATACATGTTTTACTTTTATGTATATTACTTAAAGATATACGTTTTATGTAACAAACTCTTAAATATCATATTTTTATTAAGATATTTATGTATCAAATTTATCTTATTTTCTATTGTATGTAAGCAAACTTAAATATAACTTCTAAAAGTTTAGTACAACAAAAAATAAGATTTTTTGTATGATACACACAACCATATATAAATATATTTATTTAAACTATAGCATCTATGAACATAATATATATATATATATATATATATATATATATATGTTCCTACTAAAGTTATTTGTTACTTCTATTTGCATCTTTTTAGAATCTCGAGGACCATTTTAATATCATCAAGTGCTATGACCAGCTTCTTCATTTGTATAGGTGACACAGAAGTTTTTCAACACATTGAAAATGAGTTTTTTCAATAATAAGGTGAACATTATCAATTATAAGTCAATAAATTTTTATTTATATTTCATATTTAGCATTTATAATAAAACTATTTATAAATAATTAGATGAATTATATTTAAACTTTATAGCTTCTAGCATGCATCTTACATGGTTTTAAAATTAATTAAATATTAGTTTTTTACAATATTAATAATAACTTTGTATTATCGTAACGGATGACATAGTAGATAAGTAAGTCTTTGAAAAATGTGAACATGTTGATATGTCAAATGTAGTGGTTTTCAACTTTAGAAACAAATAAAAGAGAGTAATAATCCAAGGTTAAAAAGTTGATAAATTAAATTAGATATGCAATCTTAAAAGTACACACTTCTTACATATATTTTATTACAAGACTTGATCTTTTTTAGGAAATAGTCCCATCCCAACAAGTTATAGTAACTAATTTAGTTTAGTTAACAATTTAATAAACTACAAGTTGCTTAAAAATAACTATATTTTTTATCTTCTTAGAGGACGATTATAAAAAAATGTATATATACTACATTCGAATAACCATCTTATATATAGTACTATATATAGATTAAATTAATATAAATATGATTATTTAAATATCAACCCGGTGCAACACGTGAGTATGAAATACCTTGTTTGTATCATGTATTGAAATAATAGATTTGAGAATAAGACAAACAAAGTTCTACAACTTGATCATTTTAAAATGAAGATAATTTATATACAATATTTTTTATCACACATAATAATTATAATTTTTTATCCCTACAAATTCACTATCTATTTTTCTAAACTACACGTTTAAGAGAATATATTGTGGTTCAATTCAAACACATCGTCCTAAAATTGCAATCAAAGTCATGAAACAGTAACCTACATATATTGTTGGCTAGAATATATATATATATATATATTATTATTATCAAATACATAGTTTATATATATATATATATATATATATATATATATTATTATCAAATACATAGTTTATAAGCTAGTAAGTAATATGCATATATATTCTACACTTAATTAAAAATACACATACATTTAATCATTTTGCAACCAGACAATATGATTATCTTTAATTTAGTTGATTTCATTTTCTAATGACACGATGATTCTTTTATCTATCATGCATGTTTCTTTCATTACAAATAAACTATTATATCAAACCGTAAGCTCTAACTAGCCAATAGTACAAGTTTAATTTTATTATTGTGAAACTTTTGTTCATAATATGTTATGAATTAATATATATATATATATATATATATATATATATATATATATATATATATATTAGACAATCTTTTATTTATATGTATACAATGAATAAACTTCATGAAACAAAACTCTTATCTAATACATATTTTAGTAATATTTATAATTATCCATAACAACACAAAACAAAGATATTATTATCCATAACTAAAAAAGTTATAATTACGATTGTAAAAATGATTGGTGTTCATATACATTTAATTATTTATATAAATCATCTAGACAATGATACTATATGCTAAAATTGTGCCGCCCCTTAATAAAATATTTATAAAGCTGTGATCGCATCATCATTTACCTTTAAAAAGAAATGCTCTCACATCAAGTGACGAGTTTAAAGGTAAATTAATAATAGGAAAAATGATTATTTTTGTTAACAAACTATCACATTTTCTCTAAATTTGTTAATTCTTCTTAGTTTTACCAATCAAGTAATTACATTCTGATTGTTTTTCAATTTGACCCATTTTTTTAAAGTTGTATGAATTTAGACAACATGTACCTTGTTTTTTTTGACTAGTCATAATTTCTTTAACACGTAAAATATTTATTTTTATGTGTTAGTGGATCAACCCATCATATTTCTATCTATACTAGATTGTATTTTTTTTGTTAAATTTGTATGTTATTTTGTATTTAAGGTTTAGTTCACAAAAAATATATTTAATTTTACATGTTTTGTCATTATATGTAGGGGTGTACGTTCGGATGGATTGGTCTAATCCGATCCGATTGAGTAAATCCAATTGGATTTCGGTTTTTAAAAGTGAGATCCAATCCATCCAAACAATCTTAAGATCCGAACCAAACCATCCAAATTACAATTCGGTTGGATCGGTTTTTAAAATTCGGTTTTTATTCTTACATAAATACATGCTTAAAGAGTAGAGATATTTTAAAAACTAGATTCGATACATATACTATTAAGATAAAAATATAGTTGTTCAAGTTATAATAACTAGTGCGACTAGTGGCTTTATAAATATATAATTAAAAATAATAAGTTGTAAATAAACATAGACATGACACGTATGGATTACTTTGTTCCACTAGTGTTATATGTGTGTGTGTGTATATTCTTATTCGGTTTATTTGGTTTATTCGGTTTAAATTATAGTATCCAGAACCAAACCGGAATCCATAGTAATTATTTGGTTTTGATCTAATCCGATCCAAAAATCCGAAATATCTGAACCAAATAGTCCGATCCAAAATTTTTGGTTCAGTAATTCGGTTTTATCCGATCAGTGAACACCCCTAATTATATGTATTTAAGTTTGGAACTTACCTTAATATATTAAAATGTCGAAACTTTCCATTTGATGTATTCAGTTTAAAAATTAAATATTACGTATAATAACAAAATATGTAAAATTATATACATAAAGTCTGAGGGTTATTAAAAGGTAAGTTTTTAAAGCTCAATAAATTAAAGGGTCAATAATGGTTTAACCATCAAATTTTAGTTTAACCATCAAAGTTTTTTTTCAAACGATTTTACCATAAAGTTTGAATTTATTATGATTTAAACCTCAAAGTTTTCAAATGATTTAAACATTAAAGTTTTGTTAAAAAACTGAGTAACCACTTAAGTTTTGTATAGTTTTCGATTTTACTCTCTCTACTTGATTATGCATTTTAGTTTTATTAAAAACTTTAACAAAACTTAGAGGGTTAAACCATTTTTTAACAAAAATTTAAGGGTTAAATCGTTTGGAAAAAAAACTTTAAGGTTTAAACAAAAAAAAAGGTGTAACTTTGAGGATTAAATTATAACAAATTCAAACTTTATAGTAAAATCGTTTGAAAAAAACTTTGATGATTAAACCAAAACTGAACTAAAACTTTGATAGTTAAACTATTATTAACCCTATATTAAAACATACCTTTACAGGTTGAATAAATATAATAATAAGACGTGTAAAGTTTAACAAATTAAACCCTTATATCCACCGAATGTATTTAACGTCAAATAGTTAATAGATGTTTGATAAGTCACATGGATAGCCGATAGGTGTTTAGCTTTGGTTTTGAGTAAAAATCAAATTTGCAATGATTTTTTCAAAGACATCTTGATTAATAGTGTAATTGTGGGAGGCAAGATGCCTACGCTTTAAAAATACAATCGCGTAGTACGTTCTTATAAATGTATTTAATTTTATATCTTTTGTTATTTTGTGTATTAAAATTTTAAACTTACTATTATATGTATTAACCATTTAACTTATTGTAATTGTGTGTATTAAAATTCTATTATATGTATTAGACATATATATTTTCCTTTTTTATGTGATCAAGGTACATACAAATAATATACAATGCCAACAAATTAACTTCCTATTTTTCTTTTACAAAAGTAAAGGAAGGATTTAGAAGGAAACTAAAAAAAATGTGTTCTTAAATTTCATTTAAGAGAGGGAAGCGAGAGATTAGGAGGAAAAATTTAGGCTTATTTTGTCTAAAAATATTTTCTTAAAAAAATAAAAGGATTTGAAAGGAAAAGATTTCAATCCCTTCCTTTTTTCTGCCCTTATTAAACTTAATTAAGAACATGAAGTAAATGTTTGATACACATAATAAACTTTTAAAGTTCGAACACATATAATAACAAAAAATGCAAAGTTAATAACATTTTGATGATGATTACCGAAACTTAACAACCCACATAAATGAACATATGTTGATTCTGCAAACATTGAAACAACTTGGTAAATTTGATAAAGCTGAAATAAGTTTGGCAAATTTTTGAAGAAATTGAAACTATAATTACTTTATAAGTTTATAAAAACTATTAAGAACATGTACAAAACCAAAATCCGAAAGTTTGTCAAATCTTGATTTCATCAATGTGAATTTTTTTATAAGTGTAACTAGAAATATCAAGATCACTTATATAGTATATAACTATATATAGTAGCGGATTTAGGAATATTGGCTAGAAGTAGCACAAAGACAAAAAAAAAAGAGAATTAAATAGAGGTACCGTTGCACATATATACAAACACATATTTCAACGAAAAACCAACACTATAGGCCGGTAAAAAGTTAAAAGATAGCACAGTAATAAAAAATATGTAAATTTTTATTGTTGTTAATATTATGAAAGATTTACAAGTGAATGGGAGTGGAGTTTGTGGAGACCCTGTAGGTACGTGTAGGTGGATACGGTGGAGGAGATAACATGGAATCATTAGTAAGAAAGAAAACAAGAAATAGTAGTAAGGCGTTGTTTATCTACGGCCACAAGTAATACTATGTTGATGGTCCCATGTTGTGTGTTTGGGCGGTGCCAACTTGTAATAACTTATGGTTGTCAAAGGCGTTGACGACATCATATATATCTTCCACTACTTTCCTAAATTATTAACAGTTTCACTTCATGAAATATTGGAGTAACTTTTTTTTTCTTTTCATAACTTTAATAATTAGCCTTTCAATATTAATATTAATTGTAATTATAGCGTTTGTCAATGCATAACTTTATATATATATACTGTTTCTTTTGTTTTTTTTTAAAAATATTGCATTAATTTACGACTATAACATGCTTTTTCAGAAAAAATTTGTAGCAGTGGTCAATCTTGAAATGTTAGGTTGAGTTTTCTTCAAATTTAGGTCAAACCAAACAAATAAACATATCACCATATAAAATTTATGGTGTACATATCTCCTAGCTAGCTAGCTAACGATTTAATCAGGCCTTTAATTTGATTCTGGAATCAATGGAACTACGAAGAATCATATATATATATATATATATATATATATATATATATATATATATATATATATATATATATAGCTAGGTTGGGTACTTGGGTGATCTGGAGATGGTCGGCTTTTCAATATATAGGTTAATATATACTTTGATGACGACGGCAACATATATATATATATATATATATATATATATATATATATATATATATAAAAGATGAACTGAAGAGAGTAGGTAATGGTATTAAAGTCATTACTCTCACTTTTTAAATTAAATATTAGGTACTAATTAAGAAGTATGTATAGCTAGAGTTGATGGAGTCATCTTTAAAATTTAACAATAAATCCATCAAAAAACCAACATTTGAAAAAAAAGAAAAAAAAAAACTCCTCAAAGCTCAAAAAAATAAACAAAAATGTTAAGCAATGTATACATATATAAATACAACCATGTAATAAAGTTAACAACTTATGAAAAAATGTACATTATTTCTTATATTGTTAGATACATATAATAGGGACATATTTTGTATCTATGCCCATTTTAGACAATACATTATGTGTTACATATAAAAAAAATTGTTTAATACGTGTATAGTGGACATCATACTTTTATCGTTTTATATAAAATAAACACCTACTGTAAACTATTAAAATGAATAAACGAAAACTATATATATATATATATATATATACATACTACCTAAAATAATTATACATTTAATCATAAGCCAAGTTTAAGTTTAACCACTTTAACAAGTTGTGAGGTAGACTGCAAGCACCAGGGCCCCACACCACTTCAATTCCTAGCATTTTATCTTTATATAACCCATGGAATCTAATACCAATCAGCGTTTGCTCACAGCAATGGCCACCACCCACTATACGGTGGAGCAAGTCTCTGCCGCCACTGTCGACTCGGTGGTTTCCTCACCACGATCAGATCATCTGCAGCCGGTATATGATGACACCACCGCACAAGCACGTGTCCGCTTTATGTGTAGTTTCGGAGGAAAGATATTACCACGTCCTCATGACAACCAACTCCGGTATGTTGGTGGCGACACCCGTATAGTCACCGTACTCCGCCACAACACCACCTTCTCCTCCTTGCTCAACAAGCTATCCAAGCTTTCTGGTAAACCCACTTAATTATTAATTGTTTTTCATTCTTCAAAAGTGAATGATTAAATTACCTTTACCATTAATGCTTTAGATTAGTATATATTAAGTAACAACAAAAACAAATAAGGTTGTATATAGAAAATAACTAATTCATATGTGATTACGCCAATTTTTATTTCCCTTATAAGTTAAAAGCCATGAGAGTTGTGAACAAACATGTCTCTAGCTATAGGTGCATTTTTTGAATAATAATTAATTATAAATTCAATCTTTTCATTAATTCATTTGATAAAAATATATACAATTAATCTTGGCTTATAGCAAAGTTATATATAGAATTAGACACCGTTGTTATCAAATAGTTTGAATTATACGAAACCATGAATATGACTGTCTGGCTAATAATTAAACGATAATAGTAGATTTTTGTTTGATAATTAAATAATTTTTAAAAGGCTAATTGAACCGTAAGGATTTATGGATGAAAGGAAAACTCATTTACTTCTATATTAATTGTTCTAATTAAAGGAAGGAATTTCTGGGTAAAAAACTCTTCCTTTAAATGATTTATGAGTACATAATCATTTCTCCATCTTTCTATAAGTTCTAACAACTAAATGATAAAATGTGAATACATATTAATTATCTTTTCTTGTATGTGTTTTGATCAATTTAAGAAAAGGGATTTAGCACAAAGATATAACAATACTTAGAAAAGAAACACCTGTATCCTTGAGTCAACAACCACCAAGATAATTGTTGAAGGTGTAGTTTGTTTTTTTTATATTTTCGAAGATGTAAATGTTTTATATCTTATTATTTAATTTATGTCTTTGAAAGAAGATGTAGCTTAAAAAGTTTTAAGTTTGTGAAAAAATGATGTAGTTTTTTGCTTCTTCATAACAAACAAGTTGATTGGAATGTTTATGGGCATACAAACATTATTTTATAAAAATAAACAAGCTTATTAGAAATTTATACGCGTCCATAAACATATATAATAATAAGATCTTATTTAAAAAAACAAATAAAGCCTAATAATTAAAGTAAGATAATGATTACAATATAAATAATGAAGTTAAAATTAGTCTTTTGGTAAAAGCAGATCGAAATCACCCCCTCGATCGTTATAAGCGTATCAAATGACAACATGTCTTGTGTATAAATAAATCTCTAGACTAAAGTAGGAACTTAACAGAAAGATATAGCAATAATGATATTCACCAAGTTAATTTTAAAGTAAAATATTGAAATTAAGGACAGATGTATATATCCAAACACTGCAAGTACTAGTTAATTAGATCAGAGACCAAATATTGCAGAATTGTACGTGTTTAATTAATATGATTGCAATAGGCAAAAGTTCACATGAGCACTGTTTTTCGTACGAAAACCGCGAGAACCAATCTTAGCCGTCCAATTTCCCCTCCTTCCATTGGATTGTCCACCCATGAATTTCTTACATGCACCCTGCCACACTCAATTCTCTCTCGGTTTTCATCTATTAATTCCATTATTCAAAATGAACGACTAAGATTGATTCTCGAAATAAAAATTGTTTTTAAATAAAGCTTATATATATATATATATTTTCAATAAACATTAATCATATAACTCTTCTAAACGATGCATATCTTCTTTCGAAGCCAGTTAGTTTTAATTTTGAGGTATATATATTAACTTGATAGGTAAAACTGATATATGCGTAAAGTACCAGCTACCAAACGAAGACTTGGACGCGTTAATTACAGTCACCAGCGATGAAGACGTGGAAAACATGATGGATGAGTACGACCGCTTGGCCCACAATCTCAAAACGGCTCGGCTCCGGCTCTTCCTTTTCCAAACAGACCTCTCACTCTCACGAGCCAGCAGCATCAGCTCGCTCCTCGACGGCTCCATTAAACGCGAACACTGGTTCCTTGACGCACTTAACGGCGGCGCCAGCTTGGAGCGTGGCCGATCCGAAGTCTCGTCAATCGTCTCCGAAGTACCCGACTACTTATTCGGGTTGGACCATCCTGATGACGCGAAACCCAAATCCAAATTCTTGGTTAATGATAATGTTTCCGTTTCGGATCCCGGGTCGCCCGCTCCACGGATGTCTTCTCCATATTGCTCGACTTCATCGTCGTTGGGGCCCACAATGGCTCCACCAGTCCCGAACCTTCGACCCGTTAAGACCAAACTCGATAACCCGGCCAGTCCAGTAGTTAGTGAACCGAAAGAAACGGTCCCCGAACATTTCGCAGAGCCTAATGATCCGATAATACTGAAGCAAACAGATTATGCGGGTCAACCGGTGTATTATATACGTCGGACTTCCTCACCGGCGCCGGCACCGGAGATGCCGATGTATTACATGCATCCCCCAGGCTCAATGCCTCAAGAAAATGTTCCGGTTCAACCTGTACCGATTCGTGGTCAATATGGTCAACAGTTTATGGCTCCACCGGGTCAAATGATTCACCCGAATATGGGCCCGGTCTACACAGGAATGAGGCCCGTTTCGGGTGGGGAAACATACGACATGTCAGGTAGAACCGGTGGTGGACCGGGCCAGCCCGTGTATTATGGTGCGAGGTATGTTGGAGTACCGGGGTATCCGGGTATGGTTTTGTCTGGTCCGGAAGAAATAAATAAAGGCGGATCAGAAGCAAAAATGGGCCGGGCTCCTCAATGATGTTGAATAAGGGCAACAGTGAGGTACTAGAAAAAGGGATACAAATTAATTAAGGCCCGTGTCTGATATGTTTATTTATGGTTTTGATTAATTTGTTTATATATTTTGTTTGTTGACTGAATTTGTGTAGGTCAAAATTCATGGAGTTGCTTGCTTCATGAGCTATATATATATATATATATATATAAATATTTATTATTTGATTGTGCGCTGTAAGACTGTTATGTTAAAGAGGCCTATATTGAAGTACTGTTATCAATCATAGTTTAGTGACTTTAGCCTTGAACTAATTAATTGATTTAGTTGAGGGTATATATGTGTATTTTAGTTGCAAGTAGCTAGAAGTTATATGTGTCCTGATCTAATCAATTCAAGGCTTCATGAGATCGAAACATGATTGATAGTTTATGATTTATCTTGAATTGAGCTAATTAAGTCGTCGTATCTATTTAATTCAGTTTTACGTGACACTGAGTTTAAAACAACAACGATATATAAGTTGTTCCTTTGTTCGGATTCAACTTTCAAGTATGTTGAGATTTAAATTTTTCAGCAATTAACAATTTTTATCTTTTCACAAGGAAATTAGCTTTTTTATAAAACTCTTATAGGACAATTTTAATCTTTCATCATAAAACAACAAGAATTTAAAATTTAAAATAAAATTATGCATAATTTTTTTACTAAACAAAAAGGAACTTAAGAACTTTAACCTCTATAGAAAACATTTAATGGCCGGGTTACTTCACAATGCAAAGAAAAATGAAAGGGATTAGTATTTTTAATTACCATCATAAGGGTTATATTTGTAAATATGAAAAAGAGTAAGTGCGATTTTATATATGTATATATATATATATATATATATATATATGTGTGTGTATGCATGTATGTATGTATAAAACTCATTCTCTTATCATATTTAGATATAAATTACATAAATCAAGCAAAAAATATTTTGTAGTATTATGGTTTTAAAAAAGATATTTTAAATGGCTTAGAGTGCGTGAAAATCATTATGACCTTCTAAGGGCGTTGAAACCATAGCATGTTACACGAAAGTGATAACATGTTTGATAAATTTACAAACGGATTGATGCGATTAATGTCATTTTTGAACTAAGATGAACCAAACACTATTAATACTTAAAAACAAAACTAGCTTAAACCCCGTTTATAAATATGGGAGATTGATAATATCAATTTTAAACATTTATGGTGTAAAACCTTAAACATATAATGAATCCATATATCGATAAGAAATCAATAAACATTTATGAAAATCGGAAGATAAAAAGAGAAAATTGATATACTCATAGATTTACGCTAATAGTTGTTAGTGGAATTTAGAATCGGGAATTGACATGAGATTCAATAGTGGTTAATGAAAATTGCCCAACAGATTTATAATAATAGTTGAATAAGATATTATGGTTTTGTTGAAAAATAATTTTAAATGACATGTCATCTGTTTAAAAAGACGAGTAACCAATTTCTACTTAAGATCCACACGCAACTCAAAATAGTTGGTTGAATTAAGAACTAGGAATTGACATGAGATCCGATATTTGTTGGTGAAAATTTCCCAACTGTTTTCTTATTATAGTTGAATGAGGAATCAAGGTTTCCTTAAAAAATCTATTTGAAATTTTGAATGACATGAGATGCGGTTAAAAAGACGGGTAACCCATTTTTACGAAAGATGCGCATCCAACTCAAATTTCGCGACTAAGACTTTTAATATAAGAAACTCTTAATTTGTTAGCCATTTTAGAAAATAAAAGAGGAAAGTTAGTGAGGAAAAAAATCTAAAAATGAAATGTAACATCATAACTAATTTTCTTTTAATATATTTAAACTTTTCTTTTAATATACATTAAAGGTATGCACAATAAGAGTGATGGGGTGGTTAGCCGTCCACTACACCTCCATGTAATCTTTTCACTCCGGTTAGTCACTAGCACACTAAATTCTAAGTCCTATTACCATTCAAAAATCTAATAAATGAAAAAGAAAAGGAAAAAGGAAATTAAAATGTGAGAGGGAGAAAGAGAGGGAGGAAAAGAGGCGGTCCCACATTTACCACCACCTCTCACCGCTTGTGTGGTTCTTGCCACACAAAAGACCCACCACGTTGTCATAGAATTGTGGCACCTTCGACCACGACGCCATCGGGCCTATTCCACGTCAAACCCGCCGTCCACTCTTTGCTCTCAAAGTGTCTATAATTCTCTACTATTGAAGTAAAGTTGAACCAATTATTATTAAGATGAGGCAGTCTTTACTCAAATTTATGTTCATTTTCCAAAACTTGTCATTTTATTCAATATTTCTGAAACTACTATTTACAAAAGGAACCGAAATTTCTTTATAGAAGAAAAAAGAAGTTTGACTAGTAAAGGCAGTCCATCAAGGTTGACAGATTCGGCTTGAGGACAATATATTCGGTTATGAAAACAAAGCTAAAATGGCCAATGAGAACCGACTCTATATATATTATAAAACATTTAATTTTTTCTTTTTAAAATTTTTTAAAACTACTTAATTTTAAATAATACAATACAAACACTTAAAGCAACATTTTAACAAATCATTTTTTTAATTATCTCAACTAATTTAAGCCAACTTTTGTTTTAATAAACCATCATTAAGTATCACAACTATTTAATTTATCAAATTTTGGTTAAATTACTTACATAAATACAATTTTAAGGATATAGTATCTTTTTCTCTAATTATTTAATCATAGTATTTTTTATTTGATTGTTTTTCAAAAACTATTTTAACAACTAATAAAAAGTTGATTGAAAAAAAATAAAGAAAATAGAAAAAGGAGAAAGAACAAGGATATGTTGATTAACATCGTATTTCATATATATTATACCCTATATTCTTGAAATCAAACATGCTATCAACCACAAACTGTTGTTATCGCCGCTGCATTATGGGGGTACAATGCTAGTGTATATATATAGGATGGTTCACTTGAGAAGTGTTTTTATTGCGAGTACCATGAAAACCAATCTTGACCCTTGATTAAAATAAATCAATGACCAATAAAAATGATGACTCATTAATGATGTATTAATGAGGGGTATTTTGAAAAAATCAAGGCTCGATCTTTAATGACAACTCACCTGGACGCAATTCACGGTTGAAAAATTAATTAAAAGACCAAAATACCCCTATTAATAAGCATTAATGACGGCTACAAATGTCACTCGCAATAAAAACAATAACTGAAAATATATAGAAACAATTATTCAAACACTGATCTAATTTCTAATATTATTAGTGTACTAACAATAATTAAACTATGTAAGACTAATTAACAATAATCTAACACTATTAACACTAAATAATAATCTAACATCATCATATAAACTATTTAGCACATTATTAGTGTACTATCAATACTTAAACATTAACACTAATTAATAATAAATTATTAACGGTAAATAATAATCTAACATTATCAAATTAAATTAGCTAAACTTAACAATTAAATTAACGAATTATTAACACTAATTAACAATAATCTAACATTAATTAACTAAAATTATTATCACAAATTAATTATAATCTAACTAAAATTATTAGCACAAATTAATTATAATTTAACAACAATATTAAAACTAATAAAAAGAAAAAAATTACCTTTCTAAGACTTTTCCGGCGAAGGTGTGACCAGTGACGGCCGCAATGCCAGTGACAGGGAGAACAACGACGGAAAGAGAGGAGGAAGAATAGGGACAACCTCCTAACAACCAAAAACACAAAATAAACATCAAATATTACAAACAAAATCATAGTCATCAATTAAATGATGATTTATTAGATCTAACGGTTACATTTCACCGTTGCAATTCATAGTTGAATAATGAATAAAATGAAGGCCATATGTAAACCATCGGATCAAATCAAATGAAAAATTATGATTAAGTCTCTCATTATCACGTAAATACTAATTCTAATTTGAAATTACCAATATATATATATATATGTATATTATCACGTAAATACTAATTCTAATTTGAAATTACCAATATATATATATATATATATATATATATGATATATACTCTTACTTAATTAAATCGTAGGTACAACTAGCTAGCTCATAGCCACTTAGTGTGGTATTGATCACAGGTCTTGGATTCAAGTCCTGTTAAGGACAAATTGATTTAGAAGCTGTTAAAAAAAAACTAGCTAGCTCATAAGTGCTACAACTACATGGTTTGATGAGTACGTAGGATCACGTAATGAAATAAGTATACAAGACAATTTAAGCTTCAATATATTCTTCCCTGATATATATATATATATATATATATATATATATATATATATATCCCATATAAAATGTGAGACAAACGGAGCATATATATCGTTCTATTAATTTATTCTAGAGTATAACCAAGTGAATTAAAGAGTAGTCTAAAACTGGTTGAAGAAGGAGGTCAAAACAAGAACCCACACAAACAAATTATGGTTCATATTGAGGTATGATCATCATACTAGCTCTTTAATTCTAACTTTGCAACAATTCTAATGCTAGATTAAGATAATAGTAGCTTGAATATATAATATTATTATAGTATGCATGTGGTTAGGTCGTGTTAAAAGTTCATGAACTTGATGGAAATCAATGTTGCATGGTTTGAGAGAATCACAACTTTACGTGTAAAAACTAAGCTAAAGATTTATATGGAAAGTGATCGAGACTCTCATGTAAAGTTGTTTAATTGTCTATATAATATTATTATGTATTATATATATTATTACAAAAGAATGAAGAAAAATGAGCCAAAAAATGACGAGCTTGAAACATGATAAATAGTAAATATTGAAGATTCTTGGGCAAGTAAACGTGTTTATATAGCTTGCGGTTATGTATATTAGAGCATCAGGTGAACATTACCGGCGTTTCATGCTGGTCCTAGGTGTCATCATTACTCATCGAATGAACGTCTTTCCACCTCTCCTCTTTTCTTGCACAAACTATCCATTGCGGTTTCTCGTACATGATGGAATTTTTCTCTCTCATTTTGTCTCTCTTTCACACATATGCCTAGCTTAATTAGTATTAAAAAAAATAGGATAAAGGTAAATAGATTGAAAGATAAGTATTTCATGGTTAGAAAGATAGACTAGGGTGTGTAGTGACGTTAAAGTGAGAAGAAAGACGAGAGAATATAAAGTGGAGTTTACCGCTTGATCTAATGTGCATTTCTTGGGAAATTAAGACACAAGGTAACAAAGAGAAAATACGTGATGCATGCCTAAGGGTTTATTTCTTCTAAGTTTAATCATGTTATGTTTATGAACAACTCCTTTATGTAGAGAGATACAAATATTGTCATCTTTTACTTATTATGGATCAATAAAACCAACTTTTATAATTTTAACTTGATTTATTTAAATCTGTTTCAATTAATATTTAATGTTTCGATCAATTCGGTTCTACATAACTAATCTATTATATAATATTTAATAGAGATTCGTTTAGTATTTCATATTAGTATTTAGTATTTAATATTTGTTATTTACTATTTATTTTTAATACTCAGTAGATAAAAATTTCATACTTATATATATTTAGGAAATCTAATATTTCAAAGTATATCTTTTATACACTTTTTCGAAATTTTTATCTTCTATTTTGATTAGATTCAATTGTATATATCTTTATTTAAATTTAATATTTTATTTAAGATTTTGCAAATTCATTTCTTTAATACTAAAATAAGAAAAACTTTAAATATGTATAGGGATGGCAAAAAAAAACCGAAACCGACGGGGAAAACCAAAAACCGACTTAAATGGGCGGGGACGGGGAAACCCGATTATTTAAACGAGGATGGGGATGGGGACAGGTTTGATGATCCCCCGATTACCCGACATACCCGATTATAATTTAATATTAACTATATATATTAATATACATAAAATTAATTTTAAATATAAAATATACAAACCTTTATACACTTTCACACAACCTAATTTTAATCGTTATCTTTATTTGAATTATTTGGTTTTGATATTTTGGATGCATTTAGATTCTTTAAGACTCTAATTTCAGTTCAGATATGTTTGTATTCGATAATGTCGTGTAATTTAGTATAATCATTTTCTAAAACTCGTGATAAAATCTTAACAGTGACATCCATCACCTAAAATAGGTTAGTTGAGCTTAACTTGTTATACGACCTAAATCTATGTGCTTTTGTGATACCTAAGGTCTAGTAAATACTAGAATTAGGTGCTATATATGTCTAAATTCTTCAAATAAGGTGGTAGAACATTTAACCGATTCCTAGTGTACAATGTTATCGAGCAAATGTCTCTAGAGCGAGTATGGGTGAATGAATCCCTCAACTAAATATATAAACTAATACTAATAATATATGGATAATAGTTAATACTAGATGACAAATTTAAATATCACTCAAAGTAGTAACCTTAATAAGTCAATATAATACATAAATGGTTAAACACACCTACAAGAAATAAATATATACAACACTATGAACTTATAATAAATAATAATAATAATAATAATAAAAATAATAATGATGATAATAATGAAAATGATATAATTGAATATATATATATATATATGTACATCTCTACGGCCAAGGAAAAAAAAAGATAAGATTTCAATTCAAATTGAAATCAAATATTAAGATAACTATCACCTAATTAATCCATAAAACAAACTCCTAAACCCATCACCACCCCTACGATTTTTTTTGGCCAGCATTCTCTCTCTCTCTCTCCCAATTTTCTTCAAGCTTTCACACCTCCATAACCATTGTTCTTTAATCCTCAAGAAAGTTTGTGGCTTTGATCTCCATTTGAGGAGTTTAGGTATGTAAATGTTCCTCTATAATCTTTAATTTCTTCTTCTTGTTTCTTTGCATGTAAAACATGGTTGATGGATTAAACACATCCTAATCACACATAAAGTTATGATTTTGATGTGTTTGGTTGAATATCAAACCCCAAGGATTGGTCTATTTGATTTAAAACTTAAAGAACAAGAACCTATAATCTGGGTAGAATATGTACTAAATTTAATAGGCCATATCTCAGCCAAAACAGAATGAAACAAATCGATTCTTGACACTAAAAATAAGTTCTTTGAGTCTCCTTTCATCTCCAACTGGTTTCATACAAAACTAAGTTCATTTGGTCGCCTAAAGAATTAAAATCGTTTAGGTGCGCAAATCTGTGTTTTCTGGCAGTTTAATCTACCAACTTTGAAATTCCTAAAACCTATTCTAAACATCACGAAAATTCTTCAAACTTAATCCGGGGCATATTTCATGAGTTTTAAGAGTCCTGAAAAAATTTTAGAATTTATTAAGTTGTTTTACAATTTTAATTAATTAAAAACATTTTTGTGATTGAATCTGAAAAACCTAGGATTTCCTTTAACAGACTTTGAATTATCATAATTAATCCTAGATCTCGAATTAGAGGCCAAAAATTAATATGAATAAACTTTGGATTGTTTTTAATCACGGTGGAAAATATTAGGATTTATTAGTTTTATTTTCTATTTTAATTGAGTGAAAACTTTTTAATTGATAAATCTGGAATTTTTAAAATTTTCATATTCAGAGTTTCAAAATATTGTAAAATATCCAAACATCCGAATTAATTAACAAACAATTGTGTGAAGGAATTTTTATATGTCTTTAAGTTACTGTAAAATTTTTAGAGTTTAATAAAGTTTTTTAGTATTTTAAATAAATAAAAACTTTATGACGCGCAAACTGGAGGCATTTTCTGATCCACACCAATTAAAGTATTTGTTATAAAATAATAAACATGTTATTAATTCTAGAAAATTTATATAAAATAATAGAGACATTAAGGTCTCTACCATAAAAATTTAGGAAAATAATTAGGACATTTGGATTAATTTAAAAATATACGAAGAGTGCCCAAAACTTCAGTATTTAATCTACACAATTTAAAAGGAAAATAAACAAGATTTCAAAACTAAGATATACATATTGGGGTTAACCCAAGAAATGGATGCACTTATGCAACCTAGCGTAAAAGTTAATCGCGAATCCTAAATAAAATTTAATAGCTCAAGGATAACGCATAAAAAGACTATTACTCGTGAATCTAATATAATCTATATGAACTAATTGTTTGTAGATTTGTGAGCGTGCTAAGACTCGATTGATTAAGCTACTTACTAAGGTGAGTACTCGTGGCCCCTTTTTATTATATTTCTCGGGGGAGAATGACACTCAAACTCTCTTTTAAACTTTTTATGCCGTGATGACTATTTCTTATTTATTTTGGACAACTTATGTGACGTATATGCAAAGACTACTTGTTGTTGGTTGATGACTATTGATTCCTATATTCCTATGAGCCAACGGTTTATGCTCCAGCTGGGTATGCTATAATAACTGCTTGGAAGACAATGATTTGATTCCTATTGATTCCTATTGAACCTGGTGGTTTGGATGTTGGTACAACATCTACACGCTTAACATGCTATACGTGCACATTTGTCCTACTTAAACAATTTACACGGCAACTATGATTTTACTTTAAACCTGCGAGCTCACCAACTTTATGTTGACATTTTCGAGTGTTCATTTTCAGGTAATGCTAATAACAATGCCTAAGGAGCTTAGGTGACCCTAGATAGCCTTAGCGTGACATGGGCAGTTGACTAAGGATTCTTTCTTTTAACTATGCTATTATGAACTTGGATTTTATAAATCTAAGGCTTGTAGCCCCGTATACTTGTCCCGGATTGTGGGAACAACTATTTCGTATGTTATGGTTGTCGTGAAGTGACTTGCCACGACACAAGTCTCCTCTTGTGTCGGGGAACGTCGTGACACGTTGGTGTGAACTCATTTAATAAAATTTTCTATTTATATATCAATGTGTTATGACAATCCTTTCCGTCGCACCTCGTGTTTCCGCCAAGGCGGGGTGTGACACGATCCCCGTAATGAAAAACCATAGTTTTAGTTTAACGGGTATCTCTACGATAAAAACTACCTATTTAATCAAATGTTTATATTAAACGGGGATACCCGTTTCTCCGCGGTTTTTCCCGGTTACCCAACGGGGATCTCTGTTTAATCCCAGCGATTTTTTAAGCGGGAACAAGGGGACCAATCCCATCCCGAATCCACCCATTGTCATTCCTAAATATGTATGATCATAATGAATCACTTGTTTCATATTTAAATTGATCACGAGTTCCCAACTAATCATTTAGTTATTAATCCCCACAATTCAAAGAATTAAATGTATAACCAAAAATAGAACTATCATGGAATTATTCCAATATTTCCATTAAAAACATACCGATTAAACTTTATAATTATAATATTAAAGAAACAATTTTTTCAAATAAATATTGTATTACGATAAAATTTATATCAAAATGTACATAGAAAAAAATAAGACCAACCCAAATATATATTCAAATTTACACCCAATATTAATTATGTTTTAAAAGTTATAAGAAAAAATAAACAAGATCTAAAAAATATTTTAATTTCACGTCAGTTGCAACCTAGTTAAAGACTAACCACGTACTCCACCCGGCCTACGTACATTAGTATTAGCATAAAAATTAAATAAGTATTAATAAGGAAATTATATTCAAGAGAATAGCTATTAAACACGCACTAATTTCATTTAGATATCTTTGTACAACAACGAGCATGTACGATTATTAAAGCTGGAATTTTGGAAATTGTAGCTTCATATAATTAATAAAAAAACTTAAGCTAGCTTTTAATTATTTGTGTATAAGTGTTCGAGAATGTATGACATATATAAAACAAGATAACTAAAAAATATTTCAATATTTTTATTAACTAAACAAATTAAATCTTCAGTTAAAATGTAAGCTAGACTTCTTTTCAAAAACTCTATACCAAACATTACCTTTATTCTTTAATCGGAAAGAAAAAACATCCCTTTAAATCCTTAACAGAATTT
This sequence comes from Dittrichia graveolens, assembly GCA_038502395.1. Taxonomy (NCBI): domain Eukaryota; kingdom Viridiplantae; phylum Streptophyta; class Magnoliopsida; order Asterales; family Asteraceae; genus Dittrichia; species Dittrichia graveolens. Next base: position 2,159,047 of record JARJIL010000005.1, on the reverse strand, counting down.
GAGGTTTTTTCATTTTTTTTTTGAAAATATCTAGATTTGAATTGGATTTTGGGTTTATAGGGTCAATTAGATTTTATAGAGTCGGATTACAACTCAACCCGAATAACCCATCTGATCGACCCACTTTTTTACAGATTCTAATTAATTTCATTAAATTTACATGCATGAAGTTATTCCTAAAAAAAGTCGTACGAAACAGAGTTCATCACTTTATGATCGAATCTCATGTCAACTTACACATACAAATTGACAACGAAAAGTTTCTTCAAACACTATGATGCGCGCGACACTTTCGTAAGTTTATTTTCAGAAGACATAGCCCAACGATATCAAGTGCGTTCAAGGTTCTAAATAACTTAAACTGCAATTTTGTATATAATTTTTAACTATGCATATAAAATTATACAAACAAGTATTAAAAACACATAATTATAGGTTTATAACGTAGTTCATCAATCTTTTTCTTTGTTTTCGATATATTCAACCATTCTTATAACCGAATAACTACATATATATTTGAATCATATGGCTGAATATCACTAACACGCCGAAAAAAACATAGCTTATAATAAGTAAGGACATGTCAAGCAGGACCTTAGCATACGCCAAGCTTTACGTCCAAGCCTTTGACCATAGCGTGGCAGCATGGTGAAGCACTCAAGCCTCAAGCCATGGCGAGCTTTTTAAAACCATGAGTGCGTTAGGTGTTCTCTAAGATTGTGGGTTAAAGTTTCATAGTGAACAACGATATAGATTTAAAAGTAGGATTAAAGAGCGTGTGTTTCGGTGTTCAAAGGAAAAAAAACTTAATTAATTAGATTAACTCGAATATAATTAAGCCTTGATTTAAATTTTTTTGACGTGTTAAGACCCTTGAATGTTCTAACTAATTCCAGTTTTCATACTATATTTATTTCTTTATAACACATATGGTTCAGGCGATCTCCACTTGGTCTGCGCTTCCAAAATGGTCTTGTATAGTTGTATTCACTCAATAGATCGAAGACTATTTTATATTAATAAATAAAAATGAATAAATTAACGGCTTAGAATAATGCATATATCGCTTCAAGACATTTATTTGTTTAACCAGATTTTTCAAACTTTTAGATATTGATATGTTAATTAATATTTGGCTTTCAATTCACATACATCAATATATAATTATTGTATATATATATATATATCCCTCCTAAATGCATGTTATATATATATATATATTTCATAAATTAACTTCTTGTTTTTCTTTTCTTGAAGTTTGTGGTTCTTGATTCAACTATTGATCAGCTGCCACATATATATGTAGGGTACCATGCCATGCAGATGGCACCCTTAATTGATTTTGAAAAATGGACAATATTTTGTGCATGCGGTACAAGTTATATGTGCATTCCATAACTTTGTATTAGTGTGTTACTCATATAAATAAATATTAATATATATATATATATATGTATATATATGTATGTATGTATTATGTAATGACACATGCACTACCAAAAGATGGAGGGAAAGATGTTAGAATATATGATCCAGTTCTTGTATAGATTATACTGAAATTACTAGGTTATGCACAGGGATACCATTGGAAGTACAAGAGCTTGAAGTTTATGAAATATGAAAGCATGGCAGATAAGCAGCACACATCAGAAGAGTTAAGGAACACTACTCTTTTGTTTGAAGTGGAAGGAGGGTTATTAAGGTCCACTTCACTCTTTCCTTACTTCATGCTTGTGGCTTTTGAAGGTGGTGGTGTGTTGAGAGGTTTAGTGTTGTTCCTATTTTACCCTTTGGTTTGTTTGGTTAGCAAGGAAATGGGCTTAAAGATTATGGTGTTTATATGCTTCTTTGGGGTGAAAAAAGATAACTTCCTAATTGGAAGGACTGTTTTGCCAAGATTCTTCATGGAGGATTTAGCACTTGAAGGGTTTGAGGTGGTGATGAGATGTGGGAGAAAGGTGGGGTTGAGTGAGATGCCTAGGGTTATGGTTGAAGGGTTTTTGAAAGATTATTTGGGTGCTGATGGTGTTTATGGGAAGGATTTGAAGGTGGTTTGTGGGTATTTTGTGGGTTTGATGGAGGATGATACAACAAGGTTGAGTATCTTGATGAATGATCTGTTTGGACAGAGGAAAAGTGACTGCAATCTCATTGGTTTTGGTTGCTCCCAAAAGACACTTGATCACAAACTTTTCTCTCTTTGCAAGGTTTGAAATTAATCTCTCTCTCTCATTAAAATATTGTTAAGAACGTACGGTTAAACGAATCAATCTTATCATCTATTATTATAATATGCGTGCATCTACAAGTTTAATATATTCGTACTTAATTTCATGAATACTCGCAAAACATTATTAACTATTATTAAAGTTGTTGAATATAAAGAACTTTTTTTAATATTTTATTATAGTATATGAATTTTTTTTATCAAATATACATATCAAGTTTAAAAACATTTTTTTATGTTTATAAATGTTCACAAAATATGTCATTATACTTATTACTGTTTATAAAAACGTTTCATTAAATCCTTTTTTTTGTTTCAAATTTTTACACATACGAAACTCTTTTAAAAACATTAATAGGTATATACGGAAACAAAAAAGAATAATGTAACATAATAAAATATTGGGGAAATATTCTATGTAAACAACTTTAACTCAATTAACTAAGATGCTAAAACTAAAACAAAAAAACGGACCATTTAAAAAATAGACTGTTTGATTTTCATTTTTTTTATAAACCAATTTATTTGGTTTGGTTCTATTAGAAAACTGAACTTAACGATTTGAAATTTATGTTCCATGACTATTTTTAAAAAATCAATCTTATACACACAAGTGGCTTTAATTAAATATCTGTCAAACTAATATATCTGTTAAACAAAAAGGTGTTAAATTATGAACATTATACCAAATTAACGAGAAGATTATGCTCTTTAATTTGAGACTAATCTTGCTATATTTTTTCGGGAAAAAAACATTGGAGTTTGCTGGGTTTTTTTAACACAACTCTCGACATATTCACAAGTGTATATCTATTTATCTGCTGAAAAAAACTAGGTGAATCTGTGCATATGCATACGTGCATGTATTTGCATATGTGCATATGAATATCTATGTTGAAAAAACTATATGAATTTGTGCCTATGCACACGTGCATATATTTGCACTTGTTCAAATATGCACATGTCGACATGTACTGAAAAAAAATCTAGCAAACACAAAAAAAAATCGAAAAAATATAGCTCAATCGGTCTCAAATTAAAGAGCATAATTTTCTTGTTAATTTGGTATAATTTTCGTAATTTAACACCTTTTCATTTGAGAGATATATTAGTTTAAAAAATTGGGGTAATATGAAAATGTCAAAATTGCCCTTAATTAATTAAGGATAAGTTTGATTAGTTTAAGGTTATGTATTAACAACTTTTTAATCTGGATCCTCCATCTTTTTTATCAATGGCTATAATTGGTTTTCACATTCTCGTACGAAAAATAGTTCTCGTTTGAACCGTCCCCTATATATACACATATATAGGCGAAAGTTCAAACGAGAACCGTTTTTCGTACGACAACTGTTTTTAACGCCATTAATGACTCATTAATAGAGGTATTTTGGTAATTTATATATTTACCCAACCGTGAATTGCGTCCAGATGGGCTATCATTAATTTGCGGGGCTTTATTTTTCCGAAAAACCCTCATTAATACGTCATTAATGAAGCATTAATGAGCCGTCAAAAAAATCTTATCCATTGATTAATTTTAATCAAGGGCTAAGATTGGTTCTCGCAGTTCTTATACGAAAAACAGTTCTCGTTTGAACTCTACCCTATATATATATATATATATATATATATATATATATAGGGGAGGGTTCAAACGAGAACTGTGAGAACCAATCTTGGCCGTTCATTTTGGATAATGGAATTCATGGATGAAGAGCGTGGGGGATTGAGTGTGGCAGAGTGTATGTAAGGAATTCATGGGTGGGCAATCCAATTGAAGAAGGGGGAATTAGACGGTTAAGATTGGTTCTCGCGGTTCTATTATCCATGAATTCTATTATCCAAAATAAACGGCCAAAATAAAGTAGATTTAAGTGTAGATTTTATAGGTATGTGTGTTTGTTGTAAAAAAAAAGAACTTGTTTCACTAGATAAAACCATCTGGTATACGTGTGTGTATATTATATGCAATGTAACGTACTATCACAAATTACACTGTATACTATATTATTAATAATTAGTTGTATTTTATGGTGTAATTAATGAAGATATAACATAGATTTGATTCATTTCATCAGGAGATCTACATAGTTACTGAAGCTGAGAAGAGAAAATGGAGAGCCCTCTCAAGAGACAAGTACCCAAAACCATTGATTTTCCATGATGGAAGAATCGCATTCATGCCAACTTTTCCAACAACATTAGCGACGATTATGTGGGTTCCATTTGGTTTATGTCTCTGCCTCTTCAGGATCATAATCGTCATATCCTTTCCATACTCTCTCTCCATCCCTATCTTATCATTCACCGGGATGGGAGGCCGACTGTATACAAAATCCGTCACTAAAAACAATTTCAACCAACATCCAGTGAAAGACAGGGGAACTTTATACGTGTGTAATCATAGAACTCTGCTTGATCCACTTTATATTTCAATGGTGACTATGAAACCTGTAACTGCTGTCACGTATAGCTTGAGCCGATTCTCGGAGTTTTTATCACCATTAAAGACTTCCCATTTGAGTAGGAGTAAAGAAAAAGACTCAAAGATGATGGAAATGTTACTTAGCCAGGGTGATCTTGTGGTTTGCCCTGAAGGGACTACTTGTCGTGAACCTTATGCGCTCCGGTTTAGCCCTTTGTTTGCGGAAATTAGTGACGACTTTGTCCCTGTGGCCATCGATGCTAAAGTTGGTATGTTTTATGGGACAACTGCAAGTGGTTTTAAATTTTTGGATCCTTTGTTCTTTGCCTTGAATCCGATCGGGATTTACCACGTCAAGATTCTTGAGAAGTTGCCGAGTGCAGATAAGCAATCAAGCATCGAGATTGCTAATCAAGTTCAGAAGCAGATTGCTGAAGCATTAGGGTTTCAGTGTACGAATCTAACAAGAAGGGATAAATATATGATCTTGGCAGGAAATGAAGGTGTTGTTTAATGGGCGTTATAAATCAATACATAAGATGTGCTCTTAGAAAATAAAGAAGCTTAAATCTTTTTCTTGATACAAGGTATAATTGATAGTTGAAATATGTTAGATACAACTGTATATAAATACGTGCTTGTGTATTTAGTGACAGGTTCTTAAAGTGATTGACATTTACAGTGTAGATATTTGTTATAAATTGTTGGATATAATTCGAATTTGACCAATTGGGCCCTTGGTCCATTTACTTTACGAATTAGATTAGGACTTTTATTAATATTAGGGTTAGTTTTTTATTATTATTATATATATATTAATACATGGATAAAGACTTTAAATGAGAACAGAAAACGTTGTAAAACATTTCATCTTCAAACGCAAACTGAATTATTAAGTACCGTGCTAACACGTCAAACAATCATATCTTTATTCTGCAATAAATTATTATGAAAGTTACGAAGAAAAAAGAACTTTTTATCATTAAAAATGTTCATTAGTATCCTTTTATATACTGAACATTTGAATTATTCGAAAAACTGAACCGCTCAGCACTTAATCATTTACTTTTATTAAACAACACCTTATTATGTTAGAGGATATTAGTTTTCTGTGTTTAATTATTCTTTTAATATAATTATATAAGATATTGACACACACACAAATTGAAAGGAGGAGCCATAGAAGAGAAACGTCCGGTGGGTTTTCTTTTTTTTTCATACTAAATTAGCCCTTTTAACCTTGCAAACTATACATATTAATCACATACATTTTTTTCTGCGCGCATTTTTACAAACACTTGGAGAGCAATGGCGAAGTTCTTGAATCTTGGTCCACTACAACAAGGGGCTCCCATGGTTGTAAAACTTCTTATCTTTTTCAGGAAAAAAACTGGTTTCGCATGCGGCCTAATTTAAGGTTTCGGAGACTCGATCGAAATGGTTAGTGGCGGGATTAGCTCAAAGGCCTTGACACCTTCAACATATGTTCCTATACACATGGTGTCACCTCGACCATGCCACATCCCGTCATGAACATTGTTCATTTCCAGGGTCCTTGACTCCTGCTCAAGATTATCACAAACATTCAGAAACTTTATATACTCGATCTAACACTTCCATTTTCTGGGAGAATGGGTCCTATTTAGAGTATCAAGAGTGGTGCCCTCCACCACTCCCACCACACCTCCACGTCTTCGCCACACCTCAACTCATAGCACTCTTATCTGCAAAAGGGCCTGGGTGAAGACCACCATGCCGTGGTCGAAGTAAGCAGCCACACCACCATGGATGGAGAATTAAGGCAACGCACAAAGAAGCTGCACGGTGAGGTGGATGTGGGCCAACCTCAAATTTTCTTCCTTTTTTTTTGGTTTTTGATTAGTTAGTTGGGTAGTGGTGAGTCCTAGAACTTCGTGTGGTGAGAAGTGACCACATGCTGAGTGAGGGAGTGGAAAGCTGATGTGGTGAGAGTGGCCATTGCAAATACTTTCAAATTGTGCAAATAAAATAGGACCCAGAGAATGGATGTAAGAGTAAGACAAACCTGAGCCAAGGTGCAACAAGGGCAGACGAGATGGGATACACAATCATCCATAGAACTATCACTGCCCTGAAGAAACATAAGTAAGAATAACTTGAGTATACAATTTGGCTTTTAAAGTCAAACTTGGTATGTTCCAGACATAAAATCATACGAATTCGTCAAAAGAAACACCAACATTGGTTTCTTATGTCATATTTGAAAAAGGCATTAGAGATGATTTCAAAACTGAAGTCAAAATGTACCCTGTTTGACCTATGAAGTCAAAGTGCGTCTCATTTTCTTAAAACATATGCATACAGAGTCATTACAAACATAATAATCGTCTGATAATTAAATAAATACTACACGGGAGCAAAATCTTTACCTTGATATTGAACTTGTTTCTCATCTTGGACCGGTGAAAGCCCAAATATGTTCCAAGGGAGAGTGCAAAAGCAACTCCGAGATACAAGAAGCAGTGTTTCTTTGTGACAATAAACGCTACAAAGTTGCAAAGAGCAATTGTAGCTAGAATTATGTAAACAGATCCCTGTGGGGCCACCATTGCAAAAAGAAACATAGTTAGAAATTTGAAATTATTATGAATAATATACAAGTGTGTTTTTGTAACGATAAAAAAAAACCTTAATTATTGTAGAAATGAAGTTGTGTGTACCTGAAGAAAACAAGACCCGAAACCAGCTAGTCTCATGTTCTCCCCAAATCTATAACAAGGGCAACTGCAAATTCAACATGCATAGATTTGAGTCAATGATTATGGGTATTGACTTCAAAACACTACCATTTACGCTCAGAAAGTGATTTGGTTCATACGAACCATTTGCAAGATGATCATATTTTTGTTGAACATCATATATTCTGTTTCGGATAGATTTAACTTTGAAGCAACTAAGAATACTCCTAAGATTGTTAGCATTTCTATAATTGCACTCGCTAAAGAAGATATTGTTGTGGGCATACTGAAGCTAAGACACCATCATGGGGTTCCTGCCCACTGGAACCCCAGCAAACACTCCTAAGTGATCACCTCCTTCTTACCACGTTTAGCCCCTCCGCCGCTTCGAGGTTGTCTTTAGACAAGCATCCATCCAATTAGACCGCTTCTCCAGGAGGCCCGTTTGACCCATTATGTCACGAAGGTAATCCCAATTGACACAATAGTACACCTCCTAAGTCTAATTCAATTAAATTACGATTTTCCATATAAGGTTTCTTGCAGAAATCTTCCATTAAATATCATCAAACTAGGGCAAAAAACCAACACCACCCAAACTATTAATTTAACATTTATAAATGCAGATTCCATTAACAACACATTAAACTATTTAGTGGCACATAATCAGTTTATTTGGCAACAAAAACAACACATGGTGTATTACCGTATTAGTATCAAAATTTAATCACCAGTATACCCTTGTCCAATTGATTATCCAACTAGCAACACCATCCAAAGCTCTGATGTTTAGTTAAGTTTATTTTCAGGGCTTGTTAATTTAACTTTATCATCTTTTCAAACTATTAAAATTAGCTCACCACCATAACTGATGATCTATTTTTCTTAATCAAGATCATGATGACTTTCAAACACCCCCAGAACTGAAAAATGACAGAAGCAAAAGAAAGAAACTTACAATGAAGATTGAAGAACCAAACGACGATCATCAAAACAATCAAGAAGATCACCTTCCCACATCCTGAAAATACCACTTCCGAATTCTCCATCATCTTCATCTTCATCTTCTTTATCATAAATATAGTTGTCTTCTAATTTATTCCATTTCCCCTGATTCGTCTTCGTCGCCACCGTTGAGCACAACACATCGAAATCCAACACCGCCACCCGCTCAATCAATCTCTCTTTCTCCTCCTCTGCCACCGCCACCGTCCCGGAATCCGCCATCAATCTCCCTCTGTATATACAAATCTTCAAGATTTTTGTCTAATTCCAAAAACCCTTTATCTGTATATACAATTTGCAGAGAGAGATTGAGTGGATAATTGATTGATTCTGTGTTTCTTTATGAAAATGATTTGGGTTTGGTCGTGGATTAAATGGAAGAAGGGTTGTGGGGACGGGTAATAAAGATTGGATACAGCTGGTGACACGTATGAATGAATGGTTGTTATCTGGGTCCAATCAATGGCAACTGGTTTTTACATATTAGCCTTCCATTTTTTTTAGGTTAAAATTTGGAACTTTTATAGGGTTCTTGGAACCCTGTCAATGGCAGGAGTGTTCTAATCGTTGACCTATATAGTATCCCCTTTTCTTGATTTTGACCATTTTCTTGAAATTCTGATTAAAACTTTTTAACGACGGCAAGATCACACTTTTAATGTGCCAACGAATTCTTTGACCATTATATATATATATATATATATATATATATATATATATATATATATATATATATATTTTGAATGACGAGTTAGTTGTTAGTGGGCTGGGTCCGTAATGACATTCATAAAAGGCAGTATGCGAATCCCAAGCCACGCTCCTGAGGGGATAAACCCCACTCCTCCACCACAGAAGGAAAACCCCACGAGGAGACATGAACCCAAGACCTCCCCATATGGTAACAACCTCTTTGACCATTATATAGGGGTTACTGTCAAGTTTATTAACGTTATGTCGTTTTGTTCAAGTAAAAGAATAGATAAGAAAATTTATAAGATAAATAATAGTTTTAGTTTTTGTATTTTTAAGTCAGAAAGAAAAAATAAGATAAAATGTATTGTTTTTACTTTGTGTTTTTAAATTGGAAAGAAATAAAAAAAATGAGTTACATTAAAATAATACTTTTATTTTCTAAATTTCTTTAGTTATTCTTTAAAGGTAATTTAGGGGCTGTTTGTTTGCTCCTTAATGGAATCATTCAGCACTGAATGCAGAATTATTCGGCATTTAGCGTGTTTGATTGCTACCTCTAAATGAAGACTGTGCTGAATGATTCAGCATAATGCTGCTAAATCATTATACCTTAATGTGCATTCTGAATCATTAAACATCAAAGATTTTATTCTAATACTTCTTCTTCCACATGTTGTCTTGTTAAACAATCATCATATCATATCTTATCTTATAATATAATATATCACTATTAAGGTTGAAATGATAATTTGCATCATTTAGATTATTCATTCAGAACTTTTAGCAAACAGCATGTCACATTCAAAAGCAAATTCATTCAGAGCTTTTGAATTATTCAGACCACATAATCATTCAGTGCTTAATCATTCTGTTTTAACAAACAACACCTTAGTTACTAATAAAAACTCAAAACTTTTCTCTTTTTTTCCATCCAAACATTTCCATTTTTTAAAACAAAGTTTATGAGAGAAAATTAATAAAATTTTCATTTCAAATCTTTTCAATTCTTTATTTAAAAAAAACTCGAAAACACAAATATCCTTTCTTTTTTCTTCATAATGAAACTCTGAAACACAGGGTAAGAGTTTGATACAAAGCATTTCTTATTTGTAGGCATTTAAAAGCAAAAAGTACTAAAAGTAAAACTATTAAATTCAATAAATTATCTAGATTTTTTTTGCTATTATCACAGGTAAAGTGTATAAAAATATAAGTAGCCATCTAGATTTTTTGTATGTAGCCAATTTTATTTGTATTTAAAAAAACAATCAAGTGTCTAAATGATATATTGTATGCTATTTACTTGTGATGGTAGGTAGCCATCTAGTTTTTATCCCTTTTTTTGTTATTTGGTTTTTAATAATTTTGATAAATTTTTTTAACAAAGATAAGATTGCAAACCATGAACCATGTTTCTTGATTTCTAGATATCTACCTCCTTCAATCTCTATGATCTCTACCACCTTCAATCTCTATGTTGTCTTTACAAAGAAATCCACCAGACTCTTGCCTATCTTTAGCGATTTTAGCCTAATTCCTGATTTTCTCTCACATGGTTTTCGGTCTCCCAAATGCTCTTTGTCTATCCTAACTCCGATGATTTTAGTATTCTTCGAGAGGTTTCAAGATGGTTATTGTTGTTGCAGCCGTCATATTGTTTAAAGGTAGGTTTTCAATTTGTTGTTATGTGAATAAATTAGGTTTGGTTTTCTTGTTCAAACAATCAAATCTGAAATTGAATCCATATCTAACTTGGGTTTGAAAAGGTAAGATTGGTACATGTTCAAGTTTTTGTTTGGAAATTAGAGTAAAGTTTATATTTTGTGCAATTTCATTTGTGTTACAACTTCAATTTTTAACGAATTTTGCTTGTCCATGTCGTTAAACATTAAAAAAACCTTTAAAAACATGAACCTTGTGACATAAATTAATCTAAAAAGTTCAAAATTGAAGAAAAAGACCGGTAACATGATAAATAATGGGTAACCGATTGTATACAATGTATCAAGTTTGAAAATTGGTTATATTTTTTGGTACAAAATAAAGTTGATTGTATACAATGACAATTTTGACAAAATTGTTTGTATTTTTACGCACTTTATCCTTTATTATTATTGTTATACAAACTTTACCTCGATTTTGACCATTTTCTTGACATTCAACATTATTTTTATATATTAAATATACGATAACTTATAATTTATTTTCATAATTTTTAGTAAGAATGTGAGATGTAATGGTTATAAAGATTGTCAACACTAGTTAGAATTGTCAACACGTACGTGAATTGTTGACTACACTTGTCTTAAATGCAACAAGACAAATAAAGTATCAGGAGTTTTGGGTTGCGTGGAGAAGAACCACAGCGTGAAAATGAAGGAATCCCCCTTCGCCATAGTGTGATGGAAGCCATTGTCGCTCTATCTTTTTTTTTGTTCTTTTTTGTTTGTAATTAGTTAAAAGGATAATATACTAATAGGTATGTCCTATTTTGATGCAGCGATGAATCATGCATCACCACAGATCTAAGTATGAGCTAAGTAATGAAAGAAAAACTGATGTAACGATATATGATAAAAATGATAGGGTATCATGACTTCTAACACTCTAATTTGTCTACAAAAGTTAAATATTTAATTACACGTGAAAAATGACACGTATAGTAACTTCCTACAATTACAATATGTATTTTTAATGACACTATCATTTTCTCATATTAAAAGAGTAAATTTGGTGCATGCAGTTTGTCGTAAGCAGAATGTCATTTATAGATTGGTTAAAGTTATGTCATTTATAATCATTTAGTATTATTGTTAAACAAAAGATTAAAAAATAAACGAGTTATATATAGTTTAATATTAAAAAATGGAAAAGCGACATTTTGTGGAAGATAAGGCAAGAAACGTGGCAAAGGCCACCGAAATTTAGATGGAATTGGGAATCTCTTATTATAATTGTCGTTATAATTATAAATAAATAAATTATAATAACCATTTAAAACAAACCCAGCTACCAGCAAATGATCACTTGGATAATATATTGGGCATTTTAAATTAATAACCAAGTTTATTAATAATTGTATTTGTAACTGTTATTAATTAGGTCGTCTTATTACAGGAAATTATCTACTTACTGCATTAATTATTAAGATGTAAGAAGCTTAACTATAGACGACTTAATTGTAATATAGGTTTATCACCTAATTTAAACACGAGTTTTTTTTATTTAAAATTTTGACATCTTAAATTATAAAAATTATGTATTTATTTAAGGGTGTTGTTAAATTAACACCCATTTTACTAAAAAAACACCCTAAATCTATATCTAAATCTACATCAAAAAATACCCTAAATATACATCCTATATTAGAGATACACAACTAATTACAAATCATGAAGTAGATTTAGATGTACACGAAGTAAAGCACCGTCCGGCCGTACACGAAGTAAACCACCATCGCTGCCGTACACGAAGTAAACAAGTGCTGTTGCCGGTAAGATTGCTGGTAACGTAGCAATTTATTTAAAATTCAAGCTTTCTCCACTACTATTGCCGGTAAGATTCTAGGTAGGGGTGGTGGTGGGGAGCTATTTCCGGCAGTGGGGTGGGCCGGTGTGGGCAGAGTGGGTTTGAGAAGGGAGATAGAGAGATAGGTTTTGAGAGAGGGGGAGGCCGAAGAGAGAAGGGAATGGGAGAGGGAGGTCGCTAGAGTAGGCAAGGGAATGGGAGAGGGAGGGCGTCGGAGGAAGGGGAGAGGGTGTAGCCGCCGCTTTTGGTTGAGATGGGAAGGGGAGAGGAGAGGGTGTAGCCACAGAGAGAGGTTGTCGGAGAGAGAGTCGCCGGAGGATGGAGGCGGTTGTGGATGGAGGAGAAGCTGGGTTTTTTTTCTTTTTTGTGTGTTTTGAAGTGGGAAGGGGAAAGTATATATGTAGGAGGTTAGATTATTATATTTTATTTTCTTTTAAATTAGTTTTTGTTTTGTAGTTTTTTAATTGAAAATGTATTTTTAACTGTTTTTATTTTTAAAAAATAAGAATGTAAAACTTTGTTTATAATATTAAAAGAATAACATGTAATCATGCACAATTAAAATTCCAAACCTAAACCAGGAGCCGTTAGAGTAAGTTTCAAACATAAAGCATGAGCCGTCAGTGCAAGTTTCAGACATAAAGCAAGAGTCGTCAGTGCAAGGTCCAGACTTAAAACATGAGCCGTTAGAGCAAGTTTTAGACTTAACCAGGAGCCGTTAGAGCAAATTTCAAAGTTCATGGACTTAAGATGCCTCAGTCATGTACTCATCCACTAATGAAAGAAATTCCAGTTATATTCCGCCCTTACACTACAGCTATACAAGATGTCAGAGATGATGGAAATTGTGGATTTCGAGCGATATCTGTTTGTCTCGATTATGATGAAGATCGATGGCTATATATTCGACAACAACTGCTAGATGCATTATTAAGTTCCTATGATGTCTATGCTAAAGTTTTTAAAGATGAAATCGATGAATTACGCGAATCACTAAGTTTCTCACAATCGCCAGCACCACCACAACACTGGATGGTTATGCCTATATAACAGGAGTCTTGATTGCCAATAGGTTTAGAGTGATCTTCCATTATTTAACCACCCACGGTGAAAAAGAAATTTAATTAGAAAGTATAATTGTATTAATTATTATATTAAAAACAAGAGTTATAATTTAAAAAATAAACTAAATCTAATTATAAAAAATATTTTTTAATAAATTAGGGTTATTTATTTAGACAATCCCTTATTTAAAACTTGGGACAACATTTACATCAATCTTTTTTCATTAGAAATAAAATAATAAGAAAACAAACAAAGATGAAAGACTCCTAGCTGATGCTTCTAGAAGACGTTCTGCGAGTTTCGATGGTGACAGAGAGGGAGAGGGCTGCGTGCGTGAGGGGCGATTATAGGGGAAATTATTTCATCAAGAAGAAGCAATTAGCAAAGCATGTATTTATTAAAATTATTTTATCAAAAAAATTGAAAGGGTGTAAGAGATTTTAGTTGGAAATTATTTTCTATCCATTTTATTTATTTATTTACTAGCCAAACGACCCGTGTATTAATACGGAAATGATATAAGTTAATTTTAAATTTATATAGTATTAAAAAGTACTAACACATATAGTAAAAATAATTAAAAAACATAGATAGAAAAATAATAAGCATATCGTATTAATAAGCATAATATTCTCCTAATGAATAATACCAAAATCAATACAATAATAACAGCAGCACATATAAGTCAAAATATAAGAAGAAAAAGAAAATAAATAATAATTCTAATAATTATGTATTGAGCTGACATCTCTTGTTTTTGTTTTACTATATACAAATTAAAAATCAAAGTATTACATTACAAATAAATAATAAATATACATAAACAAATATAGATTTGAAGATTTCATAAGGTGTATTATGTATAGATAAAACGTTAATCACTTATTTGAATGTCCCTTTCATTGTTCAAAATTCAGCATTTTATCAATAAACCTTTCAATTAAATGGATGATTTATATAACTACACAACTTATGAGGGTTTTTATTGATCAATTACGTGAATATAATTGCATATAAACATAAGTCGGTAAGCTTAAATTCAATCTTCTTAACTTTAAATATATAAACAATAATAAAAATTACTTCTTCAAACAATCAATTGAAGATAGAAATAATTAAAAATTTTGTTCTTAAGATGAAGAAACTAAACCTGTTTAAGGAGTTGCATAGATGAATATTATGTTTGACTTGTTTTGAAACCGAGAAAAAATTGTAAGTAGAAATCGAAATATATGAACTATGAAGTTTAAATACTATTCTAAATAACCTAAAATTTCGAGATTTGAAAAATATTAAGTTTGTTGATTAAATTTTCGAAATTCACATTTCAAATTTTGAAATTTGATTTTTTTAAAAAAAAATTTTTTTTTTTTAAAATTTGATTACATAAAATTTGGTCACTTAGTTATATAATTAAATTTACCACTATCTTTGCATTCTTTATTAATAGAGTTAATTATATAAATGGTTCCTGTGATTGTCACGAAATTTCACTTTAGTCCTTTAATTTTTAAAAATTACGAAAATAGTCACTATGGTTGTTATTTTATTTCACTTTTGATCATTTACACTAACTTCTGTTTACTATGGCTGTTAAAGTAAAGACAATCTTGCCATTTCATCCCTTATCTCTGTTTCCAAACAAGCTACTCCTTTTATTCTTATTCAACTTTTAATTACATTTAATGTATTATTTAATCTAACAAAAACAAACAATTAAAATATGAATTACGCTTTTAAAACAGATTTATATTTAATTGATTGCTAAATAATAGATTCAAAAATTGAATACAAAAAGAAAGCAGTCAAAGCACCATCGTTCTATCTAAATTCTTCACCTCATCTCTCTTTCTTTCCCTTTGCATTTTCAGATCAACATTCATTCAACACACCTTTTTTAATCATAGTACACAAGCTTTCATCACTAATCGCTGCCTTTACCACTTTGGTTGATTTAATCATGGCTCTTTATGCTCTTCAGATACTGATTTTAATCGCAATGGCAGGCGATTCCAGTAAGATTATTTTCTCAATCAGCTTTCGATCCTTTTTCTTTTCCTCAAATGGTTTCTGTTCTAGATAAAAAGAATAAAATCTTTCGTAGCTATTTGTTTTACCATTTTGGATGATCATTAAGTAAAGATTTCACATTGATCTCAAATGGGGTTTTATATTTTCAGTTGTTCTCTAATGGGTTCTTGTTGCTTTTCTTGTTCTCAACATTGGACTCTGTTTTTTGCTTAATTTTTTATCAGGTCTCTGTTTTTTGCAAATTCTCAAATTGGTCTCTGTTTTTGTTTATTTATTATTATTATTTTCTTTTGCAATTCCTCAATGGGTTTCATGTAGATTTAGATCTTGAGGTTTTTTTTGGTTATTTTTGAAAAAACAAGTGCAGCTTATTGTGTGTGCAATAGTGGAGTAAGTGCTGGTTATTTTTTTCCATTTGATTGAACTCATCATTTCCCAAAAATTCACAAATTCAAAAGTTTAAAGCTGTACAAAAATTCAAAGTTGTACAAAAATTTAAACTCACTGCTTAAACTCATCATCTCCAACAATAAACAAAACCCTAGAACCCTAAATCTGAGTTTCGAAGCTTGTATAGAAGATGAAGCACTAGGTACAACAAATTTAGGGTTTTTAGAGTGAGAGGATTTGTGGGTTTCAGATTGAGATCAAGATCGAGTCGACACTTACATGGCGTTAGTGGTCGTGGGATGGGGGAGGAGGTGTGGTGATGGTCTTACATCAGATTTACGGTGGGATCGAGAGGCGGTGGTCGTCATGGGATGGTTGTCCGACGGTAGCGATGGTGTTGTCATTGAGATTGTCCGACGGTAGCGATGGTTGTCCGATGTTGAGATTGTCTGACGGTAGCCATGGTTGTCCAACGTTGACGGTGTTGGTGGTGGTGAATCGATGGGAATGGTGGTGGTGTGGATGGAGAGAGACATTGAGATTTAAAAGGGGTGTTTGTTTGTGTTTTCAAGGAGGTAATGTTATTTGAAGGGGGAAAGAGTGTTTGGTGACAAGAATAGCTTGAAAATGACCAAAATACTCTTAGGTTAACGGTGAGACTTAACAGAAGTTAGTGTAAAGGACTAAAAGTGAAACAAAATGACAGTCATAGTGATTATTTTTATAATTTTTAAAGTTAAAGGACTAAAAGTGAAATTTTATGATAAGCACATGGACCATTTATGTAATTAACTCTTATTAATATTTTGGATATCTATTTTAAAGACAATTATATCTCATCTAAACTCATTGAAGAAATTAGAATTTCTACTCCATACAATAACATTTTTCCATATAAATTTGTTTTGAGGTCTATATCAATCTCAAAAGAAGTTAGGTAAATTTTTTGTTTCTAATTTCGATTGACATTAAATATCTTTTACGTATCTTGTTATAATTGTAGATAACAACATATTCGGTATGTTTTTAATATACTAATTTTCAGTTTAATACGTTTACATTTTAAAGTTAATTCAATCTCTCCTTGTGTTTGACTTATCTGATTATTAAGCATCCCCATATTTGAAATTTGTTATGTATAAAGAATAGTAGTTTGTATATGATGATGTGTTAACCTCCTTGAATTAAGGAAATTAATTAAAATGATGTGTTGTGATTGGTGAATTTTTTTTTAAAAAAATAGATGATGTCGTCATCATCCTTTTCTTTTAATAAAGTTATTAGATTAGATTAGATCTTAGTCATAATTAGGGGTTTTAACAAGTTTTTGTGTGGACACATTGGTTGTGTTGTGATATTTAATCATAATTAAGATTATGTATAAGAAAATGAATTAAATTTGGAAATTTAACCTTTAAAGTTTTAGAATGCATTCTTGAATCAAGTATGTAAATAGCGATTTAAGAGTTTTGACTATCTAATTGATGTTGGACGGGCTATCCAGACAATCACTTAGGACCCACGGATAGATGGGCCTATGGTTAGTATATATATGAAAAAGTTTAAACGAGAACTGCGAGAACCAATCCGTCCAATTCCCCATTCTTCAATTGGATTGCCACACTTAATCCCCCCACGCTATTCATCTATAAATTCCACTTACCACTTGAATGACCAAGACTGGTTCTCGTACGAAAAACAGTTCTCGTTTGAACCCTTCATTATATATATATATGGGTTTTGTTCAATATAGTCCTAATTAAAATCATAGTCTTGAGGGATAATTTTTAGCCATTAGATTTCAAGATCAATGATCTAGATTTAATCTTAGATAATAATTAAAATTGATATTTAATCTTAGATTATCTCACAAACTGTTAATCGTTAGACGAAACCAGTTATACCGTTACGATCCTCGTGCTCCCCTCTTTTATTAGAGAGGTCACTTGATATACTTTTGATAAACTTTTTTTTTTCATTTTGTTAGGTTGAACTTAAATTTTATTAATGTATAATCACATGTGATTCATAACAATATTACATGTGTTATTTTATTAATTTTTTTATTTTCTTAAATTGTATATCATTTAACGTTTATTAATTTTGAATGTTTACTTAAAAAATCAACGTTTGCTTAAAACCGTTTATACATGTATGTACATATTCAATTTTACCCAATCCAATTGCATTGTCTACCCATGAATGTATATATTGTGTACTAGCAACACCCTATCCCCTCTATGAAAGGTCCATATGTGTTCTCCTTCGAATTCGATGTCTTTTATATTGGTTCTCGTAATAAAAATGATTCTCGTTTAAACAATCCCCTATGCAATCATATATGATTGAATACCAAATCTCATGTTTTTTGGTATTCAATCACATGTGAATCTGTACAAACTCTCGTGTGATTCTGTATAAAATCACATATGATATAATATCAATAGTTTAAAAAGTCATAAATGCTCTCTTTCATACAAATATATCAATTTTGATTATAATATAAGATTTAATCTGGACCATTGAATTTTAAAATCTAATGGCTATAAATTGTCTCAGGACTATATTGAAATTAAAATAGCAATCGGCTTGGAAATTGCAAAGGCATAGCAATCTCGTAGGGGAAAAAAGCGAAATCATTGTTGCATGTCAAAAACTAGTTGATTGGTTCGGGGAGTGAGTAGAGACGAATAGGTCTCGTCGTTGGTGAGTAGTTCTCCTTTCGTCCTTTCGTTCTTTGCAAAGGATAAAACGCAACAATAACCACAATTGTGAATCATCAAATCCAGAATTTTAGTCTTTCCTAAACACAGTAAGCGATTTCTTATGAAATGATCCGACAATTCATATCCTATAATTTTGGAGTTTGTTTAGTAAGCCGTAGGCATTATCATATTTTGTGTTTTACTTGGTGACTTGCAATTATATATTGTTTTTGTTTTTTAGTGAGATGATTTATTTAACCCTTTAAGTAGAGTAAAAAAACAGAGTTTTGGTAGATTGTAACAAGTTATTTGAAATAATTGTACCATATACAATATTATATTTTTATCATTTGAGTGAGACTCAAAAGCGTTGTAATTAATTTGTAATTGATCTTTATTTCTTAATTTCAGTTTATTGTTGTTTGTTTTGGTAATTAATTTGTGTTTAAATCATTAATTTTTTTTCAGAGTTGCAAAATAGGAAACACATAGTGAGAATATTTCACTCTTTTCATAATCAAGGCTTCAAAGTTTAATTGTTTAAACTCATACATAACACGTATAAAGTTTCTTTTATCTTTGATTTTTTATTTGGGTTATTTATTATTGATTATTAATTAATTAATTTGTTTTAGTTATTTAAAAGCACTTACTTTCTTCGGTCACTTATTAATTAGCTACTTTAAATTACTTACTTTAAATTTAATCTCTTGATAGCAACTTTAATCACTTGATATCAACTATCGAGTTTGTTGGTATCACTTATTTAAAATTTTAAAACACTTGGACATTAAGGACAACCAGCCGCCAACTAGATCGGACCACAAGCAAAATCTGAAAAAATCATGAATCCAGAGTGCGTTAAGATCAGTGAATTGTGAATCCAAAATTTTAAATTCTTGATTGTTTTCTTTGTTTATATCTTTATGATTCTAATTTCTAAAGTAATATCTAATTTGTTATCTTCTTGAACTTTACAGAAGGTGAGAAGGCTGAATTTGTGTTTGAGATTTGCATTCTAAAATTTGTGTTTAAGGTTAGTAAATGACTAAATATTATATAACTTTCTGATTTCTAATTCTGACTTTTACCTTTATGTATTTAAGTTTCAATTATTCATCACAATTTTGTTTGGTTGCTCAAGAGTTTGAAGCCTGAAAATCTACAAAATTACAGGTGTTTTCACAGAATTTTATTTTTAATTAACAGTTTTAGGTTCTACTTTTACTAAATTGTACGGGGCATTCAAAATTTCGAAGCCAACGGCCCTGGGCTTCTGCAAGTCAATAATTCTGACTTTGCTCTCAAAATTTGTAATTTCGCACAATCCACAATAAAGATGTAGATCTTTAAAAGCCTTAGTCCAAAAGCTTAAGAAAATGACAAAATAATGCAAAATTGTTGGTCAAGGGAGAGATACCTTCGTCTGAGAAGATGAAACAACCGCTGGTCACTAGATGCAGAGCCACTAAGAAAAAGGTCGCCATTCGTTGAAAGCTAGTGGTCGAGAAGAAAGTTCGTAGGTTGCCGGTCAAGTAGAAGGTTGTTGATCGAGAATCGCAAATCGCCAAAGTAACTAGGGAAGAATGAAAAGTGACAAGGGTTTGGTGCCCTAATTCTACGTGTTTTGTTGAATTCTCTAGAAAATGAAAACTCATTTTTTTTTTCTCCGTAGGAATAAGTTTTTTTCTCTCTATTATTTAATCACACCCGAATTCAGCGGAATATGGAAGGAGTTTGTTAATAGGTCCAATAGGACACTGACGCCCACCATCATCTTATCAAGCACCATCAACAGGTAATCGTACCTCCTCTATCTTCTTCAAGCTTCTAAACTCTAAAGACAACTTCCATAGCAGCTCCGGTGACTGACATACTACACTCTGCCTCCCTTAAATTTCACCATTTTACATAAGTCACCCTGTGAATCCTGACCATTGGATATCCAAATAGTTGTTTCATGGCGTCACCTGAAAAGCCCCCGCCGGCGATCATTGTCCAACCAGCATCCCCTCGATTTCCGAAATCCGGCTCTTTAACCGCTGGAACTCAGCGTAAAGTCGCGATAGCCGTCGATCTAAGCGACGAAAGTGCATACGCCGTAAACTGGGCGGTCCAGAATTACCTCCGCCCTGGCGACTCCGTCATTCTCCTCCACGTCCGCCCCACCTCGGTCCTCTATGGCGCAGATTGGGGCGCCGTCGAAGCTCCCGATGCGGCCACAGATGAAGAATCGCAGCAGAAACTCGAAGACGATTTCGACGCGTTTACAACGACCAAAGCTAACGATCTAGCGAAGCCGTTAGTCGATGCTCAGATCAATTTCAAGATCCATATCGTGAAAGATCATGATATGAAGGAACGATTGTGTTTAGAGGTTGAACGGTTAGGGTTAAGCGCTGTAATTATGGGGAGCCGAGGGTTTGGTGCTTCGAGAAGGACATCAAAAGGCCAAAGGCTTGGGAGCGTGAGCGATTACTGTGTGCATCACTGCGTGTGTCCAGTGGTGGTGGTGAGGTTTCCGGATGACAAGGTAAGCAAAAGCCCCGTTGTTGGATCGCCACTTCGAGTTAGCGATAAGAACGGCAGCAGCGAGGGTTCGCTCCATCCGGTACCGGAGGAGGAACCGGAGTTTCATGATGCGTCAGATAAACAAACAGGTGAGGGTTCTAATATCATTATGTTTTCCTGAATCTAGGGTTTACTTGCCTTGCCAATTTACAATCATCTGTGTTTAAGTGTCTGTTCAGAAATCGAACAGTTAAAAGAAGAAAACAGCTCCATCTTGTTGTTTGACATTAAATATTAAGAGTACGGTTTTTGGTTCCATCATTGTTCAGTAACCAACACAGATCATTTCGATCACAAATAACAGTTTTTTTTTTTTTTTACTTGCAATAAAAAAAAGTCTGAAAAATTAGCTAATAAAAAATAAGCCGAGCTTGTATGCCATTTATAAGCTAAAACAAACACCGTTTTGGTGGTCAAACGTTGTTGAGGCTAAGTTGTAGGAGAATGTCATGTTCGGATCGATTAATTGGTTTCTTATGTTAGTTGTATTATATTTGTTGTATCTAGTTCTGTAGTATGGTCTCTTTGAGTCTTTGGTCGGGTCTACTAAATTTTCTTGTGTCTAATGAACGCAACAAAAGTTAGAATCCTTGTGTTGCACTATGTAATTTATTTGGTCACAACCCGACATATACTTTGCATACTAAGGGAAGGGTTTAAGGTTTAGAATCCTCGTGTTTGCGCAATGCAACTTATTTGGTCACAATCTAACACTACTCGTGCATACTTAGAGAAGGGCTATGAGAAGACGATATTGCTGCCATAGATTGAATATGTAAATATATAGAAACTCATGTTAGTAAATTACTTATGTTTTCCTAAAGGAGAAGATAAAAACCCGAAAAAGAATATGTTTCTTGTGGTGCTGAAAAGCTCAGGTTTAATTAACCTTCATTCTCATAGGAACAAATCGCAAACCTGGCTCTCAAGATTGTTACAAAAAAAATATAGTATGTTAAAAGTGTATCATGTAATAATGGAATTACTAATAAATTTGTGTTAGAAGCAGATGCAGATCTGGAATGCCTGAGATATTGAGAACCGGTAAAAGATGATCAAGTAGCGGAGTAGATAAAACTGGTAAGCCATTTGGAACCGAAGGAGGTGTTTTAATGTTGGGTGTTCCGTTTCGTGTTTGTCTGTGTTTGAACGTCGGGGACAGTGAAGATGTTGATTTCAAGTTGTAAGCAGGTTCTTCTGTTCAAATCTTTTGATTGTAAAACTGGACGACGATCTTTGTTTATGTATGTGTTTAAGCGTCAAAGTGAGGCGGTTTGTTCCTTGTGATATATGGTCTATGGACCTTTTGAGATTGAACCCTTTTGTGATTGAACGAAAGTTTGTACTAAAAAGTATACCATTTTTCTTATGTGGGCGTGTGGAGAGAACGAAGATGTGATTTTTGGTTTACATGATGAAGGTAGAAAGAAACCTGCAAATGATAAATGATTAATGGAGGAAATGGAATTGGAATTAGGGTAAGGTGTTGTTTAGTTTGTCAGAATTCTGGGGGAAATAGAGGCTAAGGGTATTTTAGTTTTTTTTTTTTTTTTAATTTGACCAGTAACCAAAAGATAATAAGATAATAAGTTTAGGTGTCTGAGAGATCAAAACCGAAAATTGAGACCAAAAGAGTCCTAATCCATAATTTTGATCAAATCTCGTAGACTAAAATAAAATTGATCGCTTTGCAACAATATTTGCAGAGTAGATATGGAATAGGAGAATAGATTGATAAAGGAAATGTAAGCACATCTTAATGTACGTCCATTTAATTTATGAATAAAAGCGTCATATGTGACGACTTACAAATCAAACAAAAGTTGTATTTTACGTAAAAAAAAGATATATGTAGAGCACATAATACGTAGTATTAATAGCATGCCATAAAGATGGTGATGCAGTGTATCTAGCAAAACAAACCAGACTTTAGTTTAGGTTATAAAAAGGAGTGAGAGAGCTAGTAGGAGTTATAAAAAGGAATCTTTTCTTTCACTTAAGATTGTAAAGACAATATGCGACTATGAGTTGAGAACTTTACAAGATAACATTTTCTGTTTTTTTATAAATAATAGCAAATTTGTGTTATATCTTTTTAGAGAATAGTTAAAAAAATTAAAAATAAAAAAATAAGAAGATAGCAGCATTATGTGTTCCTTAGAAAGAATGGCGAATTTATGTTATATTCTTAACGGTATATATGGTTATAAAAGGAAAAATAGTTTTAAAAGAAGAGGAGGATAGGATTGTCATTTGACAATGGTTGAAAAGAAAAATTAAAAAAAAAAGAGATTAAAGCATAGGAGAGGAGGAAGGGTTTGTTATATAATGGCGCACATTAGTAAAGCCCATTTGTAAATAAAATAACTGGGGACAATTGTGTTGCTAACCCTTTGACATGGTCAGAATCACATTTTCTATATCTTGGTTGACATTTGCCATTAAAGTAGAGAAGCTATAGCCATCACTCACCATGCTCTTAGTCTTGGCTTCTTTAACTAACAGATTTTCACAAGTTCCTGGAAATTTAACTCAACACTGCTTCTTTAAGGAAAATAAATTTCCTGTCATGCGTACACAGGCATAACGCAGCAGATGTGCAACCTGCTTATATATAGGTTTAGTATCATGTTTCATGTAATAACCTAACATCAGACTCAAGATTTTGACCTAAAAGCTAGAAATCAGTAGCAGAAGCTGCACCTTTTCTTTCCACATAAACTACTAGCCACCTGATTGATTCTTTCTATTCATTCAAGTCCAGAAAGTAGGACTAGTCAGAGTATTAAGTCGAACCATATATTGATTAACTGCTTCCTAGTTTAAACTTCAAGGAAGTTGCACCCTGTTTTTGGTCGCTGAAAAATTTGTAAGAAACGTAACTCACAAAACCTTCTACTTTGACCATGTTTATTTTATGTGGTTTTGACGAGGTTTCTATTGCTAATTATACTACCAACCCTTAGCACAGCCGAAATCATTTCTTTATATTGTGGTTGCCATTAAATTAGAGAAACTATAGCTATTAGTTGTTGGTCTCAGGATTTTTTTAAAAGAAGATATGACATCACTATTTGTAAGTAGACAAACTTTGATCAGAAAAAGTCAAGTGTATATCACAATATGAAAGGAACACAGAGGAAACGGAGCTCATTTTTCCAAGTTATCCTACAAAGCGAAGACGATCCATGATTAAGTAAAGGATTATGTGCAGGATTTTATGGGTACAGCTATGGAAAGAGCTGCAACTGTACACCACTCATGCATGACATGCTTGTATGTTCTGATTATTTTATTACAACACTGCAAGGCAACTAATATACTGAAAAAAGATAGTCCGGTCTCGTTACAACAGACTCTTGTCTCTACCAATCAAGTTTTTGAGCTAGGATTCTTCACTCCAGGTAATCCCACCAAGTGGTACATCGGTATATGGTACAGAAGGGGTTCTGCAAAGACATTTATATGGGTCGCAAACAGAGAAAATCCACTCTCAGTTTCTGATACCACATCTAACCTAACTATTGGTAATGATGGGAACCTGAGAATCCTAGATGGTGAGAATTACACTATCTGGTCAACGAACGTAAAGGGCCAGTTCAATGACACATTTGCACAGCTTACAGATACGGGAGATTTTTGTCTTATTGATACCATCTCAGGATCCATTTTGTGGGAGAGTTTTAATTATCCTGGTAACAGTTTATTACCAAGCATGAAGCTTGGGACAAAGGGGAAAACACAAGCTCAACAGTTGCTAACATCATGGAAAAGTCACGATGATCCAACACCTGGAAAATTTGTCACTGGACTATCAGCAGAGCAGCCACCACAAATCTTCACCTGGTTTGATTCTAAGCCATACTGGAGAGGTGGGCCCTGGGATGGAGGGAAGTTCATAGGCATACCGGAGCAGGATCCTGGGTACTCAAATCTAATTAGTCTCATGCCAGAGAACTCACAAGGAGGAGGTTATCTTTCTATTAACCTTTTAAACTCGATTGACATCAGATGGCTTTCTTTGCAACCAGACGGTGTGTTACAGCTTTATTACTGGAATCAGAGTAATAACACATGGGATGTTAGCTGGGAAGCACCAAAGAATTCTTGTGATGTTTATGGTGTTTGTGGTGCTTATGGAATTTGTACAAACAACAAGTCTCCTCTTTGTGAGTGCTTGAGAGGGTTTGTACCACACTCAATCGACGAATGGAACAGAAGTAATTGGACAAGAGGTTGTGCGAGGCGAAGTGAACTTTTGTGCCAGAAGAATGAAAGTAGTTTAGCTTCTGAAAAGACTAAACGGTATAAACCTGACAAGTTTCGGGTGATAAGCAGGATCAAGCTCCCAGATAAGCATCAGTATTTTCCATATATGGATGCCGTCGAATGCCAATACTGGTGCTTGGGTAACTGCTCTTGTAAGGCATATGCCTATGTGGAAGGAATTTACTGTATGGTTTGGACAGATGACCTCATGGATATTGAGCAGTTCTCATCTGGTGGGGAGAATCTTTTCTTGCGCGTAAGTTTTACGGATTCAGGTAAATCACAGTTTTGGTTAGGTCTAATTTCCATTTATTGTTGTTCTGTTGTTCTGCAAGATATTATTTTGACTGTAAGATCCTAACACAATGTTATAGACAAAGAAACAAATGGAGCAGCACTTCTCATCGGTCTCACAACCATAGCTGGTGTACTCCTTTTAGGTGGCTTCGGGTTTTGTTTATACAAGTGGACAGCAAACAAGAACGGTAAGAACATATATTCCTATAATAATCTGAAGAATCTTATTTCATGTGAGGGAAGAGAAAAAATTGCTCAAATGGCTCAAATGGTTTATGTTCTTAGTCTATATGAAGCTTAGACAAAAGTATATTGTCTCGTGAGGTATTGACCTCTATCAATATACAGTGGATGGAAAATGAAAAAGAAACTAGATTAATCCCAAATATATAAACTAAATCAAGATATCTATGTAAACATATCTTATTCTAACATGATCTTGAATGTCTATAGAAGACTGAATGGTCTGCATCATAACTTGTCATCAAAATTCTTTGATCACAATATTGAACATGAAAAACCACAATCTCATAAACTGTGAATCACAATATTACTATACCATAGTTTTTTGAAATGGGACTTGGAATCCTATACAGACACACATACTCGAGCTGAACTACTTTAAGTTGAGCTCGAGACTTGTTAGTTCAATAACCCTTCGTGATGGCTTGATGTCGGCTCAAGGAGGATTTAGTGTTGTATAACGAATACACATTTAGTGTTGTTTGTCTCTCTCGAAGGTTTCAAATCTTCAACTATATTGATTGATCTCCAAAGAAGGGTTGGTTCATTAGAGATTGACATCCTCATCGATTCATTTCTATGTCCGCCTCTCTCGGTTTATTATTTGGTATTTAGTTTTGTATAATGAATACACATTTAGTGTTGTACACCACTCGTCCATCGTCTTGATTTAAGTGTCTAATAGATAGCCATTTTACTACTGTATACCAAAGTTTTGATTTAAAGATTAAGATTTAGTGCAAAATAAACCCAACAATGTTTAACTTATCTTATACGGTTGAGAGTCTCCAAAGTGTAGCGTGAGTGGGTACATCTGGTAAGTGCATTTAGGCTTATCAGTACTAACGCATGCCTAGATCCAGGGTTAACCACTAAGAAAAGGTTGGATATATGTATTCCAGGTGTTAGGCTGGCTCCATGGCGAGATCCCACCTTGAGGCTTATTGTGTCTTTTATTGTAGGCTCTGGGTCTTACTCCTGATTCTATTTTACTGTCTTGGGGAAGACCGCTGGCCTGCTACATGTGCACAAGGTGTGATCTTTCCTGCAACATTGGTCCGGACATTTTATTCATCATTAAGTAGTATTTTCCTTGTGAAACAATATTTCAATTAATGAGGATGGATGTTATTACAATATAGTTTTTCAAACGAAAACCAATGACATGCCAACCAAAGTGTTGTTTGCAGTTTAAGAGGTTTTGATAGTGTGCAATACCACATAGGGCTATCCGGCCCAATAAGCCCACTAGCTTAGTAGTATGAGAGCTTATTCTAGAAGAAAGAAACATATGTAGAGAGGGGATGAGTTGGTTTTGTTAATTATTCTATTACAATGTTATTTATGTAAGAGAGGGGAAAGGAGGTGTGCATGTTTAGAATTTGTTTTTGGCCTTTTGGCTTGGGCAAAGGATTACCTCATGGAATCCTTCTGATTATGTTGCTTATTTCATCTTATCTTCAATGGCATCCTACCATCTTTCTTTTCCTTACCGTTAGATCTTCTTCTATTTTTTTGTTGTTCTTATCAAGTTTGTCTTAATCTGAAACAAGAAGTAGTGCTAATGTCTAGATGCAAACACCAACATAGAAACAAGGGTGACAACATTTGAACCATAACAAATACCAACGAGAGAATCATATAATTTGAACCATATTTAGGTGGTTTTGTAAAAAATAAAGTTCAACTTTTAAGTCATAACAAACGCCAAAAATATTCTATTAGAGAACCATAACATTCAAAGCCTAGCAACTTAGCAAGTAGGGCAACAACAATACTAGAAGAGCAATGGTCAGCGAAGGCACGACGATAGTCGGCAACATGGGCGGCAAACGTAGGTCAGATTATGGGAGAACAAAAGGTTGGTCAAACATTATAGAACTTAAAGGTTGGTTGAAGGTGTGTATATTTTTTTATGTTTAAGAGTTATCACATGTTCTTTTTATTAGTTTATTTATAGGTGAGTTAATTACATAAATGGTCTATGTGATTGTCACGAAATTTCACTAATAATCCTTCAAATTTAAAAGTTATGAAAATAGTCACGGTTATCATTGTGTTTCACTTTAAGTCCTTTATACTAAATGGCGTGAAATTTGACGGTTATAGTAGGGTTATTATTGTCTTTTTGTAGCTTATTCTTATTACCAAACATGCTATATGTTATTATTGTTTCCAAACATATTATTTTTGAGATTCCTTATTTAACCAGCTTCTTCTTCACCTGTCTCTATCTCTCTCTTCCATCATCACCACCACCACCACTCCCTTCCACCTTCGAGACCGCCGCCATCAACCACCACTCCCTCCAGAGAACCATCGCACAACCACCACCACCGCTACCATCGGACCACCATCATCGCTCCCTCCCCCCCATAAATCTAATGATGTTTGGACCACCGCCGCACCACCACCACCACATATGGGTTGTTCTTATCCGAGGGTTTCCAACAAATTTAGCGATCTTGAAAAGTTTTTTAGACCACCACCATCGCATACCCCTCCCCTCCGCAGACTCCGCCGAACACCACTAAAGCTCCAACACCACCATCACCTTCAACGGGTCCGATTTAGGGTTTTTCGTTAGGGGGTCTTCGACAAATCCAGGTGTGTATGTGTATGTGTTCTTCAACAAGAGCGACAAATCCTAGTGTGTGTGTTCTTCAATAGGAGTGACAGATCCTGGTGTGTGTGTTTGTGCGTTCTTTGCTCCATGTGTGTTTGATTGTCTCTTAATCCAATTACTTATTTTGTGTTTGGATCCAGATTTGGGTTTCTTGGTGCGTGATTTTTTTGTATTTGAATCCCGTTTGTTTATGTCTGAGTTTGAATAGATTTATGTGCGTTTTGAGATTTGTTTTTTGTTTACTTTTTAAAACTTAAAGATGAACACATGGTGTTTCTTTTTCTCGGATGAACACCATGTTGATGAACATCAAGTACATATGAAGTTTTTTTAGATGAACACTAAGAAAAGATAAACACCATGAAGATGAACATCATGACATCAAGAACACTAAACAATAATATCAAGAACATAATTAAAATGAAATTTACATTTTTTTAAAAGATAATCAGTAATTAATGTGTATAAACATATTACTTAAAATTATGAATAATTAATTAATTATTATTAATTTGGACAAAAGGTTAATTAATTATTAATTTTAACAAAATGGTAGAAAGAGATTAGAGATTGTTTGGTAACAAGGAAAAATAAGAAATAGACCAAAATACACTTTGACTAATGGTCAAATTTAAAGGAGTTAGTGTAAAGGACCAAAATTGAAATACATCGACTATTTTCATAAGTTTTTATGTTAAAAGACTAACTATGAAATTCCATAACAAACACATGAACCATTTATGCAATTAAATCTTTATATGCATTAAGCGATTTTTAGATCCGAATGTAAAAGAAAAAACAAACAATTTCTATCTCCTGAAACATCTTAATGAGTTAGAAAACTAAGTGGGTTTTTTATGAAGGGTTTAGTTCACCAAAATGTATTCAACTTGTCACGTTCTGCTATTTTGTATATCAAACTTTAAAATTTTCTATTGTGTGTATCAAACTTTTTATTTGTTGCTACTGTATGTATTTTAGATACATAAAAAATGAAAAAAAAAGTTTAATATATATAATAGCGACAAATTAAATGTTCGATACACATAATAGTACATTTTAAAGTCCGATCAAGAAATGTATCCAAACATATCGTATTCTAATGTGGTTTCCTATTTTACTATTTCATAAAACTTAATGTCAAAAAAACTCTTTCTATCTCAATGAGCTAAGCTTATATATCTCAACTATTTTCACAAGGATAAGTGATCCTATGCCTAAAATTCTCTCAGTAGGAAGGAAAACCAGGTTAGATCACTCCAATTCCAAAGATGAACTCGTTTCAAAGGAGCCACTACAAGAAGATATTCTTAGTCAGCAGTCTCTTGAATTGCCAATATACGATTTCAAACAAATATTAGTTGCCACTGACAACTTCAGCTACAGAAACAAACTTGGTGAAGGAGGATTCGGCCCTGTTTATAAGGTACTAATGCACTTGTATTCAATAAAAAATTTATGATATATATTTTCTAAGCAATTGAAACAGAACCAATACCGACTAGTAACACGTTGACTTAAAATAGGGAATGATACATCATGGACATCAAATCGCAGTGAAAAGGCTGTCAGGTCACTCTGGACAAGGAATTGAAGAGTTTAAGAATGAAATCATGTTGATCTCTAAGCTCCAACACAGGAATCTTGTTAAACTTCTAGGTTGCTGCATTGAAGGGAAAGAGAGAATTTTGATTTATGAATACATGACAAACAAAAGCCTGGACACTTTTCTCTTTGGTCAGTTTGCCTTGACTTCCTTCTGTAGTCATTCATAAATATCATATTTCAGATCTTGACAGCTCTCAAATATAGTATAAAACACGTTATTGATAGGTGATGGTAGGAAAATAACCTGTATTAGTGTCTAAAATAGGTTATCTAGAAAAAGACGTTAAGGACTGCTTAAAGTTCAGTAGCATTATGATTATCAATGTTACCGTAGAAAGACGATGGGATGCCCTATTAAAAAATATAGAGGTCATTTGAAGAAAAACAAGAACATTAAAGCATCGGTATGCACGTATATGTGTGTGTGAAGCAGGATCAAATAAAAAGGATATTATTTGTAAAAAAAAACTAAAAAGGATGCAGATCAATTGCTTGTGCATATTGATTAGAATGCATGTACAAAATTTGGATTTGATGATTGTCAAGAACTTGGCAAGTGCATAACATAATGATGCACCCATGCTATTTTATTTATCTGCCGGATTTTTTTCACATTCTTTAACTCAAGTTTTCTAAAAACACTTGTAACACTCCAATTTAGATGCACAATCATGCTGACTATGACCTTGCTCATAATTTAGTTTCTGATGCCCAGATTCAAAGAAACGTACACAGCTCGATTGGGCAACTCGTTTCAACATTATTCAGGGCATTGGTCGTGGACTTATTTATCTTCATCGTGATTCTTGTTTAAGAATCATACACAGAGATCTGAAGTGTAGCAATATTCTGCTGGATGAGAATATGAATCCCAAGATATCAGACTTCGGATTGGCACGGAGTTTTCAAATGACACAAGAGCTGGCAAATACTCGCCGGATTGTCGGAACATAGTTAGAATTCTGTTTATATCCTTTGTATAAGTGTTACTACTTATATATCATCATTTCTGCTGAAGATATATTAATCCCAGTCTGGTACTCATAATAACAAAGTAACAAACCTAAGACAGAGTCACCTTGAATTTATATCAAAAACCTGATTAATACATCATATCATGAAATTGAAGATTATAATTCTTGTACTTACAACTATCCTTCTCCAAGGATTTAGGAGCAGGTACAATTTTCTTAAGTGAACAAGAAGTTCATTTACATTTTCCTGAATATGATGAAAACTTGTTATTGTTCTTGAGCGAATGCTGAATATAAGGTTTTTATGATGAAATGCAGTGGCTATATGTCTCCTGAATATGCCATGGGAGGAGTAATTTCAGAGAAATCCGATGTATATAGTTATGGGGTAATGCTGTTAGAGATTATGAGTGGCAAAAGGAATACTGAATTTATACATCACGAACAAGTCTATCCTCTTGGGCACGTAAGTATAACATTTCACTCAGAAAACCATACCAAATAACTACATCCCATTCACTATGGAAGCTTTTGATGGGTTCATTAATAAGGAAAACAAAATTTTTCAGGCATGGAAGTCATGGAAAGAAGGTAGAGAAATAGAACTCATAGATGAAGCATTGGCAGGGTCATCTTGCACATCAGAGGTTTTGAGATGTATACACGTGGGACTTCTTTGTGTTCAGGACCTGCCTAAAGATAGGCCAACTATGGCAGAAATAGTTTCTATGCTAACTAGTGAAAATGATCTTCCAGAGCCAAAAGAACCATTATTTACTTTGCAAAGGCTGTCAGAAACCGACACTGGACAGGAATTCATAAAAATGTACTCTATAAATGTGGTTACTATATCCATGACTGAAGGACGATAGTGAGTAGAAATGGTAATTTAGAATTATATACGATTTATTCTTCGATTTTATCGTTTGAGTCATAGATGTATAATATATGCAACTATCAACTTTAACAACACAGCTCATGCAGGGTGTTAGTTTGGTCGGATGGATTCCAAAGCAACTATGGTAGCAAATCTATTTGTTCAACCCTAAAACAGCCCAAGAAACTGATAACTTCATGTATGACTAGTAAACATGTGACTTGGCTCAAGCAAAAACAACTACTATATGTTATGATCTTGTTAATCCCACATTTTAGGAACTCATAGGCATGTGTAGTAACAGTCCATCTTGACATACAACTAGACAAGATGCTCATTGAATTGATTTCTAGTTGAGGGTGTTAGGTTGGTTCATACTGAGAGAAAAGAAAGAGTGCAAAAAGGAAGCAGCCGGGAGAAATTGCATACCAATTAATGTCAGAATATGGTTCATCGATTCAGGATGATATGATTAAAACTATCAAGATGATCTTTTACCTGGATGCCTTCTGACATCCGGAGAGTATACAACCTGTCAACCTTTGCTTCTGATAAAGCCTATTCACGAGGATATTTTCCTGATACTTCTCACACAACTTCTCTCACAGACTAGTAGCCGTTGTTTGATCCACCACCTCCCTCAACACCTCATCAGTTAAACACAGCAAAATCGCAGAGTATGCTTTTGCAAGAACATCTCTTTTCACGTCCTCCTTCGTATCCTTCGGAAACTTGTCTTCACCTTCTAATGCCACCGCGCAACCCTTCGGAAACTTTTGCTAGAACATCTCTTTTCACGTCCTCCTTCATATCCTTCGGAAACTTGTCTTCACCTTCTAACGCCACCGCGCAATCCTGCTGAACCAGAAGAGCCCTCATCTTTACCTTCCAGAACGTGAAGTCGTTTGAGCCATTGAATTTCTCCAAATCAAACTTCAAAGATTGCATCTTCAATCAACAAATGCGCGAGCCAAGGAAAAATCTAGGCTCTGATACCACTTGTTAGGGATTGAGACACCCTTCAAGCATTAAAAGAATACGGATAACAGAAAAGACAAGAAAACACAAGATATAATGTGGTTCGGTCAAAGCCATACTTTTGAAAATTTAGAAAGAGACGCCTTACTTCCAATAAATTGTTTGATATTGGCATTATTTTTAAAAAATTACAGCCACGGCCGTTTAGACGCCCTCAGACTACTGCTTCATGGCAGCGGTTAACACCATCCCAAAGGTGATGCTGATATACCAAAGTGATGCCCAAACAACTCTTGCCTAAATGGAGAACTCAACTAATGCGAAGTCTTTGGAATGGAACAAATGACGAGTGTTCAAATGATCTAAGAAAGTCGTCTATGGCCGTTTGTAGCTGAATCTTTTATTATACTACGATCAGCATACATTTTTCAAACAGAATTCTACTCTTTAAATTCACTACTTTATGTGCATATTTACTTTATATAGTTTTGAGATTACCAAAAACAGATCATTTAAGCTTTAAATATGAGACCATTACCTTGTCGATAGGTACCAATCTTCAGCAATGTGCCAAATCCTTATGCTCCGGTGGAAATACCGTGGAATCATGATCGAAGTTCTGTTTTTACTCAACAAGCATGGCAGATAATTTATACCATAAGTCCAATATAAGCATCCTGTCAATTGTATATATGTACAATATTAGAGATATGTTTACTGTTTCATACGAAGAATACTATTGAGTGTGATCAGCTCCATGGTTATTGTGTGCATCCTCTAATGTCAATGAGTAACTTGAAGGTGAAATTAAAAGAGATGAAGGCTGTAGGAGTTGTAATGGTGGTGGTATCTAAACCATATGTTTGCAGTTCAAATCCCAGCACATGCCTTTTTCTCTTTTAGAATTTTACAAAATCACAAAAACAGCCCCTGGAGTTTCATAAAATCTGCCTTTTCACCCATTTCACCTTAGTTTTCTTAAATCAGCATGCAGCGATATTCATATTATTAATTTAATAAATATTAACATTCATTTGTTGGCTATTAGTAAAAACTATAATTATCTGTTCCATATTTGATATAATTTATTGTTTGATTAAATATACTGTAATTGTATAATTTAAATTTATTTTATTTCTCAATATAGATTATCATATTGTTCATTTTACTTGAACTTTATATAACTTTTTTCTGAATAGTAATGGTATTTTTGGACTTTCTTTTTAGAGGATGTCACTCATAAAATACATATTTTACACCCGCTGCAAATAGCAGGCAGACACACTAATTGTATACAATAGAGGATGAGCACTTGCTTACATAAATAAATATCCTGCTTTAATGCTAGATTTAGTGCTTTGAAGTTTGAACCATGTAACACGTTTAGATATGACTCCAGATTTTGACCTAAAATTAAATATCAGAAGGGAGAGACTGACTGAAGTATAGACTATTGGAGACAACATTCAGAAGCTTAAACATAAACCACAACCCATCTACTTATATATGTTTAAGTCCTGCAAGAAATGAGCATTAGCCAGACCCTAAATTAACTGATTCCCAATTAGAATTACAAGGAAGTTGCGTCATTGTTCAGCCAATGAAAACATGTTGCCAAACCTAATGTTGTGTTACATCTTCTACTCCCTGGTGAAGCCCCGCATACTTTCATATTCATCATGTTGACTTTGTGTGATTATGACTGGATCTATGATTAATTGTGCTACTAACCCTTGGTACGTCAAAATCATTATTTATACTGTGGTTGACATCAGAGTAGAGAAACTATAGCTATCAAACGGGTTAGATTTTGATTCTTTTATCAAATGATTAAATTATTATTTTTAAATACTCAGACTTTGATCAGCAAAGTCAATAACATATCATAGATACCCAGGAAAGAGTTGGTCATAAATTAAAACTTGAATATCATGCAAAACTCAAGGAAGCAGATGGATCCATAGAATAGATGGGTATGGCAATTGGAAGAGACACTGCTGTAAACCACTTACGCGTGATATGCTATTATATCATGATTGTTTCATTACAACACTGCAGGGCAATATTGACTAAAGATAGTCCCTTCTCCTTACAACAGATTCTTGTCTCTGCCAATCAAGTTTTTGAGCTAGGCTTCTTCACTCCAGGTAATTCCACTCACCGATATCTTGGTATATGGTACAAAAATGTCACCGCAAAGAAAATTCTATGGGTCGCAAACAGAGAAAAACCGCTCTCAGTTTTTGATAGCAGCTGTAGTCTAACTATTGGCAATGATGGGAACATGAGGATCCTAGATGGTGAGAATCACACTATCTGGTCAACAAACGTAAGGGGCCAGTTGAACGAAACAATTGCAAAGCTTACAGACTTGGGAGATTTTCTTCTTAATGATACCGTCTCAGGATCAATTTTGTGGGAGAGTTTTGATTATCCTGGGAATAGTCTATTACCAGGGATGAACCTTGGAACAAAGGGGAAAACGCAAGGTGAAAATTTATTGACATCATGGAAAAGAAATGATGATCCAACACCTGGAAATTTTATAACTGGACTATCAGCAGAACAGCCACCACAAGTTATCACCTGGCAAGATTCAAAGCCATACTGGAGAGGTGGGCCCTGGAATGGAGGGAAATTCATAGGCATACCAGAGCAGCATCCTGGGTACTCGAAACGCATAAGTCTCATGCCAGGGAATCCACAAGGTGGAGCCTATCTCACAATTACAGGGGGGTCTAGCTCATTTGATATCCAATGGCTTTACGTAAAACCTGATGGAGTGTTACAGATGAGAGAATGGAATGATGGTCATGCCTTTGCAATTTGTACAAACGACAACTCTCCTATTTGTGGCTGCTTGAGAGGGTTTGTACCGTGGTCAAATGACGAATGGAACAAAAGTAATTGGACAAGCGGTTGTGCGAGGCAAAATGAACTTTTATGTGAAAAGAATGAAAGCAGTTTCGCTGCTGGAGAGACTAAACCTGATGAGTTTTGGGTGCTAAAAGGGATCAAGGTCCCAGATGTTTTTCAATATTTTCCATACATGGATGCCAATCAATGTCGTCAGTGGTGCTTGGGTAACTGCTCTTGTAAAGCATATGCCCATGTGGAAGGCATTTTCTGTATGGTTTGGACAGTAGACCTCATGGATATTGAGCAGTTCTCATTTGGTGGGGAGGATCTTTTTTTGCGTCTTGCTTATGTGGATTCAGGTAATGAAAACACCTGTTCAAGTATAAGGGTGTGAGCAATAAATTTAATTTCTTGTAGCTGATTTTTCATGTTTCTAGAAATTTTTATTTCGTGTTATACGAGCCTAACAAAAATTTATAGGCAAAGAGACAAATGGAGCAAAAATTTTGATCAGTCTCACAACCATAGGTGGTGTCCTCCTTTTTGGTGGCTTCATGTTCTGTTTATTCAGGTGGACATCATCTAAGAAAGGTAACAACTTATATCCTGTAACAATCCAAAATCTTTTACTTAATGAAAGGAAATAAAAAGGGAAGTTGCTCACGTGGTTGATGCTTTTATAGCAGGGCCAAAAGGATTTTCTATATCAATAAAAGCATTTCTCTTTAGATGAGCTAAGTTTAGATATCTCAGTTATCTTAACATGGATATGTGATTCATATGAGTCGATAGCTCTATTTGTAGGAAAGAAAATCAAGATAAATAACATCAAGCCGGGTACTAGTATTTTTTCAAGAAAGAGACCACAAGTAGATGTTCTCAGACAGGAGTCTTCAGAATTACCTATATATAATTTACAACAAATAGTAGCTTCCACGGACAACTTCAGCTACAGACATAAACTTGGTGAAGGAGGATTTGGGGCAGTCTATAAGGTATTCACAAACTTGTTTATGTTTATATTTTCCAACCAATCTAAACAGATCCAACGTTAACTATTTAACAAATTAATTTGAAATAGGGAATGCTAGATGGACAGCAAGTAGCAGTGAAGAGGCTGTCAGGTGACTCTGGGCAAGGAACTGAAGAGTTTAAGAATGAAATAATGTTGATATCCAAGCTCCAACACAGGAATCTAGTTAAACTTTTAGGTTGCTGCATTGAAGGGAAAGAGAGATTATTAATTTACGAGTACATGACAAACAAAAGCTTGGACACTTTACTTTTTGGTCAGTTTGACTTGACTTCTTTCTGTTGTCAGTATGAAGCAACAAAACTCTCAAACTAGTATGAAAGCATATCGATGATAAGCAATAATAAAAAAACAACTTGCATTATTTTCTAAAATTTATTATCTAACAACAAACATAGGGAGCCCTTACTGTTCTTAACTAGTATGGATATTTCTCTTATCCTAGAATGACACTGGCCCACCTTATTCAGCAGTTTAGAGGTCATTCGATCACAAAATAAAACCATCTAACGTCAAATATATAAAATTATAAATCATTGAGTTTCTGGTTATTGATCTTGCTCATTGTAAAGTTTCTTTTGACTAGATCAAAATAAACGTCAGCAACTTGATTGGGCAACTCGTTTCAACATTATTCAGGGCATTGGTCGTGGACTTGTTTATCTCCATCGTGATTCTTGTTTAAGGATCATACGCAGAGATTTGAAGTGTAGCAATATTCTACTGGATGAGAACATGAATCCCAAGATATCAGACTTTGGATTGGCAAGAGTTTTTCGAATGACACAAGAGCTGGCAAATACTCGCCGGATTGTTGGAACATAGTGAGAAATTTCATTTCCTCTGATACACTTGTTACTATTTATATATCATCTTTTCAACCCACATAGATGTATGTCTAGATCGAATAATGACAGAGTACAAAAATTTACTGGAAATCATCTCTCTCTATTGTGTGTGTGTTATGTGTGCACGCACACACACACATACATACATATATATACACACAGTCACAAACACATGCTATATATAATTGCAAATGTAGTTGAGTACATCTTATCACGAAGATGCAAATTTTGTGACTCTTGTATCCTTTTCCAAGCGTCGAGGAGGTATAATTGCATCATATGAAAAAGATACTGAATACAGCTTCCCCAATATGATGAGAAATTGTTAATTATTCTTGGGTAAACACTAACTATAAGCTTTTTTATGATATAAAACAGTGGTTATATGTCTCCTGAATATGCCATGGGAGGAGTAATTTCAGAGAAAGTAGATGTATTTAGTTATGGGGCCATGCTATTAGAGATAATAAGTGGCAAAAGGAATACTGAATTCATACATCAGGATCTAATCTACCCTCTTGGACATGTAAGTTATATAACAATCCACAAACTTCATCCCGCTTACATGCAAGCTTCTGATGGGTTTACTAAAACAAAAACATAAATTTTCAGGCATGGAAGTTGTGGAAAGAAGGCAGAGAAATAGAATTGATGGATCCAGCGTTGACGGAGTCAACTTGTGTATCAGAGGTATTGAGATGCGTACACATAGGACTTCTTTGTGTTCAGGACCTGTCTAAAGATAGGCCAACTATGACAGAAGCAGTTTCTATGCTAAGCAGTGAAACTGATCTTCCAGAGCCAAAAGAACCATTATTTACTTTGCAAAGGCTGTCAAGTATCAGCACTGGACAGGAATTCAAAAACATTTTCTCTATAAATGCGGTCACAGTATCCGTGACTGAAGGACGATAATGAGTAGAGGCGTACTTTTAATTGTATTCAAATTATGTTCTTTAAGTTTATCTTTTGAACTATAAACGTTTAATTACTTTGATAAATGCCAGGTTTTAATAACTTTCACAACAGGTCACATGGAGGGTGTTAGTTTGGTAGGATGGCTTCCCAAAGCAACTATGATAGCAAATCTATTTGTCCAGTTCCCAAAATGCCCTAGAAACTGATAACTTTAAGTACCGTTTGTAAACATGCAACCTGATTCGAGCAAAAATAAATAATACATACTGTGACCTTGTTAAAAGTTTCTTCTAGCATCTTGGGAACAGATAGACATGCCTCATGACAGCCCTCTCAACAGATGCTCATTGAATTGATATGCAGTTGACTGCTATTAAGTTGGTTTATAGTGAGAGAAAAGCAAGAGTGCAAAAAGGAAGCAGATCGGAGAAACTGCATACCAATTAATTTCACAAAAGAATATGACATCTAATCATGTAGAAAGGAGATAAAAAGGTCTACAACTATTTCTTTACCAAATTAGCTCCTAGAAACCAGAGAGAACCAATCTTATACTACCAAATAGAAAGAAGTGGATTCCTAGAAGATTTTGCATATTTCCCTGGTTCAAATAAATTCTTCAAAATTTTAGACCCAAAGTTAATAGTGAAACCAAATTTAGTTTTTACTAAATTCTAATTCAAACAAGTTCCTCTATTGGACAATCCTTATTTTCCAAAGTTTTGACTAAGAACCTACAAAACAGTATAGAAAAAATTAAAAAAAGATTAGGTAATAATTTGATTCTTTCTCGTCAAAGGGCCATACTATCTATGTGAAACATGAACTGGATACATATACAGCTGCTCTGTGTGCATAACAACACACGTGCTAAAGCAAGCATGCCAAATGCGATGCTTATGTTAAGAATTGAAGGATCACTTTACTGACACATAACTACATAAGCAATTCTTGATTCAGTGAGGAGCTCAATTGATGCAAGTCTTTGGAATGGAGCTAATGATGAGTGCTCCAACGATTTTACAAAGTCTATAGCTGTTGTAGCTAAATATTTTTGCTAGAACACGAACAGAATACAGTTTGCAAACAAAACTATACTCTTTAAAATCAGAATTTATTCACATATGTTTGACTTGATATAGTTATAGATTAAAATGGTGATACGAATCAAATTGATAATCAATGATAGAAAGAAGAAAAGATAGAATAATCGACTTTCGAGAGGTTGATCAGCTCTCCTATAGTTTACTTTCGAGAGGTAAACCAACACTCCAATGATATAAGAACCACTAATAATTTTTGCATAATAAAATTACAACCCTAAAACCTATTTATAATAAATAAGAGTAATCTAATCCTAAAATAACTCTAACTCCTAATCCTTATTTAAAATAAATCATATCTAAATAATAAATGCTAACTAACAAATCTTATCTAATAATAATACATATCTTCAAATATTATTAATAAATATCAGGATTATATCAGATGGTGAAAGTAAAAAGCTTTGAATATAAGATCATTACCTTAGTGATAAGTTCCAGTCTTCAGCAGTGTGCCGCTTATGCCCTGGTGGAATCATGATATAGTTCTGTTTTTACACAACCAGCCTGGCAGATAATTTATACCATCTATAGAATATAAACTTCCTGTCAATGACAGATAATTTATTCTATGTGTCCTATACTCGTATAGAAGAATGGCAGATAATTTATACCATGCAATATCTTAAAATATAAACTCGAGATTTTAGCCTAAAGTTTAGGATTTGTAGCAGGAAGACGATCAACAAATATTACCAGGATTGACTTGAAAAAATTCTGATGATCTCCAAAATTTTACCCCCAGAATTACATTGAAACCACATTCAATTTATCAACTTCTAGCTTCATACACCTTTCTTTACTCTGCAACCCTAATTTAGAAGAAAATTGTGAGCCTTCGTCAACAATCACTAATCCACTGGTATTTTTATGGGAGTTAGAAACCTAATATATGACAAACATTATTCAAATAAGAATTGGGAATTAATTTGGTTCTCTATCAAAATAATAAATATTCCATATTTCTTCTCAATCAAAATGAATGATATCTAATCCTGTAAATCCAAATGCATGTTTGTGTATAAAGTAAATTAAAAAAATAACACGTAACTACATAACATTACAATGTTTGTGTATTAATTAAGAATGTGATAGTGATCTACATTATAAACACCATAGCAAGCAAACTTCCATTAAACTTGCAACATAATACATTCTCTACAGTTTCAAGATTATTACCCAGTCAACATGAATGATATCCGATCCTTTAATGTTGAATGCAATTATTTTATGTATAAAATTAGCATGCAACTACATATTACAAGATTAGCTTAACATTTTATATGGAGGTCGTGATCCTCGGCTCCTCGCATTACATGTTAAAATTTACCTCTATTAACTGAAAGCAAGAATGAATCTCCACTGACGTCAGAAACATTCCAGGTTATTAAGCTACTAAAATGAGTGATATCCCTCTGGTGAATCCCGACGCGATTGCAAACCCTAACATCAATTATCTGTAAATATATAACAGGGAACTGGTAAGTATTACCAGATTAGTATAAACTTTTATAAGAGATCTTCATCAACATGACAATTCTTGAGATTTATTTACCTCGAACGATGAAATCGAGTACCAGCATTGCCGCATTGGCTGGGTTCATGGCGTTCCCGCGTAATAGTAAAGCGATGTTGCGGAAAGCCGAAAGCGATTTATAGTTAATAGCATAATTGCTGTTAAATAAGTACACCCCCTGAAATAAGAGTTTTTGCTAAGTTACCCCCATATAACTTAATATAAAAAAGCAAATTGCCGGAATGAGCGGTTGTCGGTTGATAAGCCAGGTGTAATCAAGATTGGCTGTTTTAACGGTAAGAAAATGGTCAAAATCGTATGAATTATTATTAGGAGATTGATCTTTTATACAGAGAATACAAATGTATATATGTTGTATCTATAGCTAGCTAACTATAAATAACAAACTTATTAACAAACTAACTAACTAACTGAATGTGTGTAAGACTTGACAGGCTGTTACTGCCGTGTTATGGCGGTACCGATAAGACATGAAACATGACTCCGCTATTAAGAAATAATTCTAAGCGTAGCATGCATTAATGATTGACATGATGCGTCTTTACCAGCTAAATAGCGAGTTTTTTAAGGCGTAAAAAAATATGTTTTTAAAAAAATTGAACTTTTTTTATCCATTGTCACGTATATTGAATTTCTATAAATTTCTATATGTTATTTTGCTCCTCATTTGTGCAACTTTATTTAATTTATATATAAATAATTATCAATTGCATGTATATAAAAATAAAATATATACAAAATTATCATCTTAAGTCATGTCTTAATAAACATAATGTCTTTGCCATGACTCCTAAAGCTTAAGATTTGATTTATCGTCTATCGCACTTTACGTTATTTAGAACCATAGTTTTTGTACATGTTTATGTGTTCTCAAAAGGTTCATACAGAAACTTTTAACAAGATTACAACTAATGTAATTAATTTTGCTCGATCAAAGTCGCACATTTACAGATAATTGGTTTTGAATGTCTAGTGCTAATTTCGTTAATTTGTATTTACACATTTACAACTTCATCGCCTACCGTCAGTCCATCACCACCCACCAATGTCGGCGACCCAGTTGTTACTGACCGCCGACCCTTACCGACACCAACCGCCTACCGTTGCCACCTACACCACCGCCGCCTACCGCCGACCATCGCCTCCACCTACCACCACCTACTGTTGTTGCCCCCGACCCTACCGCCGTTAACTACCGCCATCGTTATCGACCCCAAACACCTACCACCACCACAGAAGACCACCACCACAGATCATGACCATTGACCACCAACCGCGCTATCGCCGCCGTGATTGTCGT
Organism: Dittrichia graveolens; assembly: GCA_038502395.1. NCBI lineage: Eukaryota > Viridiplantae > Streptophyta > Magnoliopsida > Asterales > Asteraceae > Dittrichia > Dittrichia graveolens. The sequence goes on along the minus strand of JARJIL010000005.1, from coordinate 2,116,217 downwards.
CGCCACCACCGCCAATCAAAAACCACCGTTGGTCACCGACTTGTGCCGCTACCACCAACCAATGCCGGCATCACCAGTCGACGGTGTTGTGAACACCGACAGACAACACCCTCCACTACCGAACATCTCCACTTGACGGTGCATATAAATATGTATATATACGTATTTGTCTATATATACATGTGTATCAATGACATTTTTACATTAAAATAAATAAAGGGTATATTGGTGTTTTGATATAATTCCGTTCCAAATTTCTAACAAATATACAAACTAAACAAAATATAGGAGTGAAATGGAATAAAATTAAATTCCCTTTTTTGACAAACAAACGTGATACGCGATCTCGTTTCTTAGGAATTTAATTATATTCTTTTGAATTCTACAAAACAGACGGTACCTTAGTATTCCATTAATATTACTAAACTGTCTTCTTGAGTGTAGAACATTAGTGCAACTCTAATGAACGCTTTGCACTAATCAACATGTGCTAGGTGGATGTATACCGACCTACACAGTGTATGTTGTTAACAATGGCAATTACTACTTTAAACATAATTAATAAAAGCTTAAAGGCACTTTGAACAAAGATATTATGCTAATTTGAATTCATTTAGTAGTACTCGCAGTCTTGCATGCTTGCTAGCCGTTGGGCAAGAAAAAAACGAGCATATTATTAAAAGGAGGGCAAGAAAAAAACGAGCATATTATTAAAAGGAGGTGATACTTTCATAAAAGAAACTAGTGTTATACTCGTACGATACTCGGGTAGTCGGGTATATAAATAAACTGTTATATTAATACTTTCTATACATATTCTTTTTTTAATATAAAATTATATTACATATCTAAAAATATTTAGTGTAATATTAATTTGTTTATCATATTTTACGTCTAAAAGTTTTTAATGTAATATCATGTGCTTAATTTGAGCAAATATATTTTTATTAGTCAATTATATATTTGTATCTTTAAAATTATAAACTTAATTTATTTAAAGTTAAATAATAATGATATCAATCTAATTATACTCAAATTACATCACATAAAATTAAGATCCTAACACATAATAGATTTTGTTTATACATACGTAAATTGTTTAAGTATAGTTTTTATTATTTAATTAAATATAGTTTAAAATACAAGATAACACTGAATTCAAATATCCATGTAATAATAACTTAACTTTATGTACGAATATACAGTTGATGGAAAGCATATGTTATGATTGTGATATCGATTCAAAAGGAAAGCCGGGGGTATAAATTTGTTTGACAGAAATTTGTGTTATAACAGATACCAGTCCAGCACCAGGATGTTAATGTATGATATTAATACTGAACTTCAGTGTATTGGGTGATGTGATTTAGACAGAGTGGGGTAGTACAGAAATGGTACAATGAAAGACAGAACAGATTCAGAAGGTATGTAATAGATTGTCAGATGTTCAGAATAGACAGAAGGGTTATACAGATAAACAGAGATCACCACACCAGTTTTCAGTAGGGGGTGTAGTTTAAAATACAAGATAACACCGAATTCAAGTCCAGAGCTTTTACTTCAGTTTATTGATCAAGAACAGTAGAACAAGTGTTTGAGATTGAGCATAGCAACTATACAAGCTTGAGGTAAGAGTTCTTGACCATGTTCTTCAAGTTTTATGGGTTTTTCAAGTGATTCAATGGTGAATCATGGAGTAAGCTTGTTTTTTGTTGTTATTTATGGATTAGAAGTTGTTTGGCGTGTAGGAAAACACCCCAGTAACGTTTTCTTGAATTATAAGTGAGTTTTGTGGGTGGTTTGGCCGGAGTTACAGCAAACAGTCGATGGGTCTGTATGGTACACGGCCCGTGTAGAGTAGAAGGCGGTCACAGGGCCATGTTGGTATACATGGTCGTGTAGAGTATGAGGTACACGGCCCGTGTGGTACTACACGGCCCGTGTAGGTGAGTTGTCAACACCGGCCATGTAGCTAAGACATGGTCGTGTATCAGGAGGGGTACATGGCCCGTATACATAACACGGCCCGTGTAGGATGACTGGTCAACACTGGCTATGTAAGCCAACTCAGGACGTGTAGTGTTTAAGGGACACGGCCCGTGTAGGGGTACACGGCCCGTGTAGGCTATGTTTTAGATCAGATTGCCTTAAAGTGATACTTTGTTGTATGGTATATATAGGGAGGTGATTGACCTTGTATCAGAATTAATATCAGTTGGAGATCTTAGCATCACAAACTATAAGGTGAGTCTTTTAGACTACTATTCATATGTATGACATGTATGTTATTGTATCAGGTTATTGATATGTTAGGATACTCATATTTGGGTGCTATGTTCAGTAAGGTTCAGTAGTGTTACAGTAATATTACAGTATATATGTTTATGTGTGTTAAGTTTACTGCCATGTACAGTAAGGCTTAGTTAATATAAGCATGCTGCTTTGTGCAGTAGTGGCTCAGAAATAGCAAAGTACTGGGGCTCAGTTAATTAATCAGATATCGGTAAGCATACTGCCTTGGGCAGTAGTGGCTCAGTTAATTAATCAGAGATTTATTATCAGTTGTTGTCAGTGTTTGTCATATGATTATATTCATGTGTTTATATGATTGGCAGTCTAGTTTACTCACTAAGCTCTCGCAGCTTATCAGATATTATTTCTAAAATGTTTTGCAGGTTTTATCAAAGACAAGGGGCAAAGCTTCGGTTTGACGGTTGTTATGTATTTAAAGAAAACAGTGTTTTAAACTTAACGCCCAGTTGTTTAGTGAGAAAGCATCTTTTGATGTAAATATAACCATCAGGCTTTTATATGAACTTGAGGGTTCAAAACAGTTTTGTTGCTTCCGATTATTCGTAAAACAACTCTTTTATTTCTAAAAGAACTTCAAGTATGGTTTTATTTATGTTTTTGAAAATTGGGGCGTTACAACTTGGTATCAGAGCCACGGTTTGAGGGATCTGGAGGTGTGTTATGCATCGTCTGGACTTAAACCATGGTTCTGCGGAGTTAGTCAAACTGGAGGCTTGCAGCTTAGTGAGTATACTAGTAATTATATTGATATGTGTTATGCGAGCATTATGTGTCAGTGCATGATGTGTTCAGGACGGATATGATATGTATGTTTACAACTATTCAGAGTTGATTTTACATGTGCAGTCAGTATGAGATAAATTATGACATGAATATGTGATATACTTTATTAGAGATACATGGCCTAAGCCTGTGAATCGGGACTTTTTGTGGTAAAGTTAAGATCGAACGTGTGTAATGTGTATATAATAATATAAGAGCTCATATTATTACAGACATCTGATACGTGTTGGAACTTAATGAAATCATGAGGAATCTTGTGAATCGGGTGAGGGGTACTTGTAGAAGTAGTACACCTGAGATTATAGATATATAGAATGCCTTAGTATATGCAAAAATACTTTGGATCAGATGATAGGTGTACTGATATGTTGGATGTATTAGTAACTGTTTGTTATAGAGGATGGTGTGATAGAGCTACCTTTCCTTAATGCTTTATCTATACTACCAGGATGGTTAATACAAGAGGTTCAAGAGCAGTTAATAATGTTAAGGGTGGTCCCAGTCGTAGACCCGAAGGGGTAGAGACCAGTGTGACAGATGAGCATGTTCTTTTAGGAACACAGTATGATGGGGAGGGAGGAGCCCAGAGATAAATCAGGAAATACCAGAAGCTGCAATTAGAGAAATTGTAGCGAGGGAAATTAGTAAAGCTTTGGAACGAAGTATTTCTTATATCATAAAACAGGTTGTAGATCAGGTAAATGATCATATTAAGGAAGTGATTGGGCAGGAAGTCGCAGCCAGGTTAACTGCTGCAGGTGTTGGGGTTAATCTTCAACCTCAAGTTATTATACGTGAAGCCCCGAAAGGTTGTATGTTCAAAGACTTTGCAGCTTGTCAGCCACCGTTGTTTCATGGGGCAACTGATCCAGTCGTCAGTCACAGATGGATCTCCGAAATTGAAGGTGCGTTTCACACTTGTTCGTGTGCACCTGAGAATAAAGTAAGATATGCAACCAATCAACTGAGAAGTGCAGCTAAGGATTGGTGGGATATGGAGGTAAAACAAAGAGGTTATGTTCAGATAGAAGTTATGACATGGGAAGAGTTTAAAGAAATTGTTTTCGAACAATTTGTATCACAGGCAAAAGTTGATAAGATTGTGGATGAATTCCAAAAATTGAAACAGACAAAGGAGACTGTACCAGAGATTAATGCAAAGTTTATGGAAAAGGCTCGTTTTTGCCCAGACTATGTGGCAAATGAAAATATGAAGATGTATAGGTACATGATGGTGCTCAAGCCTAACATTCGAGAGTTTATTGATGCTAGTAAGCATCAAACAGTGAAATCCATGATGGATGCTGCAAGGGCTAGAGAGTTAGAGTTGATCAGACAGGAAACAGAGAGGAAATCAGTGGAGAAGGCGACGCCAGTGTATAAGAAACCGAGAGTTGAAACTCAAGAAAAGATGGTGATGCATAAGACATATCCACTTTGTTCGTTGTGCAAGAAACGTCATTTGGGAGAATGTAGGGTTGGTTCTTTGGCATGTTATAAATGTGGGAAACCTGATCACTGGAGCAGAGATTGCAAGAATCCGATCAAAGTGTGTTATAATTGTTATCAGTCAGGTCATCAGAGGTCTGAATGTCCCAATCCAACCGCAACAACGACGCTTACCGATTTCAAGTCTACTTCAACTTTACCGTCCACGCATATTCTGAGATGAAGAGGGAGAAGGAGTATAAAAAAAGCCAGGTGTAGTTCCAGGTATATATCTTGTCAACAATTTGTCTGCTCGTATGTTATTTGATTCTGCTACAAGTAAATTACTAGTATTTAGTTATTCTGTAAAGATTTCAGTCAAGTGTGTTAGAACTAGATACAGTCAGATTTTTTGTTGAAACTATAGCCATGATTATGAGAGAATTCCAAATAGTAATTGGAATAGACTGGTTTGATAGTAACCAGGTTGCAGTATTATGTGAACAGAAAGTGATATGAGTTCATATCCCAAGTGGGGAAGAACTATATATATGTGATAGTACCAAAAACCAAAAAAGTTATATGTGTGGTTAGTTTATAGAAATAGGAGGTATCATCAGTATGGATATACTATTTCTTTAAATTTGTGTTACGAGTATTAGTCAGAGAAGAAACATATGAGTTTTGAAAATGCGAAAGTAGTATACGAATATTCGACGTGTAAACCGAGGAAGTACCCAGGGTTACCATCAGACAGGCAGATTGTGGTTAGTATCGTTATGGATATTCTATTATTAAGTTACCATCAGACAGGCAGTAGTATACGAATATTCGACGTGTAACACCCGGAAATTCTATTATTAAGTTAACGCGAGAAATGTACAAAGTGGTATACGAGTTACTAATGGATATACGTGATAGTATGTGGTTATGAACTAGAGGGGCTAAAACCATCAAAACGGAACTTGGAAAGGTTGAGGGACTAATTGTGCAATTAGTCCATAGTTATATATATATATATATATTGCCATCTTTGACTTTGTTTAGTCAAAGTCTTCATTTTCTTCACTTTGCAAAGAAGCCAACCCACGTTTGCTTTCAAGTCCAGAGCTTTTACTTTAGTTTATTGATCAAGAACAGTAGAACAAGTGTTTAGGATTGAGCATAGCAACTATACAAGCTTGAGGTAAGAGTTCTTGACCATGTTCTTCAAGTTTTATGGGTTTTTCAAGTGATTCAATGGTAAATCATGGAGTAAGCTTGTTTTTTGTTGTTATTTATGGATTAGAAGTTGTTTGGGGTGTAGGAAAACACCCCAGTATCATTTTCTTGAATTATAAGTGAGTTTTGTGGGTGGTTTGGCCGAAGTTACAGCAAACAGTCGCTGGGTCTGTATGGTACACGGCCCGTGTAGAGTAGAAGGCGGTCACAGGGCCATGTTGGTATACATGGTCGTGTAGAGTATGAGGTACACGGCCCGTGTGGGACTACACGGCCCGTGTAGGTGAGTTGTCAACACCAGCCATGTAGCCAAGACATGGTCGTGTAGCAGGAGGGGTACACGGCCCGTGTACATAACACGGCCCGTGTAGGATGACTGGTCAACACTGGCTATGTAAGCCAACTCAGGACGTGTAGTGTTTAAGGGACACGGCCCGTGTAGGGGTACACGGCCCGTGTAGGCTATGTTTCAGATCAGATTGCTTTAAAGTGATACTTTGTTGTATGGTATATATAGGGAGGTGATTGACCTTGTATTAGAATCAGTATCAGTTGGAGATCTTAGCATCACAAACTATAAGGTGAGTCTTCTTGACTACTATTCATATGTATGACATGTATGTTATTGTATCAGGTTATTGATATGTTAGGATACTCAGATTTGGGTGCTATGTTCAGTAAGGTTCAGTAGTGTTACCGTAATATTACAGTATATATGTTTATGTGTGTTAAGCTTACAGCCATGTACAGTAAGGCTCAGTTAATATAAGCATGCTGCTTTGTGCAGTAGTGGCTCAGAAATAGCACAGTACTGGGGCTCAGTTAATTAATCAGATATCGGTAAGCATACTGCCTTGGGCAGTAGTGGCTAAGTTAATTAATCAGAGATTTATTATCAGTTGTTGTCAATGTTTGTCATATGATTATATTCATGTGTTTATATGATTGGCAGTCTAGTTTACTCACTAAGCTCTCGCAGCTTATCAGATATTATTTCTAAAATGTTTTGCAGGTTTTATCAAAGACAAGGGGCAAAGCTTCAGTTTGACAGTTGTTATGTATTTAAAGAAAACAGTGTTTTAAACTTAACGCCCAGTTGTTTAGTGAGAAAGCATCTTTTGATGTAAATATGTAACCATCAGGCTTTTATATGAACCTGAGGGTTCAAAACAATTTTGTTACTTCCGCTTATTCATAAAACAACTCTTTTATTTCTAAAAGAACTTCAAGTATGATTTTATTTATGTTTTTGAAAATTGGGACGTTACACACTAAGTTAACGTTTTTAGAAAACTCACTAAGTGGTTATCAAACATATTGAAAACAACTCACTACCAGCCGCTATACGAATGGTTAGAAAATTTCTATGTCATCATTGAAATCATCATTTCATGCGAATAAAGCAGATTATCTCTGCATTTTGTCAAATATAATATATCTATATGACAAATATTGTTAATAATTAAATGAAAAAATATTATCATAAAAGAAATAACAATTAAATCATAATTTATACATAGAAACGACTGATATAACTAACAAATAAATACAATTTGACGAGTAATAATAATTCACAATGATGATTAAATATTTTAAGTTTTCTCATGAACTTTTATATTGATTGGTGTGCCATTATATAAATTGAGTTCTATTATGATAAATATTTTAAATTTTAAATTGATTCATATATGTTTATTCATTACGTTTAATGATAAGTCTGTATATCTTTTACAACACCATGTTAGTAAACCATGACAAATCAGTATAATATATTCTTAATTATATTTTGAGAGCATCAACTATTTAACATACACCTTAGTTCATCATAAATCTTATCTACGTTTTGATATAAATGTTATCGTAATACGATAAAACTTTAAAAAATAGTACATATTTAATTCTCTTATAGAAAGACCAGGAAATAAGTAATTATATCGACTATGGTGCATAGAGGGAATGAATATAAGAAACCGAATAAAACGTCATTACGTACTCACTACTTCGATGGATAAAAAAAGTAAAAAATATACCAATTTTAAAAAAAGTCATACTACGATAAATTTTATATTAAAACGTAGATAAAAATAAGACGATAACAAATATATAATTATTTTTTTCTCTAAACAAAATATATTACAAGTTATAAAACATAATTTATAAAAAACCTATAATTAATACATTAATATACAATTTTCATAAAACCACTTGAATGTTTTATTCAACCCCATCACAATTTACATCCAAACCCTTCCAATTAATTTGAATTTGAATGTGATGTCATGGTTTTCTCTACTTTCTACCAATCACATGCCACAATTTGTACATTTCATATTTACATGTCCTCAATAACATTATTATTTTCTCTCTTCTCTAATTAGTTCTTTAATATAGGGTACAATATCCATTTAAGCTTAACTACACAATAGTGAATATTTTTAGATAACTATACCCGTTTATCTTTCTATATTTGTCTTATTTTGATTTTCGATTTCACCATGTTTCATTTCTTTCGAAAACTAGACTGGAATTTGAACTAAAAACCTGAAACCGAAACCAATTAATATACTAACTTCTAGGCTTTTTTGAGTTCCGTCTGATTTGACCTTTTGACTATTTGAAACCAAGCTCATCCCAGATGAATCTTCCCGTCTTTCTAAATATGTATATATACCAGGTTGGGCAATAAAACGAGGGGTTTGGTAAAGTTTAGTCAATAAATATCAAATAATGATATATATTAAACTAAAAATCATTCCAAAGTCAAAACAACATATTATAAAAGGTTATGAAGATATGGATACATGATTTTGTAATACTTTTATGAAAAAAAAATTATTGGCTCTTTTAATAAGCGCTTTCATCTTTTGGTATAAGTATAAGAATATATATATATATATAGGAAGATTTAAATAAGAACTGTTTTTCGTTCGAGAACTCTGAGAACTAATCTTAATCCTTGGTTAAAAGAAATCAATGATGCATTAGTGAGGAGTATTTTGGGTAAATCAAACCTCGCACATTAATGACGGCTCATCTGAACGTAATTCACGGTTGGAAATATATATAAATAACAAAAATACCCTTATTAATGAATCATTAATGGTATTATAAACAAATCTCACAGTTCTCATACGAAAAATAGTCTTCGTTTTTAACTTTCCCTGTATATATATATATACACACACACACAAGTTGGCTACCCACACAATGTGGTGGCAACGATCAAAGAATGATGATAGTGAATACTTGTGGTGACGAGAACGGAGAAGGCAATGATGATTGCGAAAGAAGCTTGAATGTTACAACAAAATTTGAAATAATTTAAGTAGTATTATTCATCAAATTTATGTTATGTGATAGTTTTTATTTAATAGTGTGGTAATATTATTTATACACTTTTATATTACTTAAAAGAAAATTGAAATGTATGTTCTTAGGAAAAAATAAATTATAATTCGTCGTAATCAAGACATTTATTTGTTAAATGAGAGGAGCTGAAATGTGCTTTTTATATATATATATATATATATATATGAGAGCTAACAAAAGAAGCTTATAATTTATTAATTCAACACAGTGGTTGCGGTTCACAATATTATATATTATATATTAATGAAAAAAAAGTGTTAAATTTAATAATTTTACTTTATAAATAGCCCAACTTGGTCAAGTGTGGAAGATTGGGTCTATGTATGTGACCTGTTTGTTTGATGATCGTTTGTCGCCGTTGAAGAAAAAAACTTATTAAAAAAATAATTTATTTTGTAACTCCATCATCAAATAGTCTTCAATCAGGTTTGTTTGTGCCGTGTGGTTTAACGAGCTGAAAGGATTATAATCACATTTGGTAAACATACATGACTAGAATTTATTTATTTAATGATTTAATCATACGTTTATTCTCCTTCATTTTTCTATAAGAAAACAAGTATATCATGTCACTATAGGGGGTGTTTGGTAGAGAGAAAATAAATTGGGAGAATTGGTTTATCTTGTTTGAAAGAAATGATTTTAGTTTTGGTAGGAAAAATGGTTTTTCACCCATTTCCATTTCTCCCATTCCTTTGTATTTTCATTTCTCTTCAAATTGTGGAGAAATAGAGAGAAATGACAACCAGTGTCTACTCATCATTGTTTATGTCCGGTTGCGATGTGTTTCCGACATTCTAATCATCATCGTCGACGTCCGGCAAGGCGGCCAACGCCGCAACCGCCTTCCGGCGACTTGAGCCACCATTTCTCTGTTTCATTTCTTTCCTGATACCAAACAAGGAAATCAATTCTAATTCTCCACATATTTCTATTTCTCCCTATTTCCATATCTCACCTGTTTCCATTTTCATTTCTTTTCTCTCTACCAAACACCCCCTAAATGATTTTTTATAACCGTTAAAGAAAATATATTATTAAATGAAAACTAACAAAGTGCTAGAATTAGTACAAGAAAAGAAAATTAACTACATCGGGCTATTAGTTATCTCTCATCTTTTACGGCATGCCTATGTGGCATGAAGTACCGCAAAAGAACATCATTCTCCTCAATATGGTACTCTAAACTCTTATGTTTCTCGATGTTTCTTTATAGAAAAAGAGATGTTGGAGAGAAAGAGATAAAAAGAGAGGAAATTGTATTTTAAATTTCAAGTTGAAGCATGTAAAATATGCGTAGTCTATATATTGAAGTGTGTGTAGTTTTTAGGTTGGAATATGAAAAAATAAAAACAAACAATATTGTAGAAACATCTATTTATCTTTACCCTTTAATAGGTTAGAAACTATTTTGTTTATATTTTTTAAATGTTTATAGAAGAATGTTTAATATAGTCCATAACTAATTCATAGTCCTAAGGGTCTCGGACTAATTTTAGCCTTTAGATCAATAACATCAATGGTCCAGATTAAATTTTAAAAATTTGAGCGGAATGACATTTTCGTAATTTTTCGTAATTCACATGTGATACTTTTACAAATCACATGTGATTGTATACCGATTCACGTGTGATTGAATATTAAAATTTTAGGACTATGTTTTTTAAATAGACTTTATTAAACACAACTCAATATTTATATATGCCGAGAACTTTTGCTATCCACGTTAACCTAATGAAAAATATAGAAAACTTTTATTTCTTTACATTCTATACTCGTACCTCATTCTCCTATCTATTCGATTATTCGAAGATGGACATTTGTAAAACATTGATTCTCTTTTTTCACCTTCGTCCACTAATTTTAACTCCTGTTTTGATCAACTAGTAGAAGGATAAGTAAAAACGTTTAATATAAGGATATTAGATATAGAATTGGGTCTGACTAGCAGGAACTCCTTCATAGTCTAAACTCTAAATTGACACTATGATTTGATGTATGTGGGTTTGTGATCTGTATTGAGAACTTTAACTAATTGGTCTGGTGTGTTTGATATGTGACAAGGAGGCAGTCTAAATAGTAACACCCGATAGACCTTCTCAAAAATATATATAGGGTGTTATTATTTGGTTCCCCTTCATTACACATATCAGACATGTTATGTCAATCTATTATAGTTTTTAATACATGACATACACTCAAATACATTATATGACAAGAGGTTATTAGATTTATAAAGTGTCTAAATAAAATAATCCAATATTATATCCTAATAATAATAATGTAGAAATACGTGACTAATCATAACTATGGACTCATTCTTCTATCCTATGTAGTCGTCAAAGGTCAATGATTGAAACTAAAATTGTATTTAAATTTTTGGCTACTTAATATAGTTTAATAAAATTAATTTATTAGCTCTCTCAAAATTAAAAATCAAAATTATATTAAGTATGTGTAACGTGAATTTCAAGAATAATTTACGTTCTTTTCGTCATCGGATGTTTCCTTTAATTCCTTAGTATCATCGTAAGAAGAATGTTCAATATAATCTATAATTAATTTATAATTCTAGGGGGTCTAATGTTCGTCTTTGGATCAATGGCATCAATGGTCCGTATTAAATTTTAAAAATTTTGGCGGACTTGCATTTTCGTAATTTACATATGATAATTTTACAAATCACATGTGATTATATAATAAATCACCTATGATTGAATATTAAAATTTTAGGATTATGTTTTTTAAATAAACTTTATTGAACACAACTCATTATCATAATTCATTTTTTCTTAAAAATAAACAATATAATCATATATATTTGACAATTAAGTAGTACCGGGGATTTGGAAGGTATAAATTTTATACCCTTAGAAATTATAAATATATACATTTGTCAAATGCTTGATTGGTAAACGTCTTTGTCCCCATCCAAGATGTCTTAAGTTCTAACCCTTGAGGCTTCATTTGTTTCCTCATTTTTTTGTTACTTTTTATTGACATTTTAATTTTACTTTTTTTTCTCTTATTGTTAAAGATAACTACCCCTTTTTTTTTAATCTTTTTATATCGTTACTAATATCCACTAAATTTTAGTTTTTTAAGATTTTTTATATGACATGAAGTTGAATTGTATTGCTTCTTTTTTACTTATTCTTAATTTCATTATTAGTTTTTATAATTTATAATATTTTTTAACTTTTCTGATTTTAAAAAACTATTTCTGATTTTTATGATAAATTGTATAAAATATAATAAACTTTGTTTTATTTATCATTATATATAACCAATTTTTTAAAAAATGATTCAATCAACTTTATAGTCATTTCATTGTACGCAAAAAACTTTTTCAGCACATGATTTTAGTTACCATTGTATAAAATAAAGTTTGAAATAATTTTTGTTATATTCAACAATTTGCATATAATGGGAGGGTTATAAAATTTGATTGTATTTTCTTTTAAAATAAAAAATTTATTGTATACAATGGTAAATAAAACTTGAATATACGTAATCCGCAGCGAAGCACGACCTTATTAACCTAGTTGAGATTATAGGGGAAGAAAGTTACATAAGAGTGTACTGTGAAATTTTGGTTAATAGAATGATTTTGTTATACCCACATTTGTTACTTGTTAGTTTTGGCCCCTCCAAGAAAAATACTTGAATTCCGTCGCTGTAGTCTTACATGCGTTACATTTTACGCATAAAAATTACAATATTTATTTTGACATCTAATTAAGGGAACGTTTGGTTAAATAGAGGAGAATGAAAATGGTAAAGGGTAAGGGAATACAAAAGAATGCAATAAGTATTCCCTAATATTATCATTACCATTGATATTGCTTGATTAATATATATAATCATTACACACACATACACACACGTATGTGTGTGTGTATATATAGTGTGGTGGTAGTAGTCCGTAGCGATGGTGATGGTGGCCAATGGTGGCAGCGGTGATAGTTGGTGGTAATAGTAAGTTGTGGTGGTTGATAATGGTGGTAGTTAGCAACCGTTAGGGTGATGATTGGGTCGACTACAATGATGTTGGTTGCGGCAACAATTAATGGCAATTAGTGGTGGTTGTGGTAGTCGGTAGAGGTGGCGACAAGAAGTGGGGGCGGTGGTAGTGGCGATGACCGGCAATGTGGAGGTTGCTTGTGGTGGTGGTGGTGGTGGTGACGGTGGTGGTCTATGATGTTGGTAGAGTGTATTGGCGGTGGATCAATACACACTTGAATTGATGGCGATGGTGGTGGTTGTGGCCGATGGTGGTAGCGGTGGTGAAGACGGTGTTGGTGGCGAATATGATGTTGGTGAAGACGACGATAATGGCAAGCGATGGTTGATGTGGCGACGAATGTGACGGGTGGTGGTGGTGGTGGGGGTGGAGGTGGTGATTGTGCAACGAATTACGAGGTGTGGTGGTTTCAGACGGTGGCGGGGGCGGCAGTCGGTGGTGGTGCCGGAGCATGGTGGTAGCAATATTGGTCGTGGTTGGTGATGTCGGTGGTGATCGGTGGGAACAAACACATATTTGAATCCATTACCCTGAATTGATTACCCTCATTTTACTAGGAAATGGTTCATTACCCATTAATGTGTAATGATTGATTATATTCCACCTAACCAACCAATGTTAATCATTTCCATTCTCATTCCCTACCCCTTAAAACCCCCAAACAAGCACACCCTAATTGTTATACTATGCATATATTTAGCTAAAATAACTAAACCTAAGAATGGAGTTTTTGAAGCTAGAATTTGAGCTTTTTATTTAGAATCTAAAGATGGAGCTTTTAATTGTAATTTTGTATAGATGTTTGACAAAGTAGGTGTAGTTAAGCTTTAAAATATAAATGATGAATAATGTTTAATATAGTCTATAATTAATTCATAATCTTAAGGGACTAATTAAATTTTAAAAATTTGGACGGAGTGGCATTTTCGTAATTCACATGTTGTATACTGAATCACCTATGATGGAATATTAAAATTTCAGGACTATGTTTTCTAAATAAACTTTATTAAACACAACTTCTAAAATAACACGTAAATAAAACTCTAAATAAGAAACATATTTGATTGAAATGTATTAAAGTAATTTGATTATCAAAAGAAATTCTCTATTTTTACTACTCATGTGAAGTAGCAGTAAAGCTCTACACTTGTTGCCAAATGACTAATATATTTCTTGATAGATATATCGAAATAATTTCCCACGATAAGATCAAAATAAAAGGCTATAATATATAATAGTCTTAATGAAAATGAAAAATGAAGATAAAAAGTGGCCTCTGGAATGTACTAATGCGTTCTTCAAAATAAAATTTACTCGTCGGTATAACCTATAATAATAAACTAAAATAATAATATACACTCACAATTCCATGTTTCCTCAAGTGCGAAATTGTCCATGGTCTTCATGAATTGGAAAATGAGTATTTTTAACTAGAGATAAGTATATATATAATTTAGAAAAAAATTATTTCCTCTTTTAATAATAATTCAAAGGTTCTGAATGAATCTGCCTTTAAATATGACATGTTGTTTAATAAAGGTTCTGAATAAATAATCTAATTGATGTAAATTACCATTTTAACCTTAATAATGATATATTATATTATAAGATATGACTATTTAATAAGGCAACACGTAAAAGAAATGTATTAGGATAAAATACTTTATGCTTAATGATTCAGAATATATTTTAAGTTAGAATTATTCAACAACGCTCTTTTGTTTCATTTAGCATAGTCTTCGTTCAAATATAGCATTCAAACACGTTGAATGTTGAACGATTCAACATCTAACGCTAAATAATTTCATTAAGCAGCAAACAAATAGCTATTTACTTCATTCTCCTACCCATTAGATAATAAGATATGAAATTCACTAAATTTTCTCTCCTTATAGTAAGTAAGAGGAAGAGGATAATATATTGTTAATCTATCCTACATGTTCTTGTTTATAATTTAAGTTTGTTATCTGGTTGTTTGTTTCTTGGTTATGTTATTATTAATTCATGAAAAAAAATTATTAATAGCATAAGATGATTACTTTCGGAGCACAAACAATTAATTAACCAATTAAAAAAGTAAAAATTAACTTGTAATTAATTACAAAAGATAACTCATAAAGTTATTGGACAAAATAACAATTTTGTTTTATTTAAATTCATATGAGGTTTAATTCTTCATATCTATCATTGGGGTTTCCAAATGGGATCGGTTTTATTTGCTTCAGCTTAATTCTTCGAATACCTATTTCTAATCAGTTTTGTTCATATCGATCCTAACGGGTTTGATCAAAATAGTTAGGGTTTGTTTTATAATACCTTGCCTCCTTACTACATCATGTAGGGTTATCAAATATGCAATAAACATATGATGAACACCTCGTTCACATGAGGTTTTTGATTCTCTAGGTTCTTGTTCCAGTTCTATATTTTGTGTTCTTGGCAATTCTAATATTTTATCTTGGTTTCGATGAGGGCCAAATATGTGGTTTGTTCCAACGGTGACTCATGTCCAAATCATGTTCATGTGTGATTCATGTTCGTGATTTGATTTCTTGGTTCCTTTTCATGTTCTTCATGATCTAATATCTTGTTAATCTATCCTACATTTTCTTGTTTACAATTCAAGTTTGTTATCCGGTTGTTGAATTCCTTGGTTATATTATTAATAATCCATGAATATAAAATAAATTTATTATAAGCAGGAGGTGACGACTTTCATAACTTGTAATTGATTAAAAAGATAAGTCATTACATATAAAGTTTATTGTATAAAATTATAATTTTCTTTTTATTTAAATTCATACGAGGTTTAAAAACATTTTATTATTAGAATCCTCTCGTCTCATAAGTAGAAATTAACTCAATCCCATAGTCATAGCCAAAAATTAAGAAACCATGAGTTTCTCGATAATAATTTAAAAAGGACGAACAAATAAAATAAAAATGTTTAAAGAAAGAAAATGTAATAAATAATTTGATATCAAATCCAAATGGCTTGTCATGAAAAAGTATTACACCATCATCTTATTAACATTTTGACAATTAATCGTTCAAAAACCACTTTTGATTTAGACCCACATTTTCACACTCAAAATGTGTAAAATTTACTACTTTCCCATGTCGTTTTCTCTACATCTTTTGAAATTTCAAACTCAATAATAAATAAATAAATAATAATAATAATCTTTTAATAATACAAACAAAATCACGACCTACCAAACAAACAACTAAATTCCTTGTAAATCAAAATCACATAAAATCAACCAAAATCACAATTCCATTTCACAATTACGCAAAATGAAAAGGTTCAATTCTCATTCCCCAATCATCATCGTCTTCCTCTTCGTTTTCTCTCTCTTCTTCCCGTTTCTATCTCTAGCCATTGATACTATCACACCCACAAAACCCCTCACCATTAATCAAACTCTAGTCTCCAATGGTGAAGTTTTCGAACTAGGCTTCTTCGATCCAGGCAACGGTAATCTGTATATCGGCATATGGTACAAGCAAATAGAGCTGAAAACTTATGTTTGGGTAGCTAACAGAGACACTCCGATTACTTCATCTTCCGGGGAACTAACCATCGGCGTCAATGGTAACATAGTACTTGTAAATCAAGCCGAAACCGCCGTCTGGTCTTCAAATCAATCAATTCCGGCGGTGAACACGGTGGCGCAGCTTCTAGATTCAGGTAATTTTGTGCTTCGACCGGAAAATGACGAGAGTCCGGAGAATTACATCTGGCAAAGCTTTGATTATCCAACGGATACTTTATTACCAGGAATGAAATTGGGATGGAACCGGTTTGCCGGAGTGAATCGGTTTTTGCTATCGTGGAAGACGGATTCTGATCCCGGCTCCGGCGATTATTCATTCAAGATGAACATCGACGGTTTCCCGGAGATTTTTTTGTTAAATAAAGGAGAGGTGACTTACCGGAGTGGACCTTGGAACGGAATAAGGTTTAGCGGTGTACCGGAGATGAAAACCGTGAGTTTGATCGAGTTTGACTTTCAGAATAACTCCGACGAGATTTCGTATTCGTTTAAAGTGTTAAATAGTTCCGTTTATTCGAGATTGATTATTAGTTATTCGGCTACGCTTCAAAGATTCACTTGGGTGCCATCTTCACACACATGGAGCGAATACTGGTTCGCCCCACGTGACCAATGTGACCAATACAAAAAGTGCGGACCATTTGGGATCTGTGATGCAAACTCCTCACCGGTTTGCACATGTATGACGGGCTATAGGCCTAAAAACCAACAAGCTTGGGACCTACGAGACGGGTCTGATGGGTGTGTTAGGGCCTCGAGCTTGGAATGCGGGACGGACGGGTTTAAGCTGTTGAAGAATATGAAATTACCCGAGAGCTCGAAAGCATATGTTGATCGGACAAAGAATTTGAGTGCGTGTCGTGAGATTTGTAAAAGAAATTGTTCTTGTGCCGCTTATAGTAGTATGAACATTACGCAAGGCGGGTCGGGTTGTGTGATTTGGACCGTGGATCTTATGGACATGAGACGGTATGCCGAATCTGAAGGTGGACAAGATCTTTACATTAGAGTCGCAGCTTCTGATTCAGGTATGTTTCAATCGAAAATGTATTTGTTAGTTATTATTATAATTATTTACATGTTTATTATCAATTTAAATGACCATAATGTCACGAGTAAATAAAGGCAGAGAAAAATTTATAAAATAGTAACTAAGTTTAGAAACTATTTAATCAAGATCAATCACATCTTTTTTTACATTGTGAGATTTATCATTGGTGACCTTGATAAGTTTTCAAATTATGCTTACTGTTCTGTGAAATAAATCTATCAAAATACAATTAGTTAAATAGTAACTTGAGACTTTTATATCTATTTATTGTTTCACTTTTAATAAATAATTCTTACCTGGTCCAAGTTAGAATATATATAAACAAGTATTATTAATATAACAAATTTTAAAAATGTTTTTATGTTGTTTATTATCATGAATTGAAAAGAGAAGGAAAAAGACAAGTAACATGGAAATAATGTGAGTGGGTTGGAAATTCATCCCAAATATTCAAATACGGAAAGTCGGAGACTAAAACAATTGAATTGTAGATAAATCTTCTTTATTTGAAAAGAATATGTGAATGTTTCGAAGGGAAGTACAACCTTTTATTTTATTTTATTTTATTTTATGGTAGGTATGTTCATAATGTCTGTGTACTATCTAATTATTAATCATTAATTTCCCTTGTAAAAAATAAATAGGCTTGCACCTTATAACTCTAGAACCTATGTTTAATGTCACGAGGTGATTTTGTACATGATATGCCGACACGCAGTCTTTACTATTATAACTAATTGTTACATATATCAACTTTTTTAGTATATAATTATCTTATAATTAAACAACTTTAGTAATAGCTATTATGAATAATCTCTATATTATTACCCATTTTTATTTTCAGTTTTATTCAAATATAAATTGCAACTATATTTAAAAAGTAGAAGTATGAACTCTACATTAATAAAAATCAAATAACAATACAAACTTTGAAATCCTACAATAATAAAAAAACATAAACTTAAAATCCTACAATTATAAAAACACAAATTTAAACTAGTTTGGTGGATAGTCGGGAAAATCTTTTTGTAGGATTTGTTTTTTCTTCCACTCGATAGCTCGCCGAGCCTCCTCCGAAATCCCCTTTATGGGAAACGATAACGATTGAAAATCATCCAACGTCTTACAGTTTCTTTGGGCCAAATCATGCATACCCTGCTCGGGAAAGTGCCGGGTTGAATATTCCTTGTAGGCAACGGTTAGTTTTCAAAAACAAAAAAAATAAAAATAAATAAATAGCCATTTGAGCTTGTCATGGTGGTTATGCGCAAGAGGATACTCTTTAATCCATTTTAATCCATTCATCGAGCAAGTTTTTGTTTTGAAAATTCTTTTTTCTTCCATGTTATCCTTTTTAATCCATTTTGTTACTTATTCAGATACTCTTTTTTTACATATATTATATACTAATTCTTTTTCTTATTTCTAATTTTAATACTTGTTTGTTAATTAATCAAATTAACATTAAGTAGTACGACAAGTAAAATATTAATAGAAGAGAGTAGTGTTCAATAAAGTCTACGGAAAAAACATAATCCTAGAATTTTAATACTCAATCACAGGTGATTTAGTATACAATCACATGTGATTTGTAAAATCATCACATGTGAATTGCGAAAATGTCATTTCGTCCAAATTTTTAAAATGCAATATGAACCATAGATCAAAAACTAAAATTAGTCTTTTAATATTATTAATTAAATATGGACTATATTAAATATAAAAACTGTTGTTTTGTTTTACATGTAAAAGATAAAGTTAAGATTTTCTTTAAATCTTTATTCTTTTAGCAAAAGCTAGATCTAGCGACCAGGTTTTTGTTTTATAGTATTTTATTTTTAAGTTTTTTTCCCTCATAAAATACCGACACATATTTACGTCTTCTTCAGGTCATAGTCTATCGATTATCTTGTTGAATTATTAAAATTAGATTTTTGTTAATTTCTTCTTAATTTTTTTTATCACTGGATACTATTTCTTATATGTAGTTTATTATATTCGTATAGAATTTCAGACGTTCTGACAAGATTAAGCAGGCAGTGTTGTTGTTGTTGTTGATAATTTAAAGTGTTCATTTTTTATTATTTCATAAACGTATCACTATATAATCAACAATAATTTGGGTCATAAAAAAACACGAATCCGACACCAAATATCAATAAATGCTTTAATAAAGCGTGTTCCATCTTTTAGGAATGTACAGTTCATGATGCACAAGGTACAAGTAGAGGTAGAATGATTGTAGTTCTCGCTGGACTAGTTTTGGAATATATATGAATTATACATGTGAAATCCGCGTAAGCGACCCTTGCCGTTTTTTCCGTGAACGGTTGCGTGATTCTTTTCATGACAAGCAGAAGTGCGGACAGTTACATATCTGGTCCATAAAGTTTCAACTTTTACTATTCTGACTCAATACTTTCAAAAGTTTATAATAAGTAATCATACTAATAACGTTCATCTTGAGTTGAGTACCTTTTGACCATTTTTTAACCTTTACTTTTACATAAAAAAACTATGCCTTGAATTTGAATTTTCACCAAGTTAAACTTGTAAGCATAACAAGGGCTAGGTTTATCTTTTTACTACATATTTTATTTTATCAAGACTATTAGAAAAATGCTTTTCAAAGGTGTTTACTTACTTTGACTGTCCAACAAATCTCATGTACATTTGGGCTCCATCTTTAAGGACCTACCTTTCATTAATTCTTGTCTTACCATAAATGAGTAACCACGTGGTTAGAATACTAGCCACCCTGTGTCTCATTGATTTTTATGTTTTAATGGTTATAAACTGTTTCTTAACCTTTTTATTTTTTATGTTATATACACGTACCCTCACATGTACATACACTAAGGCTATCCGTATATGCACCTTGTCACACTCAATTCCCTCACGATCTTCATCCATGAATTTCATTTATCATTTGAATGACCAAGATTGGTTCTCGCAGTTCTCGTTTAAACCCTCCCATATATATATATATATATGAACGTCCCTGTGTTTGATCGAGCAAGGCCACCAACCTTAGCATGGAATTTAATGTTATAGATTGGAAGTTCGGGATTGAAAAATTTAATGTCACTAACTATACTTTCCTAAACTTAGGCATTTCTAATGGTAGAATTTGTATACAACTGTATGAATTTTATTTAATGTACAATTATATTTATACACAAAAATAAAAATATATATATTTACTTAATAAAGAATTAGAATCAAATTAGATTTTTTTCCCGGTAAACTCACATACCCCTTAATCTACATCTTCTGTAATCTATATTTTCTGTTTCAAGTGAGGCTTAAACCCTCAACCTTAAGAAGAATGGTACACCTTACACACGTGGGTGACGAAAGACACTTTGGTTAGAATTGAATTAGATGCTTTGCACCAAGGGATCATATAAAAAAGTTTTTTTTTTTTTTTTTAAAAAGATCATTGTTGATTTCAATCAAGATCCGGTAGGAAACAACGTACAGATGGACACCGACCCGTGAGGACCATCAAGAAAAACGACTTCATTCTCTCGTCTTTCCTATCTACAAGTGTCAATATAATATTTGTTGTTGGGGTTGGGGTTATTGAATTGCACTGGCCCAGCTGATTCTATTTTAAATAATTAATTAATTAAATATTATTAGTCTATCTGATCTGATACTAATTTTTAGAAAATAAATTGTAAGCAATGTGAGGAGAATGACTGAAAGATTCCTTGATCATCATCAAATCAACTCAGTTGACATGGTCTAAAATGATTATATTATTATTGACTTGTTTGTATGTGGCTGGTGGCTGCATTTTTCTTATATTCTACCCAAAAAATAATAATTAAATTCTGGTTTGTTGGGTTGTAGTTGTAGACTTGTAGGGAACAAGAGTTCAAAAATTCAATATAGAGGTCAGTCAATGCGTTCTTGATTTTTATTTGGATTAACATACTTTCATACTTGTATATTTATTAGAATTTTAGATAGATGAGTTTATAAGCCTAACTTAGTCCAGCTTATTAATTCTATAAATCATAAGTCGGAAAAATAAATTAATCCAATTTTATTCCCAGTTTAGGAAAGGGGAGAAATGCAACCTTGATTGGTGTTATAACTTCTTTTTGTAAATTTTGTATCTACTTTTTGTCAATAGAGTTTATTGTTATATAAGCTTGATTGCTTGAACCCAAAAGATTAATAACAACCAACAGAATCTAACCCAAGATTGGGTTATTGTTGTTAAACCAACCTTCGAAATTATGTTTTGACTTGGGAGTTATTTGTTTGCAGATCAATCACCGACGATTGGGACCTCTGAAAATGGCTCAGGTAGCAATGTTGCAAAAATAGTTGGCATTGCAGTCGGTACTTGTGCAGTTTTAATAATCTTAATTGTACTCTTTTACCTAAAGAGGAAGAAAATGCAACGGTTGAAGAATTCCATGATAGATAGAAAAGGTAATTTTGACTTAGGAGAGTCAGACGTCTTAGCTTATGATTAAGAAATCAGCAAGTGTCGCTGAATTGAAGTAAACAGATACAATCATTGATAATTACATTAATCCCACAAGAATTTCTGTTGTCAAAGTTGTTTTCAGCAAATAAATTCATTAACTTGATGTAAAAACTATGCAAGTTTGAAACTTTAAAGTCAAAGTAGACGTTGATCATTATTTCTGATTCATATATGCTTGATATAGGTCCTTATGAAAGAAGCCATGATTTCTTGATGAATGAAGGGATTGTTGTGCCAAGTAAGAAAGATTATTCCGGTGAAACGACTACTGAAGAACTCGAGTTACCCCTGTTTGATTTTATGACTTTGGTTATCGCCACAAACAACTTCTCTGAAGCAAATAAACTTGGGCAAGGCGGGTTTGGATGCGTGTACAAGGTAAATAAACATTTAAACTGTCATGTTTTCTAAGGTAATAAGGTGTGTTTGGGATTGTGTTTAGCCAATGATTTTCTTTTTATTACGTTTTGAAAAACTCTGTGAGTGTTTGCCGTTTGGGATTGCTTTTTGGCAACATGATAATCATTTTCCCCCATGAAACACAGTTCTGGGAAAGCTAGTACTGGTAAACACTCCCCTGCTATGTGTCAAGAAAACAAAAGTGACATTTTTCTTGTTGATGATTTTAGGGTATTTTAGCGGATGGCAAAGTTGTAGCTGTAAAACGGCTTTCAAGAACTTCGGGCCAAGGAATTGAAGAACTCAAAAATGAGGTCCGATTAATAGCGAAACTTCAACACAGAAACCTTGTTCGACTACTAGGTTGTTGCATTGAGGTTGAGGAAAAGTTATTGATTTATGAGTACATGGAACACAAAAGTCTCAATACATTTCTTTTCGGTGAGTTCTTGAGAGCTTTGGGTTTTTCCTCCTAAATTCGACATCTAAGTTTCATAGTTAGAGCTTAACATGTTTCTTGATCTCACTCTAGATAAAGAGAAAAGTGAACGTCTTAACTGGAAAAAACGATTCGATATCATATCCGGGATTGCCCGAGGGCTTCTTTATCTTCATCAAGATTCAAGATTTAGAATCATTCATCGAGATCTTAAAGCGAGTAACATTTTGCTAGATAAGGACATGAACCCTAAAATATCTGATTTTGGTATGGCAAGGATATTCGGGGGAGATCAAACTGAAGCTGAAACAAAGAAAGTGGTCGGAACACAGTAAGTATCATACCCTTGTATCTTCACATAGATTTTTACCGGAAGATAATTCTTGTCTTATTATCTGGCTTGTTTTTACAGTGGTTATATGTCACCTGAATATGCAATGGATGGACTTTTCTCAGTAAAATCCGATGTTTTTAGTTTTGGGGTTTTGGTGTTGGAAATAGTCAGCGGTAAAAAGAATAGAGGATTCTACTATGCAAGTAACCAACTTAACCTCCTCGGACATGTAAGTACAAAAAGCAATGGTTTATGAGCTTAATTAGAATTTTAGTTAGCATAACCATCTCAAAATCCTCTAGTGATGAAAATAAACTAATCCAAGAAGCCTGTTGTCTAGTAGTAATTATACTTCTATATTTTATGGTGTTGTTTACTAAAAAAACTTTTTTTTTTGCAGACATGGAGGTTATGGAAAGAAGGGAAGGCTTTAGAACTACTAGATGAATCCGTGGGGGGCAAGTTTTCAGAAGATGAAGTATTAAGATGCATACAGATCGGATTGTTATGTGTTCAAGAACAGGCGGAAGAAAGACCGAATATGTCAAAAGTGTTGTTAATGTTAAGTAGTGATGCTGTAAACCTACCACAACCCAAATACCCTGGATTTAGTATTGGAAGAAGACATTCAGAAATTGAATCTTCAAGCAAACAAGATGAATCTCTGACCATGAATGAAGTAACTGTAACTATACTCGATGGTAGGTAGTTGAAATTAAGTTAATCACCTTCTAATTGAGCTTGTATATTGTAATTTTCCACTTTTTTATTATTTTTTATTTTTTTCCTCATGAGAAAAGGGAACATCATGTCGACTTCACGGAACAATGAATGTTTATAGGTGATTTTGTCTCACACAAATTATTGCAAAGTGCAATCGTGTTTTTCTGTAGGCAAAAGACCTGTTATTTCTTAAATGATATATATGCAATTGCTTTATGTTTGATACAAAAACTAGTAATAATAGAGTTGCACAACGTGACCTGTATTCCAAACGAAAAGATCAAAACCAGACTGGTCCTAGTCCAGTCCTTCATTGGTCCTAGTCCAGTCCTTCATTGGTCCTAAAACAGGTCTCGAATCGGACTAAATCGAACCAGTCTTGCTCCAACTGCTACTTTTAGCTTCAACAGATAGTTTTTGAACTCTAATGGTTATATGTCGGCCTTAACCGGTCCTAGCTAGAAAAGATTGGTTGAACCGGTCTTGATGCACCCTCGTCATCCTTTTATGCTTGTGCCTTAGTTACGTTATCCTCTGATGTTGTCGTCGGCCTAGTTATTTCTCTTATAGAGAAGCATTGTTTTTGTTTATTATTCTCTGGATTGGTGGTTTAATTATAGACATGGGCTTTGATTGCAAACTTTTCCATTGTTACTTGTTTATTTGATTAGTATTTTTTTATTACAAAGTTTCTTGAAGATTTTTCTTCCATTATTACTGGTTGATTTTGAAGTTAATTTTTTTTTTTATGTTTATACAAATCAAAGTGGTAGGATTTCTTTCGTCACTAACTCACGTGTTTAATTTTTGTTTATTGTTGCAAGCAATTCAATCAGATAGTTAAACTTCTGGACCAACTCTTCTAGTTGTTCAAAGTATTCAATCAGATGGAGGTTGTAATCCGCTCCAAAAAAAAACAACAATTTAGTATTCATTTGGAGATTTCGGGCTTTAAAATACATAGAGAAGAAAAGTATATAATCGTGTCCATGGACCTTTTTTTTCTAAACGCGATACATACACAGATAACCCCAAGAGTTGTTTATTTGATAAGTAGTTAAAATGTGAATCGGGGTTGGGGTTTGTAGTGACGCTGAGTTATTCAAACAAACATACACAGAAATCACTAACTTGAAAGTAAACAAACAGGCAGTTGTTTGTTTGTTAGCCATTAAGGTTTCTGAAGAGCTCAGGAAGATGAGCATTGGTGAGCTTCGTCCTTTTGCTGATCTCTGTCTTCTTCTTCTTTTGTTTCGGCTTATTGTTTAATATATTACCATTCTGAGCCATAACTCTCCTCTTTGCGGTGTTTGTTGCAGGCTTCATCCCGTTCTTCTGCAAGTCCCGCTCAATATCCAGCATGTCTCGTGGCAATTCAATTGCCCTGAATAGTTGTTTCAGCTCATCATCAACCTTGATTGGGACTCTAGGATCATTTGGGTACGCTATGTCTTCCTGAGAGTCGAAATTGGAGAGAAGCCAGATCTGACGAGCAGCTTTCAGGGCCTGCGTTGCAAACAGGACACTACTTATATATATATATATACACACATATAAAGATATAGTTTGCCATCATCATGCTTAACTTAGGCAACCAAAACAAGTAAACAGAGTATACATAAGCTGATGTACATGTTTTTACATATGTAGAGAGATGTACTGGGGAGAGCTATAGCCCCTATGAAAACGAGCAAACTACCCTTTGACTCCTTTTAATTCTTCTATTTCTTTGATTTTACTTTTGGTTTTGATTTTAAATTATTAATTAATGTCTAAAAAGTTAAAAACCATATAAATAAAATCAAAGAGAGGCTCCCGTCCATTAAAACCCATTGTCAGGACCACCTCATACCAGCACCACTGCATACCAGCGTTATCAGACCACCTCAGCCCCGAAAAACACCAGCCCTCCTTTCACTAGAGATGCTCCCATCCATTAAAACCCATTGTCAGGACCACCTCACCCTGTTAACACCCTACACATCACAATCTATAAACAGCTATGAAAACCCTATCGAACACAGCCTAGAATGTGTTCCAAGTCACGAGACAACATTTGTTAGAACTTAAAAGCTCGTCATGTTTTAAGAATGTGTTTTCAGTATGGGACCACCCAACGTGCATGTGTTCATAAGCTATTTGTGTGCTTGATGCAAATAAGTTATGCAAAGACTCGTGATATTTCTTGTCCTCATTGCAAAGAAGTTATACAGGTACATATGTATGTGTAACACCCACTTTAGTTATCTTTTATAAATCTGTAATTTAAAAATTATATTATGTTACTAATTAATGAAGTACTTAGTTGGCTTGGTGGTTGTTATATTTCTAATTTTATAAGGGTGGATTAAATGAACTTTTGGGGTGTTTGGATAAGGAGTAGTAAGGGGAGGGTATAAATACTCATTTAGGGCATATAACCCTAGAAATAAGACCACTGTAGCCACCTATTGCTTGGAAAAAGTTGTGCATGTGTGGGAGAGTTCTTGACTCTGCCGAAGGGATTTAAGAGCCAAACATCAAGAGTTTTGCAACAAATCAAAGGAGGATCATCAAGGTAAGCATACACAACCTTTAGTGATTAATTTTATGAGCTTTCATATCCTCTGAACCAAAACCGATTGAATTATTTTGGGTTGGAGCTGTTCGAACCTGTGTTCCAGCCAAGAGGGAAAAGGGAGATTAGACCTGGGTTTGTAAAGGATCGCAAATTCGTTGAAGGGTGGGATTATAACTCAAATTGTAGCTTATATCGCAAATAGTGTGCAAGAATTTCGGTATAGGAATCGAAAATTGGTGGAGTCTCTTTGTGAGATTCCCAATCGCCAATCCACTCTAATCGCAGATTAAGCATGCTAAGCTCGATGATATTAAGACGGGATCGCTAATTTCATTTGGCAGGATAGATTGCAAATTAGATATAGGAATCAAGAATTGTAAGTGAATCGCTAATCCCCCCCCCCCCCTTCTCAAAAAAAAAATGTGAATCAGGAATCTGACTCAAGTCAGATCGCAAATTAATGCTGAATATCAACTAAGATCGCAAATCATATGAGATGGTCTATCGCAAATCAGAACCTGATTGGGCCAATGGATCATCGCCTTTGGGCTTTGGCTGACAAAGCAAATAAATCACAAAAAGTGGAATGGCCCTAGCTTGGATATATTATTGGGCTTAGCAGCAAATTTATATGGTTGGGAATTTAAACTCCACTCAACAACTAATGTGTTTAAGAAACCTAAATTGTAGGTGTGAACCGGTATGTGCGAAACTTAGAGACACTTATTAACCGACTGTTGAGTTTTTTAAGAGGGGTTCAGGTGAGTTCACATTAACTTGCTCTTAATTTGTGATGCGTATAGCGTACGTATGAATTATATGTTCTTAATGATGGAGTGCATTTAATAAATTGATATGTGTGGATTGTTGATTGTTAACCGATATATTGATCGTGAGGCCAACCAAGCCTGTGTGGCTGGTCGGGCAGATGACATCATCTAAATATGGGACCTGTGATGAGTCATAGCGGGCAGGGCCCAAGGCAAGCATTTAACCGGTGGGACCCGAGATGCAGTAGTACGTGTGATGTGCTATCCGATGTTCAGTGTAAGTATAGTGTTAATTCACTAAGCCTTGTGCTTACCCGTTGATAAATTCTACGTTTCAGGTCTGTCGGGTAAAGACAAAGGCAAAGCTCCGGCATAATTTCAGCACACCAGAGTTTTCTAATTATCATAGACATGTTTAAACAATTGTTTTACCGATCTGTTGTCATTTCAAATTTAAATACTCTGATTCGAATTGATTGTATTTAGATTTTGGATGATTGATTTATATATGCTTTTAAGGGATTTTTCTTATAAATTTTTTTCGGATGTTACAGTATGTGTGTGTGTGTGTATATATGAACAGGAAAGGCCCTTTGGTTAATGAAGACTAGCTGATTTTCAGAGTTCAACTAGCTTGTCACTTTCCGTTAACGATGAATATGATAATGGACGATAACTACAACTCATTCTTTCAAGAAAAAGAGGTAATGCTTGATTTGTGTTGTATGTTTCTGTTCAAGCAAAAAGGCTGTCAACCAAGCAAAACTAGTACACATGGACTACAATTTTAAAGGTTGCAAAAAAAGAAAGAATTGGGATGCTTTTGATCCTCACAAGTCATTGTCTTGAACCTAAAAATTAGCATCGGGTGCATAACCTAACAGCAATAGATAAACTTCCTGCCATGGGCCTTGAAAACTCATAAGCAAGTTGCATGCGTAAAGACATTACAAAGTGAAAAAATTATTTATTAGAATTACCTGTAAATCTTCCATGACAGTTGGGTAGGCGTCTTTAAGATCAGCAACAGCAATACCCTCTGCAAATGTCCGTATTAAACGCAGAAGTTCTTTTTGGTCTCTCACATTATGCTTGGACTGTAAACAAGAAATCATTTCACTGAATTGCATCAAAGCATAGTAGCTTTTTTTTTAGTTCAACAGGGGAAGACAGGCTCCTGGTCGACAAGTTTATCTTTATATAAAACTACAAATAAAAAAAAGGATTACCTTGTAAGAGAAGCGCTTTCCCTCATAATTCACTTTTGGGTTCTTTGCCAAACTCTCAAACACAGCTTTATTGCCTTTGACATCAACATAACACGCTTCATTTATTTGCTCAGCTGTAAATGATTGCCTTGACTGTACATATGGAAAACTAGCTTAAATAAGAAACGGCCATGAGACAGCAACCATAAATACAGATATTAGATCCTTTTATAATCATACATACTTCTCTGCACTAACAAAACCATACAGCCCTTTCATTCTATTAGAAAATAGAAGTAGCGTCTGTTCTGAAAAAGAACTGCATGTTTGAGTTTTTGGCGTCATATAAGCTATAAAATAAAGCAACCAACACCATACCCAACCCCACCTAAGTAGGTATCGGGGAGGTAAAGTGTAGACAGTGATACCTCGGGGTATGAAACTCCAACTTATAGGTGTACTTTAGTTGAAATTAATGAAATGGAGTCATACTACTATAGAAGAAAGATACTCCCACAATACGCTTATAATATATGACAATATGATATTATTATATCTTTCATTTCCTTTTTCCATTTCCATCAGATTTTGTTTATACTTTTTTACTTATTTATACAGTTATTTACTTTATATTATTGTTATTTTATATACAAACACCGACATACTTGGTTTTAAAAAGCATGCCTAAGGCCCTAGGCGATCAAAATGGTGCTTCATAATGTGTTAGGCAAGGCAACTACAAGGAGGTGGTAGAAAGCGGGCGCATTTTAGCACCTAGATGTGAAGCACGCTTTAGCACTTTAAGACTTTAAGTGCCTAGAGGATGGGCTGTAATTTGGGTGTCATTTTCTTATCCGGGCTACCAAACTTGTGGGCTTTTTTACAATATTTGGGCCACAGCAAACAAAAAGGATGGGCTTTTTATGTTATCTAGACTGTAAAAGTCAAAGGATCACGACTATCCGAAGCAGTTAAGCGTCTAGAAACTCGAAGAAAGTTGACCAGTAGGCAATAACAACCGAATCAGGGTGAGCACTAGACAGTAAGAAATTGAAGATCTTTGCGTTTTTATATGTTAGCTTATATCATGCTCTGTAATCACTTTATACGCATTGAACAAAGTCCTTTGCATTTTTATATGATCAGTTTATATCATGCTTTGTCATGTGATCATTGTATATGTGTTGATTGATCATGTCATGTTCTGAATAAGCGAATAATGTTCCTTTCCATGTAGTTTAACCAAATAAATTTGAATACAATAGTGACTAAGTGTACACATTAGAAATCACAAACGTCATACAGTTTACCCTTTAATATCGACAATCAAGTCAACTTTCACTATTTCCTCTCCTTGATTTCTATAAAGTCAGAAGCGATATTTCCACCCAATTTACTATGGTAGATTCAATGCACAAGTAATAAATTAAAAATATAATAATAACCAGCTTAACGCATACAACAAAAGGTGATGTTTATACCTCAAACAATAGATCAATCACTCGTTTGATCTGAGCTCCTACAGGGCTCTTCCTTATATTATTAATATGTTGCAACCTCTCTGTGTCATTGGAGAATTTAACAGCAGGAAGAGGTGCTTTTGTCAAAGTGCTTGCAGGAATAGCTCTAGGAGCAGGATTCGAGGTCTTATTGCTTGTTTTGGAACCTGCAGAGCTCTTAAGAATCGACTGGCATTTCTCTTGTTGCTTCTTGAATTTATTTAAACTTTCTTGCAATGATCCCATCTAGCAAGCAAAGCAAACATCAAGTCAAACCATGAAATCCAACCGTGCGAAAAATTTCAGGCATTCTAATCTCAAGCAATATATTTACATTGAAGTTTGTATAGCCCTTGAGCAACTCCCATTATAATGAAATATTAGGAATTTAGGATTAGATTTATTTGACAAGTTGAGCAACTGCTCAAGTGAGAGTTTTAGTAGTGACCATCAGTGACAAGGACATGAACATTATGTCTTATGATGTTGTGATATATTTTATGGAGACGGAAGATACTGTACCCACTATGACGAAATTCAGGATCTGATATTAGAATTATTTTTGTTACAAACTTTCAAATTTTTTTGTATCTATGTTTGAAATTGTATTACGGCCGTGGAGTTAAACAGATATTTAGAATGTGACACCACGGATAGCTTTCAAGCTGAAGGCAATACGCCTCACGAGCTCCTAGCCGACGACGGGCTACCCCTTTCGAGCTTGGCTGACCCCTTCTTGATTCCATTTTTTCCCTATGTTTGAGATAGATTAATCAATGGTTTCTTAGTTGATATCCCTCATAATTCATTGTCGATACCCACATATTTTGTAACTTGAGCTTTTATTGTTGATCAAATTGTCATTTGAAACTGACATATGTAACTATGCATTTGTAATTTAACAAAAGGTACAATGTCATTTCAAATGATAAACAAGGAACAAATACCTTTTACAGTTGTTGTCGATGTTCTTTCTTTCTTTCTTTCTTTCTTTCCTTGGAGACTACTGTCCTATAATGTTTCCGTGGAGCTCTACAATAGAAACACAAATATATTTACACAAATGCCTGCCGCATGTAGCCCTCTGTTCAATTTTCAAAACTAAACAACTATAAACTACTGCCCTGGAATTTGGAATCCAGAAACCCTAAAAAAATCACTACTACGCTAGAAACTAGAATCGAAAAGTTCTGAAAAACATAAACAACATCAATCGGCCCTCTATCTATGTTAGTCTCGCGATCGAAGGAGAAATCTGGAATCGAGAAAACATGAAGAATATCAAATTGAAAACTGGAATTGAAAAACCCTAGAAAACCTGCTGAGGGGCACGCGATCGAAGGAGAACTCTGGCAATTGAAGCTTTGAAGGATAAGTGGAGAACACTGCCGATTGAAGGAGACCCAATCACCCACGCTATCGATTAAGCCACTCCCCCACAGTGCCGATTGAAGATTTGAAGGTGAACACCCTGATTGAAGGGCCGATCACCGATGTGTGTTCTGTGCTAACGACAACGCTGCGGATTGAAGATTAAGGAGAACACTTTCGATTGAAGCGTTCCCGAGTTAAATCAGGGGAAAAGAGGAAGAGAGAAAATTTAGTTAGGAAAAATGAAAAACGAATGAGAACGGAAAGGCATGGATGTCGAAGTTACTTTTGTAAGTTTGTTTTCTGCTTTTGGGTTCTCTGGTACTAAATAAGGTAACGCGTTCTTGTGACGGCGTGATGAAGTTTATTTCTATATTAGCTTTATAGTTTAACTCAATCTTGTCATTTCCTTACTTACTCTTATACTATAAAAAGAAAGAAATAATCGGATGAGGTTGGGTTGGGTAAACCGATACGAGAAGGTAGAGGTATATGGGTGTTCCCCAAGCATCTGATGAAGCCTGAATACTCTCATGTACGGATGGCCTAATAGTATATGTTAGTATGCAAACAAAAATAAAAAACGCATAATTGCAAATTTAAATATAATTCATCCTTATTCTTTTTTGGTTTCGATATATCAAATCATTTCTTAAACTGAATAACTATATATCTGACTTGTATAGCCTAATACCCTTAACGCGACTTCTAGCATGTAAAGGTGCGTCAAGTTAGGCTTTAGCATAAGTCAAGCCTTACGCTCAAGCATTAAACATTTTCATAACGACACAGTCAAATCTCAAGACTTGGTGAATCCACTACGAGATTCTTAAAAGCTTGTTCTCGAGTTGTAAAGTTCATTTAAATCAAAACATTTTTAATAGAAAAGTTAAGTAAAAAACCTAGAGATAAATTTCTTTCTAAATTTCTTCCTTTTTACTTAAAAACTCGGGAACATAGTTAGAATTGATTTTTTTTTAATTTATTTTTTCTTCTAATTTTAATTTGAAAACATGGTGTTAAAGTAAATATTGCCTATTATTGCATGTATACACACACGATTTGGGAAAAAATGTTGCTCAAATGAGTTTAAATCATAACATAGGCTACTCTTGGCCTATCAAAAGTCTGCCACCAAGTGATAATCATATGATTCAAGTACTCGCATGACAAGATTGTTAAAACAATTATACGTAGCAAGATTCATACTTGACCTAATTTGACATGTTATGATTGAAGTAATAAGTTGAGTTCTCTAGTTTTATCATTTTCATGTTTAAACTGAATGCCCTTTTTTTAATTTTACAGCAATTTTGTTGCAAATTTGTTTGTTTGATCAAGTATGTGCACTTAGTCATCAATTGGTAGCTACTTATCCGTTTCCATTAGACATGATCTAGAATGTTAACTAGATGTGTGTATATAGCCTTCTAAATGGTCATTAAAGCCAATGTAGCTGGTCGATTTTAATCAGAAGTAGATTAAAGGAACAATGACACCTAGCAGTCATTTAAAAACATGTTTGTCATAATAGATATTACTTTTCATGTCTCCACATAATCTTAAGATACTAATTAAAAAAAGGTTAGATGTTTGTTTTCAAAGCATTACCACTTTAAAATTTGGATACCAATTTTGATCAATCATACAAGGTATTAACCTCTAAAACTTTATTTTTTATATAAGTCCTAGGGTGTAAATTGCAGCGTGAAAGAGGGAATCAAAATATCAGGTGAGAGAAAGGGTTCATACTCTTGTTATGCTACCGACTATTCGTTTATGATACTTTAAACCCAGTTAACTCAATACATGTTTCTTATAGCCCAGTGTTGTCTTCTAAACTTAGTGACCTTTCATTTCCGTTTCATCAATACAAGTCAATACGTGTCTTTGGAGTTTTAAGGGTGAGATCGGAAATCCATTTATTCAACAAATTAAGGTTCAATTATCAACCAAATATTGTGTTCTATCTCCATAGTTTCATTTTTATGTCCAACACATAGTCGTAGACTTAAACATTTCTTAATATTCTGATTACATATTCTTAAACTAGTGACGGAGACAATAAGGGGTTAGGCCGTTAGGGTATGCAGCTATCCATGCCAGTTTATATTATGATGTAAAAACATTACAAAATTAAGGGGAATTTTGCTAATTGCCCCTCAATTAGTCAACTATATGAGGCTTGTAAGCATGTTATTATTCTTAATTTGAGTTCAGTTACTTCTAATTATTTAGAGTTTGATTTCTAAGTTTATATGTTATGCTGAAATCTCGGTTACTACTTTTCCCCTTCCTTCCTTCCTTCTTTGACCTCCTCTCTTGTATTTAGCCCTTACCTCAAACTGTCAAACATTTTTTGTCTCTTCATCGTCTATCACCTAAAAAATGAAAGAGGCAACCTACCATCTCCTCTACGTCTATCCTAACCGTCTACACCCTTGTTCTTTGTGACAAGCCACGATCACCGACCAAAACAACCATTGCTTATATAGTAAGCTGGTCAAGTTTCTCATGACCAGCTTTCCTAGAAGGGTTTGTAAATTGTAACCGATTTCAACTATGTCCATATTTTACTCATGAACATGATCTATTTCACATGAATCGTTCATTGGCTTTTGATATCTTTGTTGCAGAAAGAAATGGGGCGTTGCGTCATTAATGCGAAGCTCATAATAAGATCTTATTCCACGTCTTACACAACAACCCCTTAAAGGAAGGGCCAAGAAAGGGGGACAACGGGTAGGAGAAATGGAGGTTTGGGCTTTAGAGGGGTTTGATGTTGCTTATATTTTTGTAACAACTGCTCTTTAATATATTGAATTTTATATAGTGGGGCTTGTGATTGGTATTATATTCTCATACTAGTTGAATTATGGGTTTAGGATAGGACTTTAGGACAGAGGTGAGTATGGGTACCGAAAATAAATTAAATTTTTTTAAAGAATTGAAACTAATTTTCTATTTGGTATGCACATCTTTCTAAAAATAAATTAAATTTATTTTATAATTATTATACACATTTAATGGTATTGATTATAATCGTCACCGGCGTGAGTAGTACATATAAATTATTATTTTTAAATGCCATTAGTGTTAGATTTCATGAAATTCCGCCTAATAATGGCCGAAATCGGCCAACTTCTGCTGCCTTCTGGCTTCTGCTCATCTCATCTGTAGACTAATTGGGCTAAGCAAAAATGGGCCGAAGCCACGGAACACATTTGTTAAAGAAAATGATTTTTGTTAAGTATATAAGATGTTAGTTTTTGAAGTTAATTGATAAAATATAATATGAATGTATTTCTGTGAAATGAATTATCTTCCATAAACATTAAATAAATAAATAGAAGAATAAGTATGTACAAAATATATAGAAGAAGAGTATATATAGATAATATTGTAATGATATACAGGTTTGTAAAATGGAAAACTAAGAACCTAAATATAAAAATTTTGTTTAATGCTTTATAACTTATTAAATATACTCTACAATATTTTAATATAATAAGTTAAAATATTTGATTTATTATATTTAAATTCAAAATATATTTGTATTAGTTTGACATTTTTAAGTCAAAATTGATTCTTCAAGTTTAAACAAATGGATGATCGATATTATATAATTAAAATTGATTTGTTAAATTAAAAGTTAGGATTGTACAGTAAATTTTATCTCAATTAGTCTTTTATTTATATTAAATATTTTTACATGTACCAAATTATCATATTTAACTATTCTAAACATATATTGCACCAATGTTTTAAACCTCAGGTTTTTAGTTAACTGAGTGTGATGGGTGAGTCATGGGTTAACTGGTCCAGCCGGTTTAAGAACTGGGTTAACCTAGCTTTCAATATATATGTATGTTTATGTATACATTGTGTGTGTTAGTGTGTATCAAACTTGTATTTTCAAATTACCGCTTTTGTGAAATTTTGTTGATCTAATATTGATATCTTAAATCCGTCAAAAGAATTAAAAAGCTGGTCAATAACGAGTTAATAGGGTTGGGTCAACCGGTTCAATACGGTTAAAAAAAGACACAAACATTGTTATTGTTGAACCACTTTCCAGAACATTTAACGGGTCAACCGGTTCAACCTGAGTTTTAAAACAATTTGTATTCCACACTCAGACGTACAAAACGAATAAGAGATGTTTTGTTCAACAACAAAATCCTTTGTTAATGGAAATAGCAGATGCCAGCTATTCAATAGAAAGGTAAAAAAAAATCAACATATGGAAAAATCATTACAAGGACCAAAGTAAAAAAGGTATGTTTGACGAATAAAATAAATCAGAAAAATAAAATACAGGCTTGTTTGACTACTTACGCGTGAAACAAAAATTAAAGCTAAAGGGAAAATAATATAAGAAAGCTACTTGTACATATGAAACAAATTTGGTCTAACAACTCTTTACTATGGTCATGCTCTAGTTAATGAGGAATATATTTTTATTAAGTTAATTTAAAAAGCATAGTCTTAAAATTTTAATATTTAATCATGGGTGATTCAGTATATAATCACGTGTGATTTGTAAAAGCATCACATGTGAATTACGAAAAATTACGTAAATTTCACTCCACCCAGATTTCTAAAATTTAATTTGTACCATTGATTCAAAAACTAAAATTAACCCCTTAAAACTATAAATTAATTATAAACTATATTGAAAATTCTTCTAAGTTAATAGCCTGATAAATACTTTTTTTTAAATAAAATGGTTTAGTAAAATAAATTCAAAATTTTATATTTTACGTTCAAAATCATATAATTTTTTTTTAGAAAAAACAAGGAATATATATATTTTTTAAAATTAATCTTGTGGTGTTGGATGCCTAGGAACAGGACCCACGCGATACCTAACCGGTAACCACATTGGCACACTGTATCATTCCGTGACCCATTTTATGTTATTATATAAATAATAAATAACTAAACTAAAAATATACCAAACATCCCCCTCCTGTTAATAATTACCATGTTTAGCCCCTATATGTTCAGTATGATTTAAAAGGATGTTTGAAATAGCTTATGTAATGACATGAGCATAGTTTTTTATGAATTTAATTACTAGTTCATAGCTTAATAAGCTCTTTTAATAAAGTTTGGCTTCTTTTTAATAACTTATATAACACAAATATATTGTTAATTCATCAACAATTTTAATACCGAAATTAGCTATTTTAAGTTGTATGTTTACTTTTCTTATTTTAGGGTCTTTTGTTTGCATCTTACAAACAATAGTCCGTCTCTTGTTATAGACGTTGCTTTTATTTTTATCTTATTCCTGTCTTTCTAAAAAAAATATTGGCTAATAAGTTTTGTGAATTAGCTAACTAAAATATTCCCTTAATATAAGATATTTAAGTTTGACCGAATGATTAAAAAGTTCTCATAGTCATGATTCATAAAGAAAATGAGTAATGTAAATCATTTTGGTGTTTGTTTTATACTTTTATCTATAGCATGTTTATAATTTATGTTGATTCACAAAAAGGTATTACTAGTACCAAACACGTTTAGAGTCTAAATTTGAAGTGACATTTCACTGGGTATTTTTTATGCAAGGTTAAGCTTGATTTGAGAATTCAAAAAACTTTCGTATATTTTTTAGACAACGATTGATAAATTCACATCGATTCAAGAGCTTCAATACCTCAAAAATATTCATAAGAACTTTATGTTGATAAATAAAATAAATTATATATGACGAGCGACAAAAATATAAATACATTTTAATTATACTGTATCATAACTATAATTTCACTGATTATGACTCTATTTTATCTCTGTATTCAAAGATGATAAAAGAAACTAACTAAACTAGCTCGGATTTATTTTAGACTTCAATTATCTGCTAGATATTTTGACTTATTTACACTGTTATTGTAAAAGCTTTATTAGTTAATCACTATATAGTTAGTTGCAAAATATAGTAGGAAAGGATGAGTTTTGAGCACATGTGATTTAAAGGGGCTTAAATAGAAACATTAAAGTGAAAACATGGCTTTCTTTTAATAAATAGACGCATGTATATATGAGTTTGCTCCGTTTCCGGAAAACTAAAAGCAACCGACACTTTACCCAACAAAACATGGTAAAACGCTAACCCACATGAAACATGCTATGATTATACCTTTTTTTTATTTTATGGCTTCTATTTTTTCTAATTAGAACGATTAATTAAACATAAAATAAAATTAATATAACGTCGCATATTCTATTAGTGATATTTATTTCTTAATAGATTGATACTGTTTTGGATTTATTTTTTCATTTATGTCATTGATTTTTATTGTGTGTTTTGTCTAGTGATGTTAACAGAATGTTCTTTAAACTCTGGTGTTAACGTAGTCTATTATTATACTTTTAATTTTTTATTTCTATCACGTCCAATAATTATTTAACTAAAATATTTATTATTTTTCTAAGCCAACTCATTAGTATTTTACATTATATTTTTATGCTGCTTAATCGGATTTTACCAAAAATCTATGAATCGGAATTAAATTCTATTACATAAATGTTTTAGTTATATATCTTAAACACCCTTTCTTTATTATCATTCATATTTCTACAAAATGCATACCAAATTTAGTAGTTACGAAGATTGTAAAAATAACAAAACCGGTTTGTAAAATTTTGTATGGGAGTGTTTCGGGATTGCAGTGCGTCACCAAAACGTTGTTTTCGACAAGGGAAATTATAAAGAAATGTAATTATATATACCAAATTTTCAGAAAAATCACTTTTCATAAACTTATCCAAACATTTTTCGATTTGCAAAAAACTCAATAAACTAATCAAACACCCCATAAATTGTTTATTTTGTTGTTTAACTTCCTGTAAAGCCTTGTAGAAACAAAGAGGACAAAACTATAAAATTTTAATTAAGTTATCCTGCTTGTATTCAGGAGTGTTGTTTTGTATATCTTTTTCCTCTCACACACATACATACACACTCAACTCTTTTATATATATCATAGAGTGAGAGTGTCGTGATTCATATCCTTTATTAAATAGTGATTCCTTAACACCTAGTAGTATCACACAACATGACACGAGTATAATGTTTCCCTTAGGGGTTGTTTGGTTTGATGGATTCCTTATGAATCCTAAGTAATTGGAATCCAATTCTCATAAATCCAATGCTTGGTTCAATATTGAGAGAAGGAATTGGAATTGGAGATGATAAAACTTTTTCTCAAATGAAGGAAAGTAAAATCCTTCTCGTCACCAATACAATTGAGATTCCATATGCTTACCAGCCTTCTTATCACGACGTGGTGACCGGTGAACGGAGGTGGTGTCCTGACCAGCAACGGCGACAGAGGTGTGTCCCAGCTATTAGGGCTTAAATGGTAGGTGACGATGATTAGGGCATAAGTGGTAGTGACCGTTAGAGCGACAATGACGATTAGGGCTTTAGTGGTATGTGTCGATTAGGGCGACGATTGAGGGGCGGTGATGTTAGGGCTTCAACGATCTTTTGTTGAAGGGCGGCTGATGTTGGTATTGTTGACGGTGGTGGTGGTGACATAAAAATCCTTTATTGTACAACCAAACACAAAAGGGCAAGGAATTACATTCTAAATCTAACAAAAAATAATTCGCGAACCAAACGCCATCTTTGATTTTGAGACATCATAACGAATGTTGTACCTTTATTCTTCAAGAAAAACTCCAATTGATATAACTATTTGATCCATTAACCTCTTTCTTTTTGGTCTAACATGTATGTGTATTTGAAGTACTTAATAAATTTTTTAATAACAATGTGTTTCACTAGTTAGTACTTGTATAGACTCGGAAATTATATTTTACAACCATCAACAAGTACATATTTCAATACATTCTCTCAAGCTAAGACTAAGAAGTGAATCTTAGCTTTTCTAGTAGAAATAGAAAGTACAATGCTAATGGCTTGGGGAACATATACGCGATTTGTTTATGGGTAGAGCTGGTATTGAACTTTATGATCTCCTTTCTTACGAACGAAATGAAAGTCCACTTCTACATGTTTGATTTTAGCATGAACATGTTTTAAAATCGTTCTCACTCCTACAGTGGCTTATATACACCTTTAGCTTATGTTGTGCCGTTAAACGAAACAATTATGTCTAATAAAATAATATGTGATGTGCATACAATCAAAGGTATTTTATACATCTGTAACTCTATGCTACAATCTCATATGTAGAATAACATATTTTTGTTGAAATAAATGATAGCTGGAGTTAAGAGTTGTAAATCGAAGCTTTTATTTGTATATATGTGTTTGACATAATGATTTAAAGTTGAAGTTGGAAAATGTAAAATGGCATTAGAGAAAAATTTTAAGAAGTTAAATGATAAAAAACAATTATTAAGATTATGTAATTTTACACAATAAAAGCTTCAAAGAGCTTGTAAAAGTTCCTTCAAATAAATTTTTGTTTTCAGATTTTTTCTTTCGAAGTAAAACCTGTTATTGTGAAAACCCATTAAAGACGTATTGCATTAATCTATCAAAATATATAGAATACAGTATTTACACAAAGGGCCCTACACTGTACATTAATAACAATTATAAATTATTATTTAACAAACCTTCTAGCTACACACTAAAAGATACTCAAAACTTTTATTTTCAAAACACCATTTTAAAATGAGAGGTTTTATATCTTCTCATTTATTCTTATACTAATTTGATCATGACAATTGGTAAAATCATATGATGAGTATATAGAAGGATAAAGTGAAAAGATAACATAGAAAAAAACAAAATATTTTTTTACAAATATATATTACGTGAAGAATCAATTTTAATAAGACCAAGTTTAATGTTTGCGGACAAATCCACTCTCAAATGAAAACGAACGTTTGTAAAATGTACGCATTTTTGTCAACGTTGGTTTCTACATATTATATTATTATAATAATAAAATAAAAAATAAAATAAAATAAAATAATATAATATAAAAGGCAAGCAGTTAAGTTAAAATAGAAAAAGAAAAAAAAGAAGAAAAAAACCTTAGGTCCTCCACCTCACATGTAGATGAAGCTAAACCTCATAAACCTCTTAACTCAACTCCATGGATTTATGCAAATCCAAATATTTCTACACATAGAAACGCATTGATTTTTAGAGAGAGAAAGAGAGAAACAAAGAAAGAAAGTCTTTCAATGGCGACAACAACCAACAGCAACTCCACCATCCACTACCCAGACGATTTCAAATGCCCGATTTCCCTTGAAATTATGACCGAGCCAGTCATCCTTTCTTCCGGCCACACCTTTGACCGCCCTTCAATCCAACGCTGGCTTGACGCCGGCCACCGTACCTGTCCTATTACCAAATTACCCCTCTCTGACTCACCTTCTTTAATACCTAACCACGCCCTTCGCAGCCTTATTTCTAGTTACACCGCCCTCAATTTATCCAAACCCCATCAAAATCGACAAGACACGGAAACCCTAATTTCGAATTTGACTTCGAAATCGTCGCCGCCGGAGGTTAAGCTTGTTTCGATTGAACACCTCTGTCAGCTTTCGAAACGTGATTTCGAGCTTCGAAAACGTTTGACCGAGTCTGGAGCGGTGGCGGCTGTGTTGGGTTGTGTTTCCAGGAAAAATTTCATTACTTTGCAAGAGAAAGCTTTGAAATTGCTGCTAAATTTGAGCCTGGATGATGATAACAA
Source organism: Dittrichia graveolens (assembly GCA_038502395.1). Lineage (NCBI taxonomy): Eukaryota > Viridiplantae > Streptophyta > Magnoliopsida > Asterales > Asteraceae > Dittrichia > Dittrichia graveolens. Next base: position 2,074,972 of record JARJIL010000005.1, on the reverse strand, counting down.
GGTGGGTTTGGTGGCGGAAGGTGCAATTTGTAGCATTATTGCTGCTTTATGTGGCGGTGAGTCTGCTGATTGCAGGGCGACGGCGGCGACGGTGTTGACGAGTCTTGCGGTGGTGGAAGTGAATAAAGCCACAATCGGAGCATACCCTTTTGCTATTAGAGGGTTAGTGACGCTTTTGAGAGAGGGTGGTGCTCGTGAACGGAAAGAAGCCGCCACCGCGCTTTACGCGTTGTGTTCTTTTCCGGATAACCGGAGACGAGCTGTGGAATGTGGGGCGGTGGAGATATTGGTAAATTCGTTGAATTCAGGGCTTGAAAGGGCGGTTGAAGTATTGGGTTTATTGGCAAAATGTAAAAGAGGGAGAGAGGAGATGGTGAGGTTTAATGGTTGCGTTAAGATATTGATTCATGTGTTAAGAAATGGAAGCTCAAGAGGTGTTCAATATGCACTTTTGACATTGAATTCACTTTGTTTAAATAGTGAAGTAATTTGTATGGAGGCATTAAAGGAAGGTGTGTTTGAATTGTGTCTGAGGTTTTTGGAAGACGAAAATGAGAAAGTTAGAAGAAATGCTTCGAGTTTGATCAAGGTTTTCGGTTGCGCAGGTGCGAATCAGTAACAGGGAGGTCAGTTGGGTTCTAATCTTTATGTTTCATAGATTTGTTGAAGAAAGAAAAAAAAAACCTTAGATTTTGGTTAAAATGATGTTGTCAATCAGTATGTTGTACATTTGCAATAAATTTGACCAAAAATAGGAAGTCCCTTGTTGTAACGTGTCAATAGAAACTTCAAATATTTTTCATTGCTGTATCTTTTGATTCATTTCATAGCCTGTTAAACAACAAAAAACACACACATACACACACACTCTCTGTAAAACAATTGTAATTGTGATCATAGAATGTTAGAGATTTTGTTCTTCGGTTTCACTAGAGTTCTATGAGTTGTATTTTTGTCAGTGATTTGATTGTTTAGAGGTTATTTGGATCAAGTTATCATTTTTTGACCTCACTTTATATGGTATCAGAGCTCACCTTAGGGGGGTGTTTGGATGAGTGTTTTCAAAGTGATTATTGTGACATTCAAGGATTAGATAATTAACTAGAACAACATGATTGAAGTAAGGATACTCAGGATAGTTAGGTAGCTTTTCATTTAACCTCAAAGATCACTTTTGATGGTATTGAAAGTTCAGTTTTGATCCTATGAATTACCTTGACATGAACCAAGGACGGTTTAATGACTATGTCAATAATTCGAGTAAGGATTTTGTAACATCCCTAGGATGATTGGAAGAAAAATAAACACAAATTTTTTTATTCATTTTATAATTTATATCTAAGTTCTTGTAAAAGGCGCCAATCTTCACTCTTCGTATAATGTATCACTAACATTCATATGGGAGCAATACTATACTAGATTACTAGCAACAACCCTTATTGAGACAAATTGTTGAACCATTTCATTAACCATCGTCTTCAATTTTTTGTTCTTGAAATTTATTATTATGTGTATCAATGTTGATCCTAACATTGTGTCAAACTGTTGTATCTATGAACATTGAGTGCCTTGTAACGCGTAAGTATTCAATGACCAAAAACGGAAACATTTTTGTTTCTTTATTTTTTCGCGGTTGTTTTAAATTATGGTCCAAGATACCCTTAGTTTCAGTTCCATTATCAGTCTGTTTTGTGAGATATGACCTGATTGATTTGGTGAAGAAGATCTTGAGCTATTTTGATGCAGTAGCTGGTTGTACTTTGCTTGAATGCAATCTGTCATTCAGGCAAGCTAAGAAAAAATTGTACCTTCTGTATTCCATATTGTACTGTACTTTATGCATGAAGGACCAGATTTGATGCAGGTAAAGATCATCAAATTTTGTGAGTCATATGTTTGACTTGTCAAGTTTTAGTTCACCTGTCTACTTCCATCCCTTTTTTTTAAATACTGATTGCAGATTGAATTAGTTCAGTTTGTCTACTTCCAAATATTCTGTGTCATCTGATGAAGCAATGGATGAAGATTGTGAAATATTATGAAGTCAAACATTCAAGGTATGTTTTTTTAATATATTTTACGGAGATTAAATCCATGAATATTGAAAAGAAAATGATCTTCAAAGATTTCTTGATTGATTTGGTTAATTCGGATGAACCAATTAAGCCTGCTGGCTTATGAAAGTGATGTTTTTGATTAATATAATTGCATGATTAATGACTTCGGTGGCATCTAATTGATGATTTCACTTAATATTCTATATTCATTTTTACAATTTTTGTGACGGTTTTTCTTATCTTAGAAGCAAGTAACCTTTTTCGTGTTTTTGGAGTGTGTTAAGACTTTTTATCTGCTGACTTAGCATTGATATTTTCGATCCTTTGACATGTATGATCAGTTTTACTGTTACAAATAAAAAATTACTTAGAAAATAACAACCGTACTGATTATTGAAGCGCCTAATGTTTTTGAGTAGATCTCGATTAATTCTATGTATCGAGTTTTATCTGCTGTAAGAGCATCTCACTAGCAAGAAACAACATAACAAAAGAACAACACAAAAAACAAATTTGTTTATAAAAAAATAAAAAAATCAGTATAAGATTCAATAGTTGTTATTGAATAAGACCCTCACACACAAACATGAATTAATATAAGGTGTAAAGAGCTGTGACTACTTAAATCGGCTTGACTATGGTTTCAGGAATCTGGAAACTGAGCGGTGCATATCTTGTCAGTTTTCTCTTCTTCCATGGAGTTTGCTTCGCTGAGAAAGGTATTCAGATGGTGTTTGGATATGATTTTGCTGTTTGAAGTTGTAACAATCAGATATTTAGATGGTTTGTGTGTTTGAAGATTCTGGTTCTTTCAGATCTTAATTAATCAAATAAACAAAAAAAAGGCATTTTTCATGATAATTGATAAACAAGATGTTTTGTGAAATGAGAGTAATCTGTTTTAAATTATGCTAAAAAGTTGGGTAAATAGGTAATCTGCTTTATCCTTAGATAATCAGTTTTGTTGCAGTTGATATGATTTTATTATCTGAGCTCTAAATAATTACTGTAGAAACTGCTTATGATGAAAAAGAAAACCATTGTTCATTGGATTCTTACTTCCTGTCACAGCTTCAAGCTACACCTTCATGCATGAAGCAACCATGGCTCCACAAGTTTCATATTTTGATTATATCATTGTTGGTGGTGGCACCGCCGGCTGTCCACTAGCCGCCACTCTCTCACAAAACTCCACCGTCCTCCTCCTTGAGCGTGGCGGGAGTCCTTTCAACAACCCAAATATAACCAACATCACCACATTTGGTGCGGCCCTGATGGACACCTCTTCCTCATCACCTTCCCAGGTATTTATCTCCAAAGAAGGTGTTAGAAACGCTCGTGGCCGTGTGCTAGGTGGTGGGAGTTCGATTAATGCTGGTTTCTACTCACGGGCCTCAACAGGGTATGTAAAAGAAGCGCAATGGGATGAAAAGTTGGTCAATGAGTCATACCAGTGGGTTGAAAAGGCGATTGTTTTCAAGCCCGTGGTAGGACAATGGCAATCCGCTGTGAAGGCTGGGTTGTTGGAGGCTGGGGTTGGCCCGGATAATGGTTTTACATATGATCATTTGTATGGATCGAAAGTCGGGGGCACTATTTTTGACAAAAATGGACGTAGACATTCAGCTGCTAATTTGCTTCGGTATGCAAGTGGTCGGCGGCTCGTGCTGTATCTACATGCTTCTGTTCACAAAATTTTATTTCAGATCAAAGGTATAACGAACTTATCGGGCCTTAGATTTTATTCATTTGAGACTTTATATCTACCTAAAATTTCATCCCAGTAAATCCAACAATCTTTATGTGTTTTTGTAAAACTTCTATTGTATATTTAATATACCCAGGAAAATCAAAACCAATGGCCCATGGGGTGGTGTTTAGAGACTCATTAGGAAAGAAGCATAGAGCATACTTAAAAGAAGGGTCAAACAATGAAATCATAGTTTCTGCTGGATCATTAGGAAGCCCACAACTTCTGATGCTAAGTGGGCTTGGCCCAAAGGACCAGCTTCAGTCGCATGGCATCGATGTTGTTTTGGACCAACCCGGTATTGGTAACGGCATGGCAGATAACCCAAAGGCTGCGATTTTTGTCCCATCTCCGATTCCAGTCGAGTTCAGTATTGTCCAGGTTGCAGGTATTACTCTCTCCGGGAACTTTATCGAGGGCCGTAGTGGTTCCAATCTCGTTCATGGACAGCATAAAAACGTTTCATTCAAGGTACTCAAATTTGTTTATACGAATTTGGTTTGGTTTATGATTTGATTGTTTCGCTAACATGTCAATATGAACTCTTGCACGGCCTGTTATGTAGTATGGAGGATTCATTTTTGAGAAGATAATAGGGCCGGTATCGAAAGGCCGCGTAGAGCTAAAAAGCCGAAACCTTAACGACAGCCTGTTAGTTACATTCAACTATTTCAAAGAGCCTGCCGACTTACAAAGATGTGTTTACGGGCTAACAACCATCATAAGAACAATCAAAACAAAAGCGTTTTCAAAGTTTAGATTTCATTTTCTCAACACTAAAGACCTCCTTAACATCACTGCGAGTTTGCCACAAAACTTGCCTGTACATGCCAACACCACCTCATCATTGGAACAATTTTGCAAGGACACAGTTAGTACGATGTGGCATTATCACGGAGGTTGTCGGGTCAATGAAGTTGTTGATCATGATTACAAGGTTCTCGGTGTTGACCGTCTTCGAGTTATAGACGGATCAACTTTTCATACATCCCCAGGAACTAATCCTCAAGCTACTGTTATGATGCTCGGAAGGTATAATATTGTTAGTAGCAACGTTTATCAATTGTTAAATGTTACTTAACGGTAATCAAATATCATTAGACGTAGACGCTCGAGTTTTCGAACCGCAAAAACCATGTAAGTTCAATACTGTTGAACTAATGTGAGGTTTACTACGAACTTGGTTAATACTGTTCTTCTTTTCAACATTAATCCAAAGTAAATAATTGGATTAATCCCGGCTAAGAAGTTTGTTTACTTCGTACATATGCAGGTACATGGGAGTGAAGATACTACGCTCCAGACGATTACGCAACGGTTCGAAAACATCTCGTACTTAAAAATTCTTTAAACCGGGTCACAAGTTTGATTCTCGGATGACATTCTTTACTAAAATAATAATAACTAGATTAGATGTTCGGAAAACACACGAGTTTATTTAAAAATGATAAATAACACGTTAATAAGAAGATATTAAATCATTATAAGGCGTGAAAAAGAAAAGAATATACAAGTTTTGAATATCAATTAAATAATTAGGGACGCTCAATTAGAATATTAGTTTCTATTATATTTTTAAATATGTTGATTTATGTATGAATTGATGATGAAGGGTTAGAGATTACATAATTAATAAAGGCTCTTAATTTTTAAATGTTGATTAAGGTGTTTGTTTTCGAAGACATAAATGTCTTATGTCTTAATTCATGTTTTTAAGAGAAGATGTGGTTTAGAAGGTTTTAAGATTGAGAAGGTCTGCGAAAAAAAGCTATAGATTTTAGCTTCTCAAAATAAGACAGAATAAGGTCTTATGTCTGCGAAAAAACAAACAACCTTATTAGAAACATCTGCGGGCGCGCAGACGTTTCTTTGAAAAAACAAACAAGCTTATCAGAAACGTCTGCGGGTGCGCAGACGTTTCTTTAAAATAAGACCTTATTTAAAAAAACAAACAAAGCCTAAGATGTCTTGAATCAAATTTAATATGTAAGTATTTCAGATCATTGACAAAAAAAAGGTGAAAATTAGATTTCAACTTTTATTGTTTAGATTTAATTATTTAAATCTTTTATTATCTAAATAAATGACTAGAATTATATAATCGATCTTATCCGTGTTAGTCTTCTATTTATTTATATATCAGAAGATAATAATAACAAACTAGAAGATATTTACGCAAATACAAACTTCATATAACTTTTTGAAGAAATCTATTCATATTACTTCTCAGATCGATCAAACTGAAGAAATTCGTTGAATCTTCATCCCTAATTATGAGAAAATAGGTTAGTAATTATTTGAATTTTGAAGTATACATTCTCCCCAAACATCTAGACGTCTCCTTTCCTGGATTCACCTGTTTAAAAAATTAATTTACCCATTAAAACTTCAATTCATAATAATGTAATCATGTTTATACTCTTTAATAAAAAAATTATAACATTAGATTCAGTTTTTTATCCTTTTTAATTTAAGATCAAACTTAGACGAATTTTTAAAAACTTTTTTTTATTAAAAAATGCATGTCAATGTAAGTGCAATTTCAAAGATGCAAGTGCTTCTAAATTGAAAAAACAAAACAGAAAAAGTTACAACTATTTTATGAAACTTGCTTGATTGGTTTCGGTAGCGAATTCAGGATTTAGACATACTAGAGTCTAACGTAGTTAATATGACAAAACAAACTGTGAAAAGATCAAGCAATGGGCAGTATAGTCATTATAGTTATGTGTTGGATCATTGTTAATATCATATGTTAGAAGAGTATCAAAAATACTAAATTAAATATCTATTTATAACATGCAACTATAATAAAGTATTTGCATTTGTGTTTTGGAAATAACGTTTAAACTAGATCTACCAATCTTTTTAAAAGAAGCTTTATATTGTAATTCAAATATAAACACGAATATAATAATTCAAAAATAATGAAATACTTAATTAGGCGGGCACATAGTAGACAAAAAATCCATCGCATCCCGGTATCTTCGTCCTATATAAAAATTAAAACAGTAAGACGGATGATTTGTACATAACAAATTTGTAAGGAGTAGAATATTGAAAAAAAAATGTGTGAGCATGCTACAAGTTACAAATCCATTTAGCCATGTGAATGTTGAAGGCATCGAGATACAATGCAAAATACTTGCTTGAAATAGTTAATTAAGTAAAAGATTCTTAAAATTCTTAAGATTAGAGGTGTTCTTAAAGGATTCTCAACTCACACGTACACTCATTCAGATTCAGTAGATCATAAATGCTAATATCCAAACACAAATGCAATAAAATGGAGAAAGAGTATGAGGGTGAAGATGTAAATGGGGATGTGGGTATTTTTGTTTTTAAAAATACCTTTTTATTTTTTTAAATTAAAATACCATAAATTTTTTTATATTTCTTATTCGCATTTATACCCTTAAAAACTCTTAATTTTAAGTAACTTGAATGTACTAAAATACCCCTTTTTAACTATTTCATTCTCTCTCATAATTTACGTTAACTTTTTATCTATTTAAAATACTCATTTTTAATCATTTCCTCTCTCTCCTAATTTACTTTAAATTTTTATCTATTTAAAATCTCTCTCTAACACTAAAACACCCTCACACACAAGCACAATTATCCACTCACATCAACATAATTTTCAAAATCTTATTAACTTCTCTCTCCTTATTTCATAAATATAAATCTTTTTCTTATTTAAAATCTTTTAGAATTTATTTTTAAAATTAATAAAATAGTTGATGCAAATAAAAAAACAAAAAAAAAAACTGTCATTGTACGATACTTTTTCGTGACATTGAATTGAGCGAATAACATATCATTACATTTTTAAAAGCAACATGATGTAAAATAGAAACTACTTGCCGCTGCAGCATTGCGCGGGTATCTTGCTAGTATATATAAAAGAATGTTCAATATAGTTCATACATAATTCATAGTACTAAGAGACTAATTTTAGCATTTGAATCAATGATATTAATGGTCCAGATTACATTTTAAAATTTTGCACAGAGTGATATTTTCGTAATTTACATGTGATGTTTTTACAAATCACATGTGATTGTATACTGAATCACATGTGATTGAATTTTAAAATTTAGGACTATTTTTTTTACATAGACTTTATTAAACACAACTCTATGTGTGTGTGTATATATATGTATATATATATATATATATATATATATATAGTGAAAGATTTATTTGAGAACCGTTTTTATTACGAGAACCGCGAGAACCAATCTTAGCCATCCAATTCCCCTCCTTCAATTGGATTGCCCATCTATGAATTCCTTACATGCACCATGCCACATTCAATTCCCCCACGCTCTTCATCCATGAATTCCATTATCCAAAATGAACGGCTAAGAGTGGTTCTCGCGGTTCTCGCAATAAAAACGGTTCTCAAATGAACCTTCCCCTATATATATATATATATATATATATATATATATATATAGGCAAAAGTTCAAACGAGAACTGTTTTTCGTACGAGAACCGCGAGAACCAATCTTAGCCGTCCAATTCCTCCTTTTCAATTGGATTGCCCACCCATGAATTCCTTACATGCACCCTGCCACATTCAATCCTCCCACGCTCTTCATCCATGAATTCCATTATCCAAAATGAACGATCAAGATTGTTCTCGCAGTTCTCGTACGAAAAATAGTTCTTGTTAGAACCCTCCCTGTATATATTTATATATATATATATATATATATATTATATATAGGGAAGCGTTCAAACCAGAACTGTTTTTCGTACGAGAACTGCGAGAACCAATCTTAGCCCTTGATAAAACTTAATCAATGGCTAAGATTTTGTGGCAGCTCATTAATGACGCTTTAATGAAGGTTATTTCGTGAAAATCAAGTCTCGCAAATTAATAACGGCTCATCCGGACGCAATTCACGGTTGGGTAAATATATAAATTACCAAACTACCCTATTAATGAGTTATTAATGACGTTAAAAACAGTTTTTGTACGAAAACTTAACAGTTCTCTTTTAAACTCTTGCCTATATATATAACATGATACACACGCGAAACATTTCTTATTATTGTTAATGATGGCTGGTATGCTTATTTATGAAGTTTAATTTCCTTAATTTGTGTATATATAGCCTTCATGTCTTAGATATTGACTACCCTAGAAATTACATATTATTATTTTCATACTTTTAAGGACAAGAAGTACCGATCCTGATGCTTAAAGGAACAACACCAACAGCCGATCGATCAAGTGATGATCAAATTAATTAATGTCGCCAAATATATATATATATATATATATATATATATATATATATATATATATAGATCGAATATTAATAAAATTCCAATTCGATCAATAAGTACCAATCAAGTTTAATTACCTTCATTAATTAATTAGATATAGTAATTAATGTGGAATTAATTAGTTTTTAATTTCTTTATATATATGAATAGTCGAATCAATAATGTCTTGCATGTTGGCTGAAATTAAAGCTTCTTTCATGCATATATACCTTATATATACTTAACACAAGAATATATCATATGAAACATGACACGAATATTAATTAATCGATCTATTTCAAGAACCTTTCGTCTTCTCCAAGAGCTTACCCGAATAATCGAATTTTACTATTTGAAGCCCTTTTCAAACAACGCCGATCGATTAGATTCTTTCCTTATTAACGAATTGAATTTGGGTTTTGTGTATAATCTATGTGATCATTTAATTATAAATTAAACAAAAACACAAGCGTTTTCTGACCAAGGTTCCAAAACACAAGTATCTTAACAATATAAAGCTAACACCTGTGCATAATATATATGGTGATAAGAAGTTATAGAAGATTCATGAAGAACTCAAGAACACATTCTAACACACACTATTTCTTTCTAATATGATCTGAATATATGAAAATCTTAAGATTCAAATTTGACACTTGAATCTATTTATACAAAGAGAAATAAATATAAAAAGCCTCAAAAAAATAATATCTACCAAGATGTCCTTTGTCTTTCCACTATCTAACGATATTTGATTAAACTAATTTATTACAAAATGGTAAATACAAAATATTGGAATATAGAAAACAATAAAATATATTCGTGACACTTTATTTATTATTAACTTTAGATGGTTATATGTCAAAAGTTTTATGTTGTTTGATTCTTCGATTCATTTTGTAGTTTCATTATACAATATATAAATTGAGAAAGAATGCATGATAACATAGAATTGATATAAATTCTATAAATTTGGTACAATATATACCGCGAGAACCAATCTTAGCCGTTTATTTGGTAAGTGAAATTCATGGATGGAGAGCGTGAGAGGGTTTGAGTGTGACAAGTTGCATGAGATGAATTTATAGGTGGGTGATGACATTGAAAGAGGAAAAATTAGACGGCTCAAATTGGTCCTCGCGATACTCGAAATAAAAACGGTTTTCAAATAAAAACTTGTTTATGTTCGCAAGTAAAGGAAAGCTTTTTAAAATACCCTTTTTATAACTTGACCAATATAAACAAGATTTTGATCAGAATTATCTGAGCTATTACAAAATTAATTAATACCTAAACTAATCATGCATCAAACCGCATAATTAAGCCAATGAAAATTCGCTATATACAATGTGGCTAGAAAATAACAAAGCCGGTTGACAATTTTCTAAATTTTGGGCCAATTCAATCGTCACACTCACATACACATGGATTTCTTAATTATTCTCGTATTTTTCTGTGATTTTTGATTTTCTGAAAGTATTTTATTTCGACTTTCCGTTCGTTTAGTGGCCGGAACCACTGTTTAGGAAAAACAAAGATGTAACAAAGGGTTAATTTGTGGTGTAACAAAGATGTGAAAAACACTTTTTATTTTCTAGAGAGGGAGAGATGAATATATGGTGTTGGGGGGTAATTAGATAATTTGATGATGATAATGATAGTTTAATGACGGTGGAGATAAGAGGGAGACGTTGAACTTGATCGTTGCGTACTTGCGTGTAAGGACTTTAGAGGTGTTTTGGCGGTTTTGGTGGAACGATAACACGATAAAATTCGTTCGGTCACATCCTTATGTACCAAAAAAGAAAAAACAAAGTATCGGGTGCCACCTAAAAGTCAAAATAGTAGTAGAAAATCAAAAATCATAAGAAACAACCGCGTGTCAACACCGCATTGAGCCATTTCAAAATCACCAAAAACAAGATAACCGCCAACGTCTGATTGACTTTGGCAGATTTCCGGCCATGTGGCGAATTAACATTGGTCCACGAGGTTTGACGAATTTGAGTAGTAATTTTGTAAAATGTACTTGTGCTAATTTTGACCGTTTTATGTAAAAAGACTTGCTATACATTAATTTTTTACAAACAAAACTTTCGCAAATTTACAAATAAAATCTCAAAATGATCGAGATACATATATAAGAGTTAAAAAATATTTACATTATTGTACGTATAAATCAATTTATTATGTATGACTAAAATATACTGTTAACAAGTTATTTTTTTTAATAAAATTGGTTTTAAGTTTCAAACTCACACATAGAATTGTCTTTGTCTTGTAGGTGCTTGCGAAAGACATCAAATGTTTCTTCTACATGTTGTGTTAGATATCTTAAGGAGAAGATTAACCACACGTGCATCTTTTGTACACATAGTTTTTTTATTTTTGTAAGTTATTATATATATATATTCTGAAACAAATATATATATATAATATAAATCGAAAAGAAAACTTTCATAGAAACAAAGTTAAATTCACACCATATTTATCACCTAAAAGTTGCAATTATCAAACTAACACATAACAACTTTGTGATAAATACTATAGAAAATACAACTAATTACAAAAAAAAAAAAAAAGAAAATAAAAAGAAAAAGATGCATATCTGTTTCTTTTTATGGAACCCTAATCATTTGCTAGCCCTACAACAAACTGGCATTGGTTGTCCGTCCTTCAAGGGTCACTTTGTAGCTTTATTTTTCTCATATCCTCCTTTTTTTTCCTTTCCTTTTCAACTTTTTTTTCATTGTACTTCTACTTCACTACTCCCATACGTGGCTTATATATATTCCTCACTAGAGCTTCAATATTTTTAATTAACTCTTCAAGCTTTTTCACTATTTTGATTAGTCTGGTTTAACCAAAATAACGAAAAAGCTTAAGAATAATAATAATACATCCCTATATATATATATATATTCTTTTGGGAAGAACAACGTACCAATAGGAGGGCGTCATCAGTTTATGTTATGTTTACAAAGGTTTAAGATTTCAGTAACACGTACGTACGTTAATTATACATGTCTATTTGAACGTGCTTCCGAAATTTGGCCCCCAATAATCAGGTGCGGTCTCGGTAGCAACCGGGAAAGTAACCGATACGGGCACAAGGCAAAGTCCTCGGCTCCTTAAGTCTTTTTGTTTAGCTTCTTCCATGTTGTCCTTCACTTTGTGGTGTATCTACATTAAGATGCGTTTTTATGTTAATTACTACATAATTAAGGTCACATTTCAAATGTTTGGAAGAAGAATTAATTAAGATTAATTAACATAAGTAGTAAAAACAATTAATATATAGCAGGTATATGCCTCACTTGTTGCATTTGGGTCGTAGTAGTAGCTCCATTTTTCATATACGGCGTACTTAGAACCTGAAAAAGCATCATATATATATATATATATATATATATATATATATACATAAGCAAAGCACTAATTAAACTTGATGTGTATATATATAAAGTTATATAAAACGGACGTACATACTAACTAGGATTTGTCCTAGTGGTATGGAGGGTTTTAATTACCACGCTGTGAGGTCTCGAGTTCGAGCCTCATTGTAGGGGTTTCCAAAAACAATGAATAAGGGTTTATTCCCTCTTAACTTTGTTGTTCAAAAAAAAAAAAACGTACGTACATTGACTTGATCGTGAAGGTGCTTAATGTACTCGATGGCTTCATGGAGAACGGATGCCGTATCAGTCTGTAAATTTAATTTAATTATCGTTATAATTGGTGATAATATATAGTTTCCGATATATATATATATATATATATATATATATATATATATTAAGCAAATGTAACTAGCGCAGTAAGACTTAATTAAGATACTAATTGATCGATATATACCTTTCCGAAAGGGGAAACTAATTGCTGAAGTGCAGTGACACGATCCCCCAGTTTCTCTTTTCGTACCTTTAGTAAAACCGATGATTAAGACTTCATTAATTAGGGTCTGTACGAATTAATTTCCGCTTCAATTAAATTTTACAAAACTAATTATTTCGGCTGAAAATGTACTCTAATTTTCGACAAACGCTTTGAAAATTCATTTAAGTAATAAGAAAATATTAATATACCAATAAATTTCCTATGAAAATTGCTATTGTTGGAAATCTATAAGAAATTTCCTTGATTTTCGATTCAATGGATATTCGTTTGTGGTTAAGTTATTGGAAATCTCTAGTAAATTTGTTGCTAACTGCTAATACAATTTGTTGTTGGAAATTTTCAACCGAATTTTTTCCTTAAGAAATAGTGTTGGTGATGCTCTCTTTTCTAGTAGTGACACGTACCTTAAATGTTGGCAATGGCGATGGTGTTTCTAAACGAGGTCGCTTGAATGCAGGTTCACATGAACTTTTCTTCAATGATGATCCCAACTCCCGAATTTGTTCATTTTGAGACTAAAAAGACAAATTTCTTAATGAAACCCTAGCTAATATTGATGAACATGTAAAAAAAAAAAACTAAACTAAACTAAACTTTTTTTCTTTAATTTGTTTACCTTGATGTTAGGGCAATTTGTGGGAAGAAAGCTTGAGTGCGTTGAAGCTAAAAAAGCAGCTGCTCGATTATTATCGTTTAAATCCAGGGCTGATGCGTTCCAGAAAGGCGTTTTGTTGGCTAAGCGTAAACCTCCGGTAATAATATTATGCTGTTTTGGCATGCTTGAAACTGGATTAAATTCGTTTAAATTCGCTTGAAAATCATAAACCGGTTGCTGTGGCGGCGCTGCTGCTGCTGGCGGCGGTGATGTAGTAGTACTGTCGAATAAAGTTTGTAACAAACTTGAAGGATAACCACATGAATTATGTTCTTGTTCCATACCAAAATTTAGTGAGTTGTGGGCGGCGCCTGCTGGTAAGTTGTTCAAGATTTCCGGTAGGGTTTGATTGTAAGTCTCTTCATTTCTTCCATTACTGATAAAATTTTCAAAGTAAATATCAATGATATGATTATATGAGATTCGTTTTTGCTTCATATAATTACAAAAGATATCTATGGACCATTTTTGTTAGTGGAATTAAAAGTTAGCTAGAATCAATCATTGAGAAAAAAAAAACGAAGCGAATTAAAAGAAAAACAAATTAAAGCTATTGTAGTACGCTTACACTAATAAAGTTTGATTCCAACTGGTGGTTGTTGATGCAGGTGAAGAAGTTATTATCTGAAAGGCAGGATCCGGCGACATAGTGGTGGCGCAGCCATCAGAAGACTCATCGGTTGACCTTGTCTTTACGTTCACAAAATCATTTTGCCAGCAGCCACCAGCGTAGTTGGCTATAAACAATGAGCCGTTGAAGGTGGCTCTTGGTGAACTCCACCAGCTTTCGCCGCACACCTCCGCCTGAAATTCTTCTGCCATGTATAATTTTCCACCTGATCTTGAATGAATTGATCTTCTATTGTACAATTAAACACTTGGAAGTTGGAAGAAAGTGGGTATATATAAGTTATATATATATATGTGTATATATACATATATATATATATATATTATTAACTAAAATTAATGTATGTGAAAGTGTGAAACATTTGGGAATGTATGTATAGAGAGAGTAAACTCCTGGAATTTGGTTGACATTTGAAAGTGATAAATTAAGTCAAAAATATATTGATTTTTAATTTGAAATTTCAAAGATTGGTATCTTTAAATATAATATTTAAATAACTAGTTTCATTATTTCATCTTTTTAGTACTTTAACATTTTGTTCTTTGACAATAATTTTTATATATTCCTACCAGTTGCTTTATATTTATAGATCGTGAGTTTCCAAAATTTATGAATTTTATATTTAAAATTACACATATACATCTTTTTTTAAAATCTTATAATTTATTGGCATTTTTCTTTATAAAAGCATAGTTTATTGTCATTGTATATGTAAAAGGTACATAATCCTAGCTAAGGTTGAGCAGTTTTTGGTTTAAATGATATGTTGGCTTATTTGTAACCCGAATGAAGATTTTTTTCTGTTTAGGTCTTTTGGCGCACTCTAAATATAATAAAATTCCGGTATTGGTCTGAACTTGTTCAAAACTTTTAAAATATCCGATCATATCCAGACCGAACAAATGTATTAGAGATTAAGATTACGTAGACTTTCTTCTACGTGCATTATTTTATCTAATTTGAATATTATAAATACTATTATCCTAAGGATCAATTCTTTTACATTGACCATATTCAACACTTTATCTTACTGTTTATTTGATCAAGCACATGTTTGAGTTTATTTCATACATGACTTACTTACATTAAGAAATGTGCAACATTTGAAGTTAATTAGTTATATGAACAAAGTTGTACGTCATTGTATATGCCTGAAAAAGGTGTTTAATTTATAATAATCCTACGGCTGATCAATCTTTTGTAATCAATTATCTAATTTTGAGTTCTAATGTCACAAACTCCAAATCATCCCAACATCTTCCAATATTTGGAAATACAATCAATGAAGTTAACTTTCAACCTACTTTCAAACCGAAATGGGTGTTTATGCCTCCAACGCAATTAGTGCAACAACATTGATGCAATCACACAAAACTTGATTTTCAAAGTACAACTGACTTGCTCATAAAGAGCTGAAAAACCTTACTAGCTAGGAAACATTAATAGAAATTGAGCGCTAACCCCAACCTGCAGAATCATCTCGAAGACGTACTGGAGACATATGAAGAAATGCAGGATGGATAAAAGAATAAACACTTTTGGAAACTTGTTTGATTGATGTTTCGGAGGACGCATAAGTAAGTCCCAAACAGCTGACCTTCTTGGTACAAAATCATGCATGGATCGTTTCAACCATTCCTCTCTCACAAGTTTCGTTTACATCCACACGAATTTGGGTAGGAACCGAGGAAGTGGTGAATCCAATGCTGACGTCCTCACTGCATTTCAATATTAGGAATTTTGAGTTGTCATCTGAAGTAGATGAACCTAAGTCTACGTATCCAATGATAGAGAAACATATCATCATGTGGTATGTATAATGATATTCTAACTCTTTGACAATAACTTTTTAGCAAAGACTTTGATTTATGAAGACAAAGAAATCAAACTTCTCATATGAAAACCGAGAAAAAACGGACGTTTAGAGGGAACAGTTTATGTGCATCTTTGATCGGCTAACGATAATATAACGAAATTGGCCATTTTGGAAAATATATGTAACTAAAATAAAAAAAATTAGAAAAGAAAGGGATAAAAAAATGTAACTAAAATAGAGAATGAAAGATTTGACGATCGTTGCCTTATCAAAGGTCAAGTTGTCGTAAAAAGAAAGTCATGAAGCCCTCCTAAAATCAAAAGCTTCTACTAGAAAAAATATAAATTATAAAAAAAAAACTATAATCTTAATTTTTAGGATTTTTTTAATTTTTTACTTTTCTGTATTTATTAATCAATGTAATTTTTTGGTTTCTGAATACTAATATACATACATATACATATATATATATATATATATATATATATATATATATATATATATAATTAACAGATTCTTTAAAAAATGGTGACAAGATGTGATGTAGTAAAAATAACAACCACGGATTCACTTGCCCCTTAGTCTAGAAGTTTAGAGCATTTTTAATTTGGTGATGTTCCAAAAAATTAGAACATCTTTGGAATGAGTACGTAGGTAAAAACTAAAAAATCATATTTAATTAAATTAACTTTAAATCTCCTCAAATAAATAAGGGCAAATTGCATGAAAATGCAATTAACTTTGTCTTAGTTACTATTGTATACAACCAACTTTTTTTTCTTAAAAACAATACATCAACTTTCATAATTCTTTCATTGTATGCAAATAACTTTTTTCTGTGTCTAGCTTTTAGTTACTATTATATATATTGAACTTTGTCATAATTTCTATAGTATATAATAACTTGCATACAATAAGAGGATTATAAAACTTGATTGTATTATTTTTAAAAATAAAAAATTCATTATATATAATAGTAACTAAGATAAAGTTAATTGTATTTATGTGCACTTTACCCAATAAATAAAGACACATATTTTAGCGAATACCAATAAATAAAGAATAGTTTTAATTTATTTGTATAACTAACATATATATATATATATATATATATATATATATATATATAAATATAAAGTAGGTAGGGGAATTTTGAATAGAATTTGTCTGTATTAATTTATTCAAATATAAACCTGCTTTAATAGGTGAAGATAAAAAATAATCCTTTTATTGTCACCTTTTTTTTTTCTTTATATAATAAAAAGAAGTTGAAAATTCTAGTTGCTTAAAGACAAAGGGATGGGTATGATATGGTTGCCACGTCAGCATATATTTTGGACGAATATATAATTTATCTTTTTTTGTCTTTATTGAAATCTACGGTTGAAATTAATGTAGTTAATTACTTACTTTTGATTGAGCAGAATTAAAGTGATGTATCAATTGGCGGAATAAATAATCTATATCTGAGGCTAGCAATTTTTAAGTCAAAACATTGTATAATTTTCTTATCAAAGGGCTGATCGATGTACGTAATATGTTTTATAGATTTTGGATATTTTAATCAGAAACAATAAATGGTTTCACGTGTGTATACGAAAACTGCGAGTACCAATCTTGGCCATTTAAATGGTAAGTGAAACTCATGGATGAAGAGCATAGGGGGATTGAGTGTGGTAAGGTGCATGTAAGGAATTCATGGGTGGGTAATCCAATTGAAGAAGGGGAAATTGGACAGCTAAAATTGGTTCTCGCAATTCTCGTACGAAAAACAGTTCTCATTTGAACTTTTTCATATATTATATGGAATTTTATTTTGGTAACGTATTGACATATGTTTTGTCTAGCTAAACTTAATTTAGACCCAGTGAGTCGGTGACATGTATAATGATTGTTTGGTTGTTTTATATCTTAGTGTCAAGAGGTATTCGTGTTATTTACAACTTTTTATTTTTTAATTGTAAGAACGTGATATATTATGCCGACATACTCGTCTATGTGTTTCTTTCAAATGTAGTTGTAAATAAAATAAGCTTAGGTTAAGAAAAAACATATCAACTTGTAACAACTCGTTACACAAGGAAACATGAATGAAAGTTTAAGTACTTTAATTATATGCTTAAAGTTATGAGCTATTAATACCTTTCACTATGGTTTTAAATTGATTTTGAAGTTATTGGCCCAGTCCATACCTTTTTGAATTATGGGGTGTTATTGATTAAATGAAGACAAATGGAAGATCAGGAGTAATGAACCCAAAGATGTAATACAATGGATATTGAAATGAGTAGGAAACCAAAAGAACTTGAAACTTGGCATCCGTTCGGATAATTAAACCTACATTTGGACCGGTTGAGATCACCCTAAATGGATAAAAACCGAATTACCGAACTTTTCGGCGAAAAATAGTGGTAATTAACAATGAAGTTACCATAAGCTCGTTTTAGGCAAATATCCCCCATCACGAGCTATTAAGCTCATTACTAAACTATTGGTAATTAAACTATTGCATCAAGTTCGTGTGTGGTCTGGAATCCACGAGTTCATGGTGTTGGTAACTAGTTTAACAACACATTGCTTGTTTTTAATTTTCAACCAATAAAATTTTAAAAAAATAGTTGTTTAGGTATAGTAATGGTATTAGTGCATGTTAACACATTGAAATGTTAGTGATGCTTATATAACAATTAATGATGATAGCAGGATCGTTAAAAGAAAAACAAGATCGTTAAAAGACTTAATTACTTGATGAACCTACACTCTTTGATGGGTAAAATGATGTTTTTATATAGTGAATTTTGTTACATGAGTAATCAAGTATCACAATGAGATTCAACAACGAATTATGAGTGGCAGATTACACCAATATATTCAGAAATAGCAACGATGTATAGAATAAACAAAGAAAAATGATGTATCTTTTTATTATTTGTTTCTATTTTATTATCATACTTACCACAAGATGACATGTTGAATATATTAATTCTCATTTCTCTCTCTTCATTGATTTTGATACTCATGTTGATCTTGTAAGTAAGAGGATAGGTAAAAAAAAAGAATATATCACCTTTCATAATCAAATATTGATAAAATTAAAGTATTTCACTTTAGCTTATGTATTAGTGAAATTTTTTTGAGGTTTTAATATATTTGATTTAATATGACATTTTGATTTGGTAAAAATGATATTTATAAATTATGATGAAACAATTAATATTTATTTAAATTAGTGTTTTATTTATATTTAGGGAAGGCAATTTATACGGGAAATTTGGCTTTTACGTTGAGGGTGCTTAACAACTCTGGCAGCCATCGGAGAAGTCAAACTACGGTGGCGAATGGTCAATGGATTATGCAAACAAAGAAAGCTAGGGAAGTAAATATGGTAAAGGTTGATGAAGAGTTGACCGCTTAAATCGGTAAAAGACACCAAGGGTTCCTTTCTATTTCGTGTTACTTGCATCCACTCTTCGTTTCCCTCTTCTTGTCTTCTTGTAGCATGGGGGAATGTTCATGGTTCTTCAAATTGCTGAAATTACAAATTCACCCCTCACAATACAAATGTCATAACCAAAGGGTATGTTCTATTGTAAAATTCAATTTACCCTCTTAGGCCACCCGTATGGGGCAAAACACACCCCCTTGGCTTCAAATCGGGTTTCTCGGGTAACTAGGGAACATCCGTACGCCCCCAATCTAGTAGGCGGTTTGGTTTTCCACACCCAATCTCACCCGAAACACTTAACTTTTTTTAATCGCCTGAAGGTAACTTTTTTTTTAATATTTAAATGCCATTGTACACACACACAGCGAAAAGTTCATTTGAGAACAGTTTTTATTGCGAGAATCGCGAAAACCAATCTTAGTCGTCCAATGAGATTGCCTACCCATGAATTCCTTACATGCAGCTTCCCATACCCAATCCCCCACGCTCTTCATCCATGAATTCCATTTACCAATTGCACGACTAAGATTGGTTTTCGCGATTCTCACACTAATAATGGTTCTCAAATGAACCCTCCCCCACACACATATATATATATATGTATGTATATATTCCTTTCTACCCTATAAACACATCATTCAACACTTTTAAAAATTTCACCCCAACACTTCAAAATTTTATCTTCTCCTTATTCTTCCATTTAACACTTCAAAATTTTAGGGTGTCATGCTTCACGTAATTACACTAATCACACTATATCATGTTATCTTTTTTTCATGTTACATAAATAGTCACACCTATGATGTTAGATTCGTATGTGATCTCATGAATCAAAAGTTAATATTAAAAATATATGATTAGACTTAATTCAGTTATAAGTATGGTGATCTTATAAATCAAAAGTTAATATTAAAAATATATGGTTAGAGATAATTCAGTTATAAGTATTGGTTTAAATTCATTAATTGTCGGTTATGTTTTTAATATTTATTTGTTTAAATTCATTAATTATGGACTTAAAGGAAGGGTATAAAAGAGGGGTGTTTTAGTAAATTTACTCTTCTTAAAATTAAGAGATTTTTAGGTGGTAAATACATTATATAGGAGTAAGATATATATATCGTGTGCTTGCGAGAGTGTAAGTATATATGAATGTAGGCACGTATGTTTGTATTTATGTATGCGTGAAAGTATGTATATATGTAGGTGAGTATATGAGTGTAAACATGAAACATTATTTTAATTTTACTTGTCTTTTTGAACTTCAAAATTAAGACTCATACCTAGAAAGTCCTATCCCTCAACTCTAATTTTAGTTCTTCATGTCTTCATATCTAGTTATGTACTTATGTCCTCGGAGAGTTGTAATTTCTCTATGTTGAGCCTCAACCTGTGTGTAGTCTCCTCCTGACATAGCCAAACATATGCAATATTCTTTATCTCAACTTGGCTATGAATCTATGATAGACACAACTCCTAGTACATCCTTAAAGGTTCTGTTTGGAATCTTATCCAACAAGGTCTTGCCACAATGGTAAGTCCACCTTCACTCGTGATTTTAGCCACATCCATGATCGCATCCTTATCTCCCTCCTTTAACTTCCAACACTCTATCCTGTGGAGCAAAGTTGATCTAATTGCTTCTAATATTACTTATGTTTATCCACACCAGAGTTTTTAAAACCTACCTCTATATCGTACGTAGTTTCTATTAATATTTTCTATGTAGTAATAATAATACATTTATACCGGCCGTCGATCATCTAATTAACCAAAAGTAGCCATGCATACAACCATATGTGAGCAAACCAAGCATCTTTTGACAGCAACAAAATCCCACCGTATGTGTTATATATTTGACCGGCACTGATAGCATCACTACATCGTCGTCGTTCTCGACCACCTACTACATGTAAATATTTTAACATATATAAAATGAAGTTATTATATGATATGATATATTATAAAAGAAAAGCTTAAGTGATGGAGGAAACAATGGTGAGTGGGGAGACTAAGTGAGGGTCCTAAAAATATTGCTATTCTACACATTCTTTCTAGTTGTCAATAGAATACTCATTGGACCTCCATCAATGAATTGAATGGCCGCCCATATTTTCTTATTTCACACCATTATTTATATATATCCTTTTTTTATTAATTTCTGGATGAAAAAAAAAATGACTGATCATTCATTTAAACTTTATAAACCTATTTTATTTACATGTTTCATTCGGCTTTGTTTAAATCATTTATATTTGTCTATAATTTACAGTGACACACGAAATACAAAAAAAAGTAATTAGATCTTATAGTTTGTGATCTGTAAATTTATATTATATTAAATTATATACAGATATTCTTCAAATTTTGCTTCATGTTTCTTAAATAATTTAAATTACGAATAAAAATCGGTTAAATCGAGGCAAATTGCCACATCTCGATTACCTGGTTTTATTGTATTTTGTTCAATAAACTAAACAAATACCTATATTGTTGATTGGAGTTTGAACTATTTTTGCTATTTACTTGTAGAAATTAGGATGTTTGCATCATAAATCTCTATGATATTGTATTATAGTTCAAACATTCTAATTTTTATAATACTAAAAATATACTTCAAACATCATATATCAACTATAATATTAATCTAGGCTTTCGTGTAGTTTATAGAACAAAGAACAGTAAAACCAGGTCTGATAATGATTTTAGGTCACTGGTTCAACTAGATTGGATTGGTTCCAGCCTATATAAGCCCGTTCTCCGAACCTGTTCACAGATCAACCGACCGCACTCGGTTTTTAAAATATTAAAAAACTTTGTTCCCCTAGTTTAAAGAAATAAGACCTGAAAGTGTTAAGGTACCGTAATTTTTTTTCCGAGTTTTAAGCTATCATGCTTTTCATTTTAGAAATAACATAAGTTTTAAGCTATCATGCTTTTCATTTTAGGAATAACATAAAACTCTAGAGAAAATAATGAGAAGTAATAGGAAGTATGATGCCTAATATATAAGCTAAAAAAGTAGAATAAATAATTTGGAAAAAAATATAAAAGCTGAAAACTATTAAAGTCATTTTTCAATAATATAATACTTTTTATATATATATATATATATATATATATATATATATATAAAGTAGAACTTTGAGAAAAATATGAAAGTTAAGAACTAATCAAATCAGTTTTTCTATACAAATATTAGCACATAACCTACTTATAATAGTTTGTGTAGATATAATAGCAAGTTTTAAAAAGTATACTGTATTAATAATTAAGTTTTTTAAAATTTAATTTATATAATAAAAAATATATATCAAAGGGCTTATAATATAGCGGTATGAGGTGTGTTAAGTGATTCTTATAGTTATGAGTTCAAGTTTCATAGTTGACATAAGGTGTAGATTTAGTAGTAGAATTAGAGTGTGTGTGTATTTTGTTGTTCTAACAGTAATAATAATAATGACTAGATTTTATGTCTGTATGATACATGATTTTTAAAAAAATGATAAATATTAAATATATATTGATAAAAATATATTAAATAATTATAAAATACGAAATAAGTAAGAATTAAACATAGTAACAAACTATGTCAATACCTAGACTAGAGGTGAAAGAGACACGATTGTATTTCTTGTATAAACCATCGATAATTATTGTCACAATTAGATCAATAAGGTCAAGTGTTTATTGTTTAAAAAAATTAACAGTTATCCAAATTGGTTATTAGATGTCTTTTAGTATGAGGACAATATGTTTATTTTTTATACTAACAGTTATCCAAATTGGCTGTTAGATGTCTTTTAGTATGAGGACAATATGGTCATTTTTTATAATTTCTGTTAATTAATTTTATTCAAGAAATTCATCTCTTCCGATCTCATTTTCTGAAAAAAAAGCCTCCATCGACTTTCCCCTACCCTCTGTTAACCAACTGCCATCATCACCATCGATAAACACCACCATAGTAAAAGTCTCCGGTCATCCACCATCATTGACCAACACCACCAAGAAGTGATTTAGGGTTCCGATTTCCTGGTTTGGTGGCGATTTTAATAGGTTAAATGACGATTCAAGGTCATCAATTTGTTAAGGTTGCAGGTGATGAAGCCGACAATTGGTGTTTGAAGAACGACCGCCTCTTGTTGGTGTCCCTTGCCGGTGTCGACCACCATCTCACGAACCATGGTCTTCGTCCCTTCTTAAAGCACGACAAACACACCGATAGAGGTGTCCACCATCGATGATGGCAGATCTACAAACACATTGATATGGGGTGTTCATCTGTTTGGTTCTAATTGATCTTGGAATCATAAAAACAGATTGTGGATGCATTATTGAAAGGTTGTTCGAGACCAAGAAGCAGAAATAATAGCGGATTCATAGCTTCCAGGGATGTGATTAGTTCTTGTATTCAATTAAAATCCAACCTTTGACAGCCACGAATCCTAACTGTGATCTTTCTCTAACAATCGATCAGTTTTCTAGTTTTTCTTTCATATTTGAGTTTTTAGGGTTTTTTTGGGTTTCTTTGATTTCTAGGTTTTTGTTTATCAAAATCTAGATTTCTTTCTCTCAATCGATCTGTTAATCATGGATTGGGGTTTTGTTTATTAGGTTTGTGCTTTTTGAATTGGTTTGAAGATGAATAGAGTTTATGGTTCTTATTGCTCATATTTAAGAATAGAGTTTATGTATGGGGTTTTCATATCTTCAATCTCGTACATTCTTTTTTCAATTTAGAGTTTATTCAATCTAATTGATTTGGTCTCTTCTTGTTTTGATTTGGTAAATCAAAGTTGTTATATGAAGATTGTTCATGATCTTGATTTGTTTTTGTTTAACAATGAATTTAATCACAAGTTTAATGTATTTAGTTTTATTTAATAATATGTTAATTACAATTAAAGGTATTAATAATCTTTAATAAGAAAAAGTACATAGAAATCATGTTTGGAAGAAATAAGCAAGTAAAATGACCAAAACACCCTCATACTAAAAGATAACTAACAGCCAATTTGGATGACTGTTAGTGTAAAGGACCAATCAAGTATCAAAAATACAACCATAGTGACATGTAATGTAATTTTTGATCTTAAAGTACTAAACCAATAACTTTTGACAAACTACAAGCAGCATTTTAGTAGTTTATTCTAAAATATTTTAAATTGATACAATTAAGAACTGGTTAAATATGATATTTTAATATTTTATAAAAATAAATGTGATATTTGAAAGTTAGGTTAAACAGATATGATTTTTTAAAGTTTGAAGAGCATATATGAAATTCTTCTAATAATTTTGATCAATAAAACTCAAAAATAAAAATCAAAATTTAATTAAAATGGATAATTAAAATTAAATAATTAAATTTATTTTATTAAATAAAGAATTATAATCATCTAATTTTATACATGTTAGTCATTTAGATATAGATTACAGAAGAAACCCCAACTTTAAACAAATAAAAACTTAAGCGTATTTGAAATTAATAAAAAGACTTATGATGAAATAATTGAAAAATAATGTGTTTTTAAAATAATGACCTTCTTGTGATGAAATAATGAAAACACATTGTCGGAAATGAGCGCAGAACTCAAAATATGAAAAATATAAAAAAAAAAATTCTCTTCCTTTGTTTTCTTTTTATCCAAGAAAGATTCTCTTCCTTTCTAAAAATTATTTATTTATTTATACACATTTAAGTATAATGTTACGTTTACTTCCGGAAGAATTTTTTTTTTCTCAAGAAATATTTTTCAAGAAAATCGAAAAATAAAAAACGTGTTAACTTAAACATATTTTTTCAGGTTCTCTTTCTTTTTTAAACAATTTTTCTAAGAAAAGTAAACATGTTTTTTTTTTCTAAATGATAAAAACTTATATCTTTATCCAAATATTTTTCTATTTTTCTAGAAAATAAAACTTTAGGCTGCGTTTAGTTGCAGGAGATTTTTTTTTGTTTTTCGTAAGATTCTAAATAACGCGAGGCGTAACATGGCAGAAAGGTTAAACCTTAAGCCTTGGAAGCCATGGTGAGGTCACGGCGTTTCACAATGCGCGACTTTAGACAACAATTTTGTATATATATATATATTCTAATTATGTATATAAAATTATACAAACAAATATTAAAAACACATAATTATATGTTCATCAATCTTTTTCTTTGTATTCAGTCTATTCAACCATTTTTATAACCGAATAACTATATATATTTGACTCATATGGCTTAATAGCTCTAACACGCTTAAAAATCACGGCTTATAACAAGTAAAGATATGTCAAACAGGACTTTAGCGTACGCCAAGTTTTACGTCCAAGCCTTAGACCATGTCGTGGTGTCATGGTCAAGCCTCAAGCCATGGCGAAGCCAAGACGAGCTTTTTAGAACTACTATTTTTTCGTTTTCTGTTTTTCTGTGAAAAATGGTGGAGTTTTCATTTTCTGAAAAAAAATAGAAAACTTGTTTAGATGAAGGGGTGAAGTTTTTCGTTTTCAGAAATAAATAGGAAACATGTTTGTTAAAGTGTTTTCTTGAAAAAGTATGAAAGTTTGAAAAAATTGAGGAGTTTGGGAAAATGTGAAAAAGTGAGAGAGTTTTCTGTTTTCTGAAAAAATGTGCAAGTGAATATGTTTTCTAATTTTTAGTTTTCTTAAAAAAACCTAAAAAAATGAAGAATTTTTCTTAAAGTAAACACAATGTTATTAAAGATTTTCAAAGAAAACAAAAAACATAAAGTTTTTTATTCTGCCAAAACTTATAAAACAAAAATTTATTAAAGTGAAAAAAACGCGTTGCTATAGCTTTATTTTTTAGACACGGAATAGGAGAACACATATACAACAAGAATCCTAACTAAATGTAGGGTGTGTTCGACAACAGGCTTATAGGAAATTATGGGGCCTTGGGATTCTAGTTTTTATAATCCCCAGCTTTTTAGTCTCGTTCGGGTGTTAAAATCTTGAGGGGATTATTATAACCTCAATAAGCCCCTCAAAATAAAAGCCTTTTCAAGTAGCTTATTATTTGAGCTTGAGATTATGAATTAATCAGCCCCAACTCCAACCCCAACCCCAGCTAATTTCACCAAACACATCCTTATAATACACGAACACAAACCAAAACTTAAAACGAAGTGAACTTTTTTAGGTAAAGATGAAAATTATTTTTACACTTTTAAATAGAATATATATATATATATAAAATTTATTTATTGGAAAAAAGTAAAATCCTATGTTAGTTGTAGTCATTGGATATAACCCGGGTTTAAAATTCTTACCACATGTGGGTTAAAGAATATTTTGATGGTTACTTTATAGTTTAAGCATACTTTAATTAATTTCATAAATAAACAATAATATATGACTTTTGTATTAAAAAATATTAAGATTGAAAATGTGAGGATAGCATGGATAGGGAGGGATGATTAAAACAAATGATCAAAGAGACATTTTTCTTTCCGCCCTTATCCTTACTTTTCTATATTTGGTATTTTAATAATACTTAACCTCATATAATTGATTGTTTTCTTTTTTTATTTCTATTTTTGTCCTAATTTGTAATAAACTGAAGCACCTTCCAACTCTATTATATAAATATAGGAGGTTTCAAATTTATTGGATTTATAATTATGTATTTTAATTAAAGTATTTTTTTTGCTTTTAGAAAGTTTTGGTCGAAAAATATAAAGAAATTTGGATATATAAAAATGCATCCAATGCATGTTGCGTATGATTCATTTTTACAGTTTCGTGAATATTTTATCATTTCTTTAACTCGAATTGTTCAAAAACTCACCAATCACTTTAATTAGAATACATAAGAATGAATATAACGAATTCGTAGACACACTTAAGTTAATTTTTTTTAGTTCTTACTATTCTTACCAGAGTGTGTTTTGTGGGTGTATATATATAGTTTTTCAGGAGAAAAAAATATTGAGATAGATTCTCATGTTGTTTCTTCAATTAGTCTAGATACAAATAATAACAACAATTATTTGACTTTGGAACATGTCTATCCACTTATACGTTCGTTGCGATTTTTCTTACAGATCTTTTCATGGAATAGAGCTAGTAGAATTTTGTATGCCTACTTTCGGGAACGAAGCTAGTAGAGAGATTAGAGGGTGTTCGACCCCCTCCAATTAAGTTAATTGATTAATAGTATTAGTTTCAAATTGATCTACCAAACATTGTATTTTAAGTAGACCCTCTTTAGTCACTCTAGAATTTGAAAATGATTACCCATTTTTTTTCTTCTACTCCCTAATAATCATTCACTACCTATCATCTTTATGTTATATTATCGTCTCATCTCTTTATTATTTTTTTTGTATTTGATTGAAAATAATATTTAAAACTTCGTAATGTTTGTGACGGTGTGTATTATATATTTTTTTAAATTGTTAATTTCTTATGGTTTTGACTCGATTACAAACTTGATTTATTTTTGTCATATTGGAGGATCATATCAACTCTTTGATGATATAACTTATCTCTTATAATTTCATATAAATAAATCATAATGTTGTGTTAGAATTTGGTCATTGCTTACAAGTAATTGGTTTTAGGGTAATTTACTATTTATATTATATTACTTAGATACCATATTTCATTAAGAGTAACGAGCCATCTTAACTAAAAATTTTGGTCCCGCCTCTACATACATTAACCCTACTTTTAGTAACATATTGAGCAAAACCCGATATAAGAATTAAATTTAAAACCCCAGTACTATTTTATAGAAGATTAGTTATTTAATCAAAACCAACTCAAATACTTTTTAAATAGTTGACTTGTAGTTGGTGTTAAATTTGTGAATTGGTTCCACTACTACTACTATACTACCAAAGCTTCTATACATTCTAAAGAATGACAAATATTAATCATTGGTCTCATGGACTTAGAAATACTCACTAAAAGTTAAAGTTTTCCCTTGGTAGGGTTGCCATAGAAAATTGACTTTTGTTGATTAAAGACACCTTGAGTCATCCTCATGCCCCACATTTGATGATTACATATTAAACCAAATTCAACCATACAATATAATATATACATGTTACACACGTATACATAGGTTAAAAAAAAAGTCACTTAGTCACCCACCCTTTCGGGTCGACCCGTTCTACAATAAACATAGAGATGGTAAATTACCATACTTTTGGACCTTTATATTATAGGTTTGATATACCCAACCATCGGGCTACCATCATGAAGACATATATACATACATACATACATATACCGACAAGTCTAGAATTCTAAAACCGTGTAATATCTTGGATTTCTAGGACCATTTGTTTCATAGATCATCAATTTGGATCGTGTAACTTGTGGTCCTTTAACTTAAAGATATCGAAAAATATATAACAATAGACGTGCCTTTGAAAAGGATTTATCCTTTATCATTTTTGAACTCCTTTTATGTTTTTATTTGGCACCGTCCTTTGGTCCACACCACATGCATTCATATTCATATACATGACATCATCATTACATCAATAATGATGGAAGCTTGATAATGGTTGTTGATTTGGTTCATGTTGAATTTGATCAAAAGTAAGAAACTATGAATTGAAGGAGCTAGAGATTCGGATTCGTGTTGAACTCGATCAGAAGCAGATAACGATGAATTGAAGGATCGAGCTCGAGATTTGGATGACATATGTACGTATTTTAAGGAAGAATTAGTAGATGGATCGTTAACTAATATTTTTGGATTGTTTGGTAAGTGATTAGGTCGAATTGTAAGTAAGAAAATGGAAAAAAAAAATATTAATGAAGGATAGAAATGAGGCTGTTTGCTTTAGGTTTGAAGAAGGCATGATGGAGTTGAGAGATGGGTTGGACCAACTTTTTCTTTTCTTGTCTTTGGTCGTCATTGTATCGATAACAATGGGCATATATGTACAAGATTTTCAAAGCATATATTGTCTAATTTTATCTTGATTAATTAATAGGAATATTCCTCATAAATTATTAATTGGAAGTTACGCTATAATTTTGTTTTCTTAAATAATGTTTTATTTTTTCCTAATCTTAACATAAATTTAATTGTGCCTAATCCTCATCATATATGTACAAGATTTTCCTAATCTTAAGAAAAAGGTCAAAGATTATGTAACATTATATTTTGACTTTTATCATTTATATGTATTTTAGCAATGAAAACACAACTTTTTAAAATTGCATATGGTCAATGATAATGGTACGTCGATGTCATTTTGTAATATACCAACGAGATGTAACTCTCGTTGCTAATATTTTTAACCACAAATCTAAGAATATGACTTATCGGTACTTAATTTGAACAAGAAAATTTTCTCTAAAATTGATGAATATTTTTAGCGAAAGTCGAAATAGCTCCGTTACTGAAAATGCCTAAAAGTTCACTCCAAATTAAATAGCTAAAATTGCCAACAAAAACATGTTAAAATGTTGAATACTAGTAAAATCTTGTTCTATTGGAATTATCATATATAATACATTTAATGATCGTAGGTGAAATTCGTCAGTGTTAAAATGTTGAATACTAGAAAAATCTTGTAATATTTTTCGTGTGTAAACACGAGGAATAATTAAAGTAAATTTTAAATATATATAGTGTTAAAGAGTATTAATTATATTTATATTTTAAATAATTGTAAAATATACAGAGAAATATAAAATATCTTAAAAGATAGATAAATCTATTAGAAATCAGATATTTATACATAATATTATCATTAAATTTTTTTATATAACATCTTTATAATCAAATTTGAATTTTATAATTTAATCCAATTAGTATATGTAGTTACATAAATAAATACGAAAATATAATTTAAATTTGATGTACACTTTTGATTTTCAAACCACATTAATTAAATTGTGCTAATATGATTTAAAATGCTTGTTAAAGGGGTTTTGGATGCATGTCTGTTTTGCTAGCATATGCACTTTCATCGCTTGTCTGATGTTGACGTTGTTTGTCGTCACTTTTTTAAATAATATTGGGTTGGGTGATTTGGGCAAAGATTAGTCACATTTATTTACTTTAAATTTATACTATAAAATTGTTATTATTGGTTGAGTTGGATAAGGATTGGTCACATTTATCTACTATGGTTAAGTGGTAAACTAATATTTTTATCTACATTTATCTACTTTAAGCGGTTAAGTTGTTAGACTAGTTTTTTTACTACAAAGTTGAAATTCATAGCCATTAGATTATATAAAGTGATCTTTTACTTAAAAAATTAATTAATTCATTAAGAAAAATAGACATATTAATGAATTAATACAAATTTTAATACAAATTTAAGGAAAAAAAATTATAAAATTGTAGCAATTTATTCTATTTCCTGAAGTAATGAAAAAAAAACACTCATCCTTGATGGTTTTCTTTTCCTTCCCCTATGTTTGGTTGGACGAAATGGAAAATTGAAGAAATGAAATGGAAAAGGTAATGAAATAGGTGATGAAATTGAATGATCTATTACATTTTATTACCATGTTTGTTTTGCATACGTAATGAAATAAATCATTTAATTTAATTGTCTTAATATATAAATGGAATTTTCATTAGAATAATTTTTACATACGACATTTTTAGAAAAAAAGAAAATATTTTTTTATTTATATATTTTTATTAAAAATAATATTTTCTTTATCAAATTTACATATTTCATACACACGTTTCTAAATATATGCTTTACTTTTAACCAGTAAATAACTTAATAAAAGTATGTAGATCAATAACTTATTATATAGAAAGGATACGCATAAAAAGATTTTAAAAATATAGTTAAGATCATTATAGAAAATATTTTTTAATAAGTATCTAAAAAATATTTTTATTAATGTTAGTTAAAAGAACTTTAAAAAATTAGATTAATTATAAAATTCATTTCATGATGGAATTATAAAAAAAAACCCTCGCACATGAAATAAAATAGAAGAAATCACATTTCTTATGTAATGGTTTTTCCATTCCTACATGATAAACAAACAAATTTTTTTCATTATATCGAAATGACTTATTTCATTCTTTCTCTTAATCATTCATACCAAACATTGCCTGATGAAACGCTTCGTGTGTGTTTGTTAGGTTTTTTTTAATCAAAATACGGTACGTGTGTAAGTTCTTCATACAAAAAATTAAAAGAAATCTCAAATTGTGATATAATAATAATAATAATAATAATAATAATAATAATAATAAAAAATTATAAATTATAAAAAATTATAAAAGTGAAACAATTTAAAGGATGAATAGTTATTTAGACAAATTTAATAGAGAGAAGACAATTCTAACATACTGATAGGCTAAAATTAAAAAAAAAAGCTTTAAATGTATAAATGATAAAGGCTATATTTCTAAACCATGATAATTAAAAATAAAATTTAATCATAAGTATATATATATATATACATATATATATATATATATATATTTATATATTGTCCAATATTTAATTACATATTTGGAGATGATATCTAAGAATATATTTTATGATAGATTGATAGATAGGGTGAGCCCCCGCTAGCTAAGCTAACCTTATTTTCAGTATATAAGACAGAGTAACAAGAATTAAATATATATGTCATTTTTGACTCTAGGAAACTATGATGTCATATCATTATCATAACACGAGTCAATATGCAAACCTCCAACAAACCCCCTGCCAAAATCCATGCTTTAGATGTTCAAACTACCGAACCACCCCTTAACCCCCCTCCCCTCCCCCCCCCCCCCCCCCCCCCCTCTCTCTCTCTATATATATATATATATATATATATATATATATATGTATATATACTACTATATAAACCATTTAACATTTCCTCTCCTCTTAAATTTTTAGACTTTTTAAAATTCAATCAATATAAAATCTTGACTCTTCATTTAATCTAAATTAATCTCATCCACTCAATCTTTAACTATTTTATTCTCTCCTAATTTACTTTACCTTTTTATTTAAAATATATTCTCTCATACTAACATAACTATCCACCCACTTCAGTATAATTTTTAAAATCTTATTAAGTTTTCTTTTTATTTTATCAATATAAATCTTTTTTCTTATTTTATTGTCTTTTAGAATTTATTTTTAAAATTAATAAAATAGTTAAATGTAAATAAAACAAAATTTGAAAAAAAAAACAGACATGTTGGTGTAGAAAACTTTTCGTGACATTGAATCGTATGAATGAAAGCAACATATTGTAAACCAAAAACTATTTGCCGCTGTAGCATTGCGCGGGTATGATGCTAGTATATATATATATAACTGATTGCTAGGATTTATTCTGCTACTCTCACGTAAATATCCATTCTCACAATAATTCTCATATATTATATATATAAGTTTAAATGAAAACTATTTTTTCATACAATAATTGCAAAAACCAATCTTAAACCTTGATTACAATAAATCATGTACTCATTATTATTTGTGGCTCACTAATGATTCATTAATGACTGCTATTTTGAAAAACAATGATCATTAAATAATGACTTATTTATCTAGACGTAATTTACAGTTGTTTAATATTTAAATGACTAAAATACTCTTATTAATGATGTTCAAATAAGAACTTTTTTTGTATGAGAACTACAAAATTTTTCTAACACCATTAAAGATTTATTAATTAGGTAGGTTATTTATACATTTACCCAATGTTAAGTTGTGTATGAGTAGATGAGTAATTATTATATTAACTTAATTTTCTCCAAATACTCCTTATTGATGACCAATATAAGAATGACCCATCCACCTTAACACGATATACGATTGGATAAATATTTAAATGACCAAAATACTCTTATTAATAAGTTATTAATGAAATTACAATTAATTATCGCATGAAAAACAGTTCTTGATGAACATTTTCATATAATATATATATATATAAAGGTTCAAGCGATAACTGTTTTTCGTACGAGAACTACAATAATCAATCTTGATACTTGATTGAAATAAATCAAGGTTTAAGAATTCTAGTGGAGCAAGGTTCAAGCGATACGATAACTATTTTTCGTACGAGAACTACAATAACCAATCTTGATACTTTTAAATGAATCAAGGGTTAAGAATTCTAGTGGTTCATTAATAGCTCTTTAGCGGGCTCATTAACGGTCTCATTAATTTGCACATTAGGGATTTATTAGCAACGGGCATTTTGAGAAAACTAAGCTAATATAATCTGACTCATCCGTATAGACATAATTCACGATTGGATAAATATATAAATGACCAAAATACCCTTATTAATGAGACATTAACGATGTTATAAATAATTCTTATTTGAATTTTCATTAATGGTGTTAAACCATTCTTAATTCATGTATCGCAAGCACCATTTGTAATCACCATTTATGACTCATTAATATGAGTATTTTGATTTTTTATATATTTTTGCAATCGTATATATATATGTGTATATAATATATTAATATATATATATATATAATTATATATATATAAAATTATATATATATATATATATACACACTTGTTAGATAACCCTAAAGTAGAATTTTTATTGTATTTTAATAAAGAGTAGTTTGCAAATTGCATGGAATTGTTAAGAATACGACTATTAACCTAATCTTGTAATTACTCAAATCGATGAATTTATTATATACAAAAATTCTAAAAATTATGCAATAACAAATTTAAAAAGATTTATCGAATTTGTCTACAGTATATTATAAAATAGTGAGTTTAATATTTGAATTAAGATTTAGTTAAGTTACTGAAAGATATTTTTATTTTCATGTAACTTGTTTCAATATGTTTAACTAAAAATTTAAAGATAAAAACAAATTTGTTTCTAAATTGTATGTTTAAGGATAGTAGTTTCTAGAGGCATCTCCTTTGATCTTATGCGAATACAACACGAGTTTTTATATTAACAAAGAAAGATATATTATTTTTTTTACTAAATCCATTTACTTTATTTTTCTATGTATTAAATGATGATACTTATAATTAATTTCATTCATTGTCACTTTCGTTAATTTTGACACTAGATAGGAAGATATATAACATTGAAAACTTTGTTAGAAGAAATGTGATGTATACTCCAAGAACTTGATTTCAGTGCATGCCTAATTTTATACAGGAAAAAAAATCTAAATAATAATAAAGTTTGTAAAGTAATTTACTAAGTTTACTTACCTCTTTTATTTCATATTATGAAATAACCTATAAGATTAGGGCTGGCAAATACTGACATGACCCGAAACCCAACCCGAACCGAACACGAACTAAGTCGACACGAACACGACTCGGAACTGAATTGGGTCAGAAATGGTTCGATCCGAAAATGACCCGAAATTGGTCGACACGAACACGACACGAACACGATAACCTGAAGATAACCTGTTTAATACGATTTTTTATAATAATAATATAAAAACCCAAAAAAGATTTAACTTAAATATATTATTAATTTGTAATTATATACAATAAATTAATAACTAAATGGTGGCACTTTTAAGTTTTCGTATTTTATAATTTTTAGTTTTTACATGCAAAGACTTTCATTTTATTTAAATTTTCATTTTGATTTTGATACATTAATATATAACAAAATTACAAGAATAGAAATAAGAAAATTTTGAAGAAGAAAAATGGAACTCGAGAGTCGTGAGTCGTGAAATTGAAATTGAACCATAGCCTCCCTTGCGACGCCGACAGCCCACCTCCATTGTCGTCGTCCGCCGTCTGGTCGTCCCTCGTCCGTCACTCCACGCCTCCATCGTCGTCCCTCCAGAGACTCGGTCTCCTCTCAGTTCAACCTTTCTAAAAGGTAATTGCCTACAAGGCTGCAACTCCCTTTAACTTTCGTGTTTTTGAGGATTTTTAGTCGTATGTTTGAATTCCCAAACTTATGTTGTGAATTTTATTTGTATTTTTGTTTTAGAACTATTATATTGGTTTTATAATTTTGATTTTCGATATGATACTCGACATGAAAATCAAGTTATTTGACCGAAAACATAATTTGTTTTTTCTCCAAAAAACGGGTCGACACGAAAACACGACCCAAACCGAACAAGAATTAAGTGACACGAGCCGAACACGACACGAAACTAAACTGGGTCGAAAATGGGTCGACACGAAAATGGTTGACCCGAACACGACACGAACCATTTAACACAAACACGACCCGAATTGTCAGGCCTACATGAGATGATCTTGATATAACACTTTTCAAACATGTTTTAAAAGGAGAGTAAATATTTTCTTAATCACTTTAATTATTTACTAAAGCAACAGTTATCATAAACTAGTTAAAGTAATTAAGAAAATAATTGATTAGACTATTGTCCTTTTTGTTTGTATCTTATGTATAAAAACACATATATTTGAAATTAAGTAATCTTAAAAATTTAAAGAGAAAAAAAGTTAAATATTTTATAATTTAAAGAAAATAATTAATTCGCTTATTTCATTACTTGTGTTTTATATGTTCAGATTTTTCACGACATTTATCACATTCTCACATATGCTTTCTGTTTACTTTCGTTCTACGGATTTTGTGAAAGATTGGAAATCCTTGAATCCAAAGAAAGATTATAATGGTCAAAGCAAGACTTCCCAATTCCCTTCAACTACTAATGTAATGTCTACTAATTGGGTTAAATTTACACCTTTATGCATATTAATTTCACCATATTAGATACACGTGTAATACATAGATTGGTTTAACATAATGATAAATATTAAACACTAATAAAAAGATATTAAATAATTTTAACACGAAAAATAAATGAGTTTATTAAAAAATGACGATAGACAACATAAACACCTCAAGTTAGCGGTAAAAGCGTCGACGTGAGGGTGAGGGCAAACGTGAAGGCATAAATGTGATATCATGATGTTTGGATTGTGTGCACAGTCAACAATACAGTGATGTCACATTTAGTGTCATGAGACACTCGAATATCACACTTGTCAGTGTTTATAAATCGAGTGGCAATGCAACCCTAAAGGAAAGTAATTGTTGAGGAACTGATTTGCAAAGGTTTTTACGAATTAGGTGTTTTAAATTATTGGATTATCAACCAAGATTGTAATTAATTATACAAAAAGTATCGCAATAATAAACGTTATGAACATTGTTTTTAAAAATGAAAATCTAACAATATGCAAGGCTTACGGTTTTTGACGTAAAAACAACTAATTCAAAGGCATTTAAGAAAATAAATGGACATGATTGGTGAAAAATATTCTAAAAATAAGATGATTACATCAAAATCCTATTATTTTAATATATACTAGATAGACTAGACTAGATTAAATGCTCATGTGATAAACGAGTTTGTTTAAAAGATAATAAATATTAAACATTTATAAAAACATATTAAATAATAAAAAAAACGCGAATGAAATGAGAATGTAAAAAAATGACGACATACGAAATCAACACTCTCAAGTCTCACCAGCAGTGGAAACATTGATATGAGGGGGAGGGTAGACGTGGCAGCAGAAACATAGTATCATGATTCGAAGAGATATGATTATATTTCATTATAAGTAATCGATCATTATTGTCACAATTGAAGGCAATATGATATTTTAAAGGGTTTACTTCTTCAAAATGTATTAAACTATACCCCAAATGTTAATGTGTGTATCCACTTTTCAAAAATGTTATTGTATGTATTTAACTTTCAATTTGTTGTTATTGTACGTATTTTGGTTACATATAAAAGCAAAAAGGGTATAAATTTAGTACATATAATAGGAACTTTATTACACACAATAACACATTTTTGAAAGTTTAATACACGCAACAACATTTTTGGAAAGTGGATACACATATTAATATTTGTGGTATAGTTTAATACATTTTGGCGAAGTAAACCCTTAAAAATATTATAAACGGTAAATATGAAATTTATAAATTAAGTTGGAAAAATACAATATTTTATGATTTAATAATTTTAAATTTTCTCTAATAATTTTGATTTAATTTAAGTGCAAAATGAGCGAAAATACAATAAATCATGCAAATATTGTCATTGTATGCAACCAACTTTATTTTATACCTAAAAACACAAACAACTTACAATTTTGATTCATTGTATGCAATCGGGGACCTGATTACCAGGTTACTGGTTGCCGATTGTATACAATGAACAAAATTTGAAAGTTGTTTGTTTGTATTTTTAGGTACTAAAGTTCTTTTATTTTTTGCTAGGTTACCTGTTAGTTACCTATTGTTATAGGTAGCTTGCATAGAATGAACCAAAATTGTAAGTTGTGTGTATTTTTAGGTATAAAATAAAGTTGGTTGCATATAATGACAATACTAACATAGTTTATTGTATTTTCGTGTAATTTGTCCTTAATTTAAAGTCAAAATTGAATTCAATTTTGATCAAAAAAGTCAAAATTGAATTTTAAAAATTATCAAAATGAATGGTTAAGATTTTATAATTAAAATTTTTATCTAAATTAATGGCTAGGTTTTTCATATATACATATATATATAGTTTAGAAAAACGATTTTTATATATTATTATATAAAAAATCGGCCAAGGCTTTGAAAAGAAGAATACATTTGTTAAAACTCAATTTAAGTTAGATAAATGTAATTCTAATATTTTATTCGAGTTTATTCGAACCCACATTAAAAGGTTGATGTAGATCCTTATTTGTAGTTTTATTTTGTAAGTATTTGAGATAAATTAGATCATGTTTTGTGTTTTACAAGTTTAATTGTCTTTTATATTAAATCGCTTCCTCTTATCTCGTTTTTTTCGTAATTGACTTTTACAAGAATAAAAGTTAGTATTTTTATAAAAAAAAACCTAGTTTTTCAAGTTTTAAACTTGTTAGTTGTTTCAACCGGTAAACCTAACACATGATACGAAAATACATAATTTTATTTTTTGTATAAGTAATTGATCATTATTGTTACAATTATAGGTAATATGGTCAAATCGTTTTTAGTTAGCATTAAAAGGTATTTGAAATGATCGTAAAAAATTATAAAATAATAAAACTAAAAATTTGGTTAAATATAATATTTTAAAATGTTATAAGGGGTAAATATGATATTTGTAAATTAAGATGAGAAATACGATATTTAAAGTTTAAGAATGGCATGTATTTAATTCTCTGTAAATAATATGATATTTTAAAATATTATAAATGGTAAATATGATATTCGTAAATTAGGGTTGACAAATACAAAAATTTAATATTTAATAAAGCATATATGAAATTTTCTTTAATAATTTTAATTAGAGTTAAAGTCAAAATCAAATATAGCTTTTACCAAGAATTCAAGAAAGGTCAAAAGTGAATTTTAACTTTTTACTTAAATAGATGATTCAGATTTGATGATTGATTTTTTAATTTATATTAATTGTCAGAATTGTGTAATAAATTTTATTTAATAGTTTTAGCAAAACACTTTTGAGTTGCTACAGATTGATTAATCGAAGAAACAAAATCAACCAGCATAAACGTAAATTAATAAACAATCACTTCATCATTAATTTAGTATTAGCATAAATTTTTAATAATGTAATTTATTTTATTGGTTATGTATTTTCCGTTGTAAACTAGTTTTCTTTTAATTAACATATTTTAATTATATATATTTATTTTAATAAATATGAAACTAAGATCCCGTTTATTCCGCAGAATTCGAAAAAAATAGAATAAAATTAAAATCAATTTAATTATTTCGAAATATACGAAACAAACTGGACCTAATAAAATAGACCGATGTTGATCTCACTTGAAACCATAGAAGTGAGTCAAGTGACCAATGTCGATATAGCCGAATGATAGGAATATGATGATAAGCTGACGTAAACAAACAGAGAAACAAACGTGAGTAGAGGTTTTACTAAGAACAAATAAATTCCTTCAGACGTTGCGAAAAAAAAAATAATAAATTCTTAAATCTTTAAAAACCACAAACAACTAATCGATCTTTGTTTGTATATGAAAGCCCAAAAAGAGGATTATTAATTATATTTGGGCCACTGTAGTCATTTGTACTCCAGCCCAAGTCAGAATGCATGCTATCTACTTTCTGCTTGACATAGATGCACATATCCTCTTATTACGCATAACCGACCGCCCTCATCTCTTGCACCCTCTCACCGTGAACACTCCCTCGCTGGCTACTTTGACCACTTCACCATCAAGCAACCTTCAATCAACAACGTCACCGTCCACCTCGCAATTTGTCTCAAAGCAGCCGCCGCAGACTAACTTACATACATCATCTCAACCACCCGTTTAATGTTGGTGGTGGTGATGGTATCGTTCGTAGCCCATGGTCATCTCAACAAGCTCCTCCATGGTCATTTAAATCTACCTCCAACACCGCCAGTTCTAAGGTACTCCACCGTCGTTCCCCCTCATCTGTTAAATGTTGGTGGTGGATTCGTATGGCGCCGTCTCATCTCCTTTGTTCCTTCGATCAACTTGTGTGTGTGCGCGATCGCGGACACGAATAAAGCTCTGAAATCTCGAGCTCGAGCAATCAAGTTTTGCTAAATTTTCTTTTACTTCGTTTCAGTTTTGTAACTAAAATGCATTAAATGTCTGTTAAGGTGAGTTAAGACATAAATAATACATTTAATTATTTGTTAATTACAAAATAATTATTACAGTTATAGTTAAGGTGACCTTGGTACTCGTTCCTAGACTCACAGTTGCGAAAATGCTCTTTCTTTCCTTGCATACAAGCCTTCCAGGTGATATTTTTAGGTAAGTGACCATCTCAGTTAGTACATTACTTTAGTTATTGTACCCTGGAAACAGATGACGAAATTGTTTAAGAGAATCGTGCTATACACGAGCCTCAACCATTTTTACGGATTCTCCTTTGAAGCTGCTCAAGTTCAAGATTCTTTCTAAACTAGAATCACTCTTCTAGAATTTGTTTCCTGAACCTTTTGTTAGGAATCATTCAGGACTTTTGTTTCTTGAACCTTCTCTTAGGAATCCATTTCTTGAATCTTTTCTAAACTTTTTTCAGGAATCAATTTCTTGAATAGTTTTTAGAATAATTAAGTTGTGTAGAAATCAGTTTTCAGAACCGTACTTTCTAAAATTCATCTTCTAAACATTTTTTCAGAATACTGTATTTAGGTACATATTTTCAAGATCCGTTTTAGAATAATCATTTCGTGTGGCCAACATTTGCATGTATGATTTTAATTAAAGTCGTCGGCCGTTGGTAGGCTTCATAATGGAAATTGTGTGACAAGGTTGTTTTGACTTAAAAAGTCTAATTAACCTACCATTTTGATTGTTAATTAAAATTAAAAACCAAAAAAGGACCTGGACAAATTTGATACATGGAAATTACACGTGGAGATTTCTTTTTTGAATTTAACGAGAAGCATTATTAATCCATACAACTTATTTGTTTTTATGTCTCAATGAAACCGGCCGATTCATTTTTAGTTTCATTAAATTGGTTTTGAAGTTTTATTAACTGAACTCCTTTTCTATTTTTAATCATAAATAAAAATTTCATCAAAAATTATTGTTTGGGTTTACTTTTTTAAGTCATTCTTTTGTTGTTCATACTCTTTTAAAGAATTGTAATATTTAATTAGCATTTAAACTTAATTAATCATGATTCTTCCTTTTGAGATGACGTACGTACGTTTATAACCATTTGGCCCAAACAACTCTAAGTTGTATATGTGCATCTCTATGTAGGCGTGCGTATGTACAGGTGCACCTTGGTGCATCTATACAGAAAAATATTACAGTGTTATGTGCACATATGTAATGATATGTGGAAAATCAACTAAAATACTGAATACATTTGGTCAAAATGGGTCAACATAATAAACAACCTAACCTGACACGAAAAAGTGACACGATCAGAACCCGACACAAAAATAAATGAGTCAACATGTAACTGACACGAACAACATGAACCCGATAACTCGAATTGGCAGCCTAGCTTAGTTAAATGTAAGTTATATATTAAAAAATGATGGTTATAATTTCAATATAAGCCAAATAGCGACACCTCATGGCTTAACCTAGAGCAAGCATGGCGGTATGTCTATTCACTAAAGATTAAAAACATCTTGACTAAAGCATATATATATATATATATATATATATATCAAAATTAGAGATCGATTTCTGTATATCTATTTAATTTGGTTTCTGACAAGATCAATATTCATTTCTGTATCAAAAAACTAAGAACATAAATAAAGGCATTAAGAACGTACAATTCTAAGAAGGAACGTTACTCTTTCTTCTTGTAACCTGAATATACAGCAGAATAACAACAAAGCAAGCCATCACATATCCTCCGATTATAACGTCACCAGCAACGTTCGATTTGTGAGGCTCATGATGACATGGCATATGTTCGATTTCGTTTTTATCAGGAGAACATACCTCTCCATTTGCCGTTGTGCAAGGACATGATCGAGGCGGATGAAGCATCGAATCTGGCGGTAGGCTTGGCCCAACAACCGAAATGAAATCACTCTCTAGACCTCTGGCGGTTGCATTAGTGTTTGATAAAAACATAGCCAATGCTGCAAGAAATATAACACAAAGCCTTGCAATATCCATATATACCAAATATGTGGATTCTCATGTAGTCAAATAATGGTGATCGGCATTTATATATACAAACGATCGAGTCAAAGGATCTTTAGGAGTTTTGGAGTGTTGTGATTTTTATAAGTGTGTTTGGTAGGACATATGTGTCTTTAGCTTAGGGCTTACAATGTTGAAAGTAAGTCGTGAAAGCTTCCAAGGAAATATTTGTCGGAAAATTTATCATGGGGAGGTTGTATTTTAGAATGGTGTTATCTTATACTACTATTACTAGTTTTAATAAATTATATAGAAATTTAAAATCAACTTTAAACTTATTAATATTTAACAGTACGTTTTAGCAATCACGTTACATGAATTTATTAGTTCTCGTTCGTTTCACCGGAATATGAAGTAATGGAATGAAATTCAAATCAAATTCCGTTATATTTTGCGTTCGGTAAAATTATTTGTTATGGAATCAAATTCTTTGGTATTTTAGTATTTCTTTAGGCAATGGATTTCAATTCCTGTGATACGTTAAATGATTTGTTATGGAATCAACATTTTCCTACGGAATGTTGACAAAAGACAAGATTAACCTTAATTTAACCCTAATCGCTTAATCCTTCCATCACAATTGATTCTCACCCTACCATCACCCCACCCTACCCTTACCCTACCCTCCCCATCATACCCTTACCCTACCCCCACCCTACTCTACTCCACATTACCCTACCTCACCCCACCCACCCCACCCCTACCCCCTCCCACCCACCCACCCTACCCTACCCCGCCCCACCCCACCCCACCCCAACTTACCCCTGCATCAACTACCCCATCCCACCCGTCCCCTCCCCTTACCCTACCCTACCCACCTCACCTCACCCCGCCCTTACCTAACCTATCCACCTCACCCCACCCCTACATTACCCCTACACCACCCCCACCCTACTGTAGGTGGTGGCGGCTATTAATAGGGGGAGCGGCTGGTAGTGCTCGGCAGTGGCCATGATGACGGTGGCTGTGGCGACGGCGATTGGTGGTGGGAGTGGCAACGATGGTGGCAACCGCAGACGTGGTGGTCGGCAGTGATGATGGCGGTGGTTAGTGGTGGGAGCGGCGACGACGAACTTGGCAGGTGGTGGTTGGCAGTGGCGGTGACGGTGGTGGCAGCAATAACGGTGGTGGTAGTAGTGGCGGCGGCATTTATTTCCTTTTATTCTTGAAAAAAAAGATTGTGTTGTACGTGTGTGTGTGTGGGGGGGGGGGGGGGTTGGCCGGGGGGTGTAGGTGGCCCGGGGGTTGGGTGTGGGTGTGAGTGCGTTTTACAAACATAATTATATAAAGTTCTAATACAAAAATGAATCGAGGGTATTTTAGTCTTTTGATATGATTCTATTGCAATAATTTGCAAACAAACACAAAATAGGATTGGAATGGAATTCAATTCCATTTACTTTTCAACAAAACAAACATGAATAGGAATCTCATTCCATAGGAATTCAATTCTTTAAGAAATTCAATTCCATTCATTTGAATTCCGTGAAACAAACGCGGTCTTATTGATTGTATCAAATATTACTTGCTTAATTAACAGATATCATATCATATTTTATTCTATTTTTTACCGTCTTAGAAAAAAATTAACGCGCGTGACATTCTAATTCTTTTATATATATATATATATATATGGGATAGTTAAAACGAGAACTGTTTTTCGTATGAGAACTGCGATAACTAATTATAGACATTGATAAAAAGGATGGAGAGTTCATATTAAAGAGTTGTTAATGGATAACCTTAAAATAATCAAACTTATCCTTAATTATTGTATTAGAACTACACTGATTCGCCTAGTTTTTTCAACACATATGTAGATATGCACATGTGCATATACATAGATTCACCTAGTTTTTTAGCACGTATGCATATGTCGAGAGCTATGTTAAAAAAACCCAGCAAATGCAATTTTTTTCCGAAAAAATATAGCAACATCGGTCTCAAATTAAAGAACACAATTTTCTCCTTAATTTGGTATAATTTTCGTAATTTAACAACTTTTCGTTTGATG
This sequence comes from Dittrichia graveolens, assembly GCA_038502395.1. Classification (NCBI taxonomy): domain Eukaryota; kingdom Viridiplantae; phylum Streptophyta; class Magnoliopsida; order Asterales; family Asteraceae; genus Dittrichia; species Dittrichia graveolens. The sequence continues at coordinate 2,030,820 of JARJIL010000005.1, read as the reverse complement.
GATATAGTAGTTTTAAAAAAGTGAAGATAATTTAAAAATGTTCATACTATCATTTTTTTTTAAATAAATAAAAAGACAAAAAATTAAATCATTAGTCATAAATAGTTCTCATGATAAATTTCTCGTTTAAACAGTACGCTCTCTCCATATAAATTCAGGTTTCATGGTTTTAGTTACTATATATTTCACATTCGGAAGCAATAAAGGGTTCAGGATTTTGAAGTTAATTTTATGTGACCAGAAAATACCTTTATATATTGAATCTTGTGACTAACTTTAATTAATTAGTATATATATTAATTTCTACTTAATTTGAGTAATATATAATCGATATACAGTAATTTATTTGGAAACAAAATCCATGCATTAACTATATATTATTACGATTTATATATACAATTAGCTAGCTAGGTTCACATACTAGAAACGTAAAATTATAAATATCAATTTCATAATTATCTATACTATATTATAAAGCATTTAGTTCATTGTTTTAATCTTTTAATTTTAAGTAATTTAAAGTTAGTACTTTACCCCTTATTCAAATTATAAGGAAACCATTATATGGAGTTAATTAGATTCTTAAATAGCATATTTCTAACTAAATCTTACATAATAAATAGTGTTTACAAAAGTCAAGTTAATGCAAATTAATTTTCAACCTATATAATATTAAATACAAATTAAAAATAAAATAAAAAGGATCTTTATAAAAATAATTATTCTATATATTTTATCATATAACACCGATTTTAATTTTAGTATTAGAAAATACGTATAGTTGGAACTCATAAAACTAATAACTTGTAACCTAAATTTATAAATATTTTTTGATTTTTTTAAATGACTCGTGTAATAAAAACAATAGGTTTAATTTATAGTATATTTAGTATTATTTTTGTTTCTTGTTTTATTGTTTTTAAAACTTTATTTGAAAAATTAATAAAAGAGTCATAAAGAGAAGAGAAATAAAATAAATGGAAAAAGGATAAAAAAATAGATATATTGCGAACGAAATTGTTCGATGTTATCATAATATGGGAATATAATAGGCTTACGTTATAAAAAACGGCATGTTATCAAGTAAAAATTATTTCTAGCCATCGCATGACGCGGATGCTATGCTAGTGTAAAAACTATGCGAGGACAAATTACTTCATTCCCTTTCTCAATGAAATTCGTTACATATACAAATAATATAACAAACATTTCATACTGATAGGCAACCTAGCTATTAGCTAGGAAACTAATATCTATCCTCAATTATAAGATAAATACAATATTTACAAATAAAAACATGAATGTAACCATCACCTTGTTCACTGGAAAATATTATTTCATATCATAACTGCTACAAAAATAACTTTTAGACATTGGTACGTTTTTAATGAAGGGTCTGAAAAAAAAAAAGTTTGAAAGTCGGATGATTTAAGCCCGATTAAAAAACTGAGTCTGAAAGGTTAACACTTCATTAATTTACTTTCTAAGCTACCATAGAAATATGATACGATCAACATATTCTCTAATAGATCGAATACCTTACTATGACAGTTGTTTAGTCCATACTACATATGTGTCCTCCACTCATATATAATACACTTGTTAGCTGAAATATATATTTGAGTTAACAAAGCATTCTAAATCATATAGGTTGAAACTAGAGGCCTAAATTATGGTGGTTAAACGATCAATCGAATTTTATAACCGAACAGAGTTCTATAATCGATAACATGATATAATATAGCTATCCGCAGGGGCGGACCCAAGGGTATTCGAACGGGGTCACAGGACACCATCTAATTTTGTACGCATGGTGTAAATTTCGATCTTTTTCAAGATTGTGCTACCATCCATTTCAAATTTTACGTGCGGTGCTACTATCCATTTCAAATTTTAGGTCGTGCTACCATCTATTTCAAATTCTTGGTCCGCCCCTGGCTATCCGTAACGAAAGATCGGCTATGAAAATCATCAACTGAAAAATTGGTTATTGGTTAGGTTCTTGCTAATAACCGAACTCGATTGAATCATACACGCTAACACGCGCCTACCATTTAGTTGTCCACCGTCACCGGAAGCACTCGTAAAGTATATCATTTCTCATTGTTCTTTTTTAATTAAATATGTTTTATATATTTCTTAGTAGTTTTCCGATAGTATAATTGTTATCTTTTTCAGAGATTTCTAAACAATTAAATACAACATAAATTTTATAATTTAAAACTTTGTTTTATATTTAATAGAGGCATCAATTTCGACTTTTTTTTATGTTAAGAATGATTTTGCTCGTTCTTAGGCTTCATTTTGATGACATACACGTTTCCATTGAAATATATGTTAGCATTTTTTCATTAAAATGAATAAAAACGATTTAATTTATCATTGAACAAATTTGAAAAATAAAATTGACGAAAAATTAGAAGTCGTGTTATATATATACAGGAGATAGACTAAAAAGAGAAAAAACTATAAAAAGTAAGAAGAAATATGAACCATTAGATCTATAAATCTAGATGCTACAAATTAGGGTCTATTTATTTTTTTTAATTATAAAATACTTCCAGAAGAGTATAATAGCCATTCAAGCTACTTATTTAATTCACGTTCTAAATTTTCATCAGATATGAAAATTCAAAATCTAACTAAAATTAATTCACAACTATAACCAAATTTGATGCATAACGTTAACCATATCTGATCAACAACTAATTTTTGATACAAAAGATATTGATAAACTAAAGAATGAAGAACCAAAAATTAAACTGAGAAATGAACAAACAAGATCAAATTTTTTATTACAATGATTTCGTAATACAGATGCATGATATATTGATTCTTTGTGAATATTGATTTTGATGAATATATAGATTTTCGATGAATAAAAATCAGACTCAATGATGCACGCTTATTTTTTTATGCACAAACAAATCAACAAACTAAGTCTTGGGATGAATAAATTTTTTGATACACAAAAAAATTGATGAAGAATATTATGATTCAAATAGCACTTGCTCGAGAACTGATGCAATCAACGTCTTTGGTTTGACCTTACACTCCAAATCTGAGCTATCTTCATCCTTGATAGAGCATGAAGGTGAGAGATTTAGAATCTCGAACACCTTAATCATAGTGTAACCGAGTTTGAAGAACATATTCAACATGATGAGTATCCTTCGGCAAACCGATGAAAACCCAACCCAAATCGCACATGAAAAACATATTCAGTGAATTAAAATGATGAAGATGATTAAAGAACCCATGCATACCCAGATCTGTTGCTAGAGAAGATGGAGAGAGACTCGAGCGGTGTTGTGGGATGGTTAGTCAATTACCACCGGTGATTATAGGGGGAGGAGAACGAGATTACAAGGGGGGAAGGCGGTGGTATACGGCGACATGCGACGACTCTTCCGATGAATAAACAACGATGGCGTTGTTCGGAGATCAGCGCCAACAAGGGGGTATGGTCGTCGGTTGTAATCGGTCGATGCAGGGGTGAGGGCTACGAGGGGAGGGACGAGGGTTTTCAGTTTTTCTTCACGGTAGAGAGAGAAATAAATAGGTATGAGGCTAATTTAAGGGAGAGAAATAAATTAATTACAAACATACCTAAAATGCCTTAACTATTTATGTCATGTGTCTAGAATTATTCGTATTCTTTTTACCTTTATTTTTTTTTTATTTAAACCAAACTCTCTCTCTCTATATATATACTAGTTTATTATAGTTATAAAATATAAAAACTCGAATTAATAGAGGTATGGAGGATGCCCTTTTGTTCTCAATTCAAGTGTTTTTTCGACAATTTCATTATAAATTATAATATACAAGTTCATCTAGCTTGTCTCTTATTTAATCCCTACAATTTCTATTTATTTTCACATATATATATATATATATATATATATATATATATATATATATGTATGTATTCATTTAATTGGCTTATATCACCTTAACAATATCAGCTAATACTTCTTGAACCTGCTCGGCAACAAGCATTTTGCCATGAGTTCCCTGCAATATATTTCATAAAAAATATATATATATTTCATATCAATAATTAAACTATCTATTCATGTACAATTGTTCATTATTTGTTAAGGGAGTTTGTATAAAGTTATTCTAACAACTTTTAAGCTGATTGAAATCTTTAATAGTCGATAATTAAGTTTATTATTAACAGCGCGCTTAATATTTTATCATAGGATGGGTTTAGTACGTGTAGACTTTTTAAAATTTAGTATTTTCATAAAATGTTAAAATAATTAGAACACATTGCCTAAAAGTTAAAGAACCATAGCAAGAATATTGTACCTCGATGCATGAAGTAACAAGAACCGCCCCTTTGATGGTGGTAACACTAGTATCAACAAGTTCAATCCCCAGCACGCTCATTGCCTCAATTAGTTTCGTAAACCCTCCTATTTTCTTCTCGAAAACCATCTTTGTCCACAACTTATTCTCATTGATACGAGTCACGACTACTTCTGACTACATCAAATAGAAAATCGATCAAGTTTAGTCGGGCATGCATTATGTTTCGAAAATTATAAATGTTTTGTAGGTTGTACTTGTTTACATCAACATACTAGCTACATAGTACATTCAACTGCCTAAACCCAAATATTTCAATTATTGTTTAGTATAGTTTGTCGAACACTATTGTATATATAAAGTGTGAAGTGTACTAAACTTGAAATAATATATTTGATCTAATACTCGTGATTTATGTTTTAATATAAAATCTGACCTCTACGACCCAATTATTCATTTTTGGGAGGGGCTGAATTTGGATAGTCTCGAAAGATGGTTCATTTGGTGTTTCTGCTTCCATTTTAAGAAGTTCGTTACTAAGATTCATGACAGATATTCGAAGCTCCTTGATGTAATCAATGGCATCGGTTATGATCGTTTCTTTGTTCAACTGAAATCAACAAAGTTTTCCCTCTTATAACAACAACCAAAAAAACATATTGATTTAAACAAAAAATAAGAATCAAATTATAGTTTAGAATCATTGCATTTGTTATCTTTGGAACTACAGATCGTAATTCTAGCATCCTGGATTTGAGCTTTTCGCGTCTTTTTCTTTCTGCTTTGAGGTTCTTCGACTTGAATTTTTCGTCATGATCATTATCATCATCTTCGTCTTCATCATCATAATTTCGCCTCGTATTCCTGCAAACCCGCTCAAGACCGTTGTTGGTTTCATCCACCGCAGACGATATATCGTCGAAAAGATTCGAAAACTCCATAGAGAAATCACTAATTAATTAGACGTCTGGTATGATGAAGATTGCATTTTAATTAATTTATAGGGAGATTGTGCAAGAATTTGATGAAGAAATTTGTTAAGCAAGTGGAGTACGTTCACAAGGGTAACATTGTGAGGAGGTGGGTGGGGGATATGGAATCTTCTTGTTATTGGTCAATATTTTGTGGGATGTTAGGAAACTCAATTCTTGCCAGCAGAGATCATAAAATGAAGTCGAGATCGTTTCGAAATATATATATATATTTTAAAATTATTTATAAGCAATCTAATATGTGATATACGATATAGAAAAAACTTTTTTATTGGATAATACATGGTAAAAACAAGTATTATTAATTATCCTATTGGTTGTTAGATTGGTATGTAGTTGTGTACCACTAGGTTGCAATGATTGATTGAGCAAGTACATTTATGAGTTATGACCAAGGAAATGTCATAGAAGAAGAAAGAATATGCTACATTTAATTGGATGTATGATTAGTTTTATTTAGCGGTATTTGAGTTTGAAAAAAGATATTTTTTAACGTCTAAATTATGAGTTTAAGTCAAGGTAGTGAATATATGTATTTAGATGTTATAAATAGATTTAATTGGATGTATGGTTAGTTTCATAAGATTGATTTGTGAAAACATGTAGTGTTTTTCTTTGATAAAAAAAAGTAGAGGTGATAAGTTAACATAATAAGTGCACAAAGATAAAAACTTAAAATGTGTAAACTACATAAAAGTATAATGAATGATTAGTATATTTTCTTAAAGTTCATGATAGTTTTATGTAATTAAGCGAGAAAGTAACGAGACAACTAGAGTACTAGATTGGTCATTTGTGCAGTAAGTATAAGAGCTGTTATTTTAGTAAAATGGTTTTTTAAAAAGTGAAAGAGTTTTGTATAAATAATCGTGTTTTCTAGTTCCTACTTTTCTTTTAAAATTTAAGCAAACGAAAGGAACAAAAACTTGCTGAAAAATTAAAAACAACATAGTGCTCCTATAAATAAAAAATTTATGATCTAAAATGACTAATATCACCTAGAAACTTGTACAAAACTGAATTTACAACTTGTTTTTTTATATTTTCAGTTTGTTATAAAAAATAATATTGAGCTAATTAACCTTGATTTTTAACATTTTAAATTGAGGTTTACAATTTTTTTTTATGTAAATTTGAAATTTAATCTTTTTTCATACAAAAAATCACATATAAAATGCATGAAAATACAAAAAGTTTTGTCAATATTGTTATTGTATGCAATTAACTTTATTTTATATCAAAAAATATATACAACTTACAAATTTTGTTCATTGTATACAATTGGTAACCTGATTACCAGGTTACCGGTTGTATACAATGAACCAAATTTGAAAGTTTTTTGTATTTTTAGATACCAACGTTCTTTTATTTTTTGCCAACCGATAAGTTACCTATTGTCATAGGTAACTTACATACAATAAACCAAATTTATAAGTTATGTGTATTTTTAGGTACAAAATAAAGTTTGTTACATAAAATGACAATATTGACATATTTTATTACTAAATTTTAATATTTAACTCACTTTTTAGACAATCTTACCCATCCATTAATATGAGTTTTAGACATAATTTTAGAAGTGTATATGTGATTGAGATTTTTTAAAACATGAAAACTTATAACAAAATATAATTCTTAAGTAAAAAGGTAAAATAATTAGGGTTTTAACTTGTAAAAAAGACTGATAAAATTTGGATCTCATACTCGAGAGAGAGTATTGCTTTGAGTTTGAAGTGGATGCTTAACAAGGCGGCTCCTTTTCGTATCTGACGTCTACAACCCTGAAAATATGTCTACCATTTCTCGCATCCTCCGGACCTTCTCTACATCCGTCGTCTCCAAATCACCGGCCAAATCTATCTCCGAGGACCTCTACAAGGAACGGAATCTCAAAAGGGTGGTAGAGAAGTTCAAGAAGTTATCTGAATCGCATTTGTTCCGTAAACAAGCCAACGTTTACGACAACACAGTCCGACGTCTCGCCTCCGCCAAGAAATACAAATGGGTCGAGGAAATCCTCGAGGATCAGAAGCAATACCATGAGATTTCCAAAGAAGGGTTCGCTGTCCGATTGATTTCTTTGTACGGAAAGTCGGGCATGTTTGATCATGCGTCCAAGGTGTTCGATGAAATGCCCAATAGAAACTGCCCGCAGACTGTCAAATCGTTTAATGCACTTCTTGGCGCTTGTGTCAATGCCAAGAAGTTTGATAAGCTTGATGGTTTTTTTAGAGAGCTGCCTCAAAAGATATCGGTGAAACCAGATATCGTTTCGTATAACACAGCGATCAAGGCTTATTGTGAGATGGGTTCGTTTGATTCTGCTTTTTCTATGTTTGATGAAATTGAAAAGAATGGATTGGAGCCTGATTTGATTACTTTCAACACTTTGCTCATTGGATTTTATGCCAATGGTAGGTTTCTTGATGGTGAGAAATTTTGGGCTAAGATGATGAACACTGGTATTTCACCTGATACCAGAACATATAATGCTAAGTTGGTTGGATTGGTTTCCGAGAAGAAAATAGCCGAAGCTGTTGAACTCTTTGGCAAATTGGGGCCTAAAAATCCCAAGCCTGATGAGTTTAGCTACAATGCCGTAATCAATGGTTTCTGCAGCAATGGCGACTTAGAACAAGCAAAGAAGTGGTACACTAAGTTGGTGCAGAGTGATTCTGCTCCTAATAAAGCAACATTTGCAACTGTGATTCGGTTCGCCTGTAAAATGTCTGATTTTGATTGGGCCATTGAGCTTTTTAATCAAACATTCGAACAAAAGTGTCTTGTGGATCCAAATGTGATGCAGCTCGTGGTCGATGGATTGGTTAAAGAGTCGAAAACAGAAGAAGCCAAGAAGCTTGTCGGGATTGCAAACTCAAATAAGTTTCGGCGCTACAATCTCACCGTGCCTGCAGATGAGTAATGTAAGAATTTTCTTCATGTTTTTATCATAAGTTCGTAGGGAATTTTGTTGATTGCTGATCACAACGATTTCTAAAAAGGCAGGTGATTTGGTTTCTAGTTGGGTTTACGGTTTACCATTTACGGTTTCTTACTAGGGATGTTCTTATTCTTATGATTTTCATGATCGAAACTGTATTTGGGTAACAAAAAAATGTTATTTCTTTTAGCTATTTTGCTTGCTTTTGGTAATGCAAGGGTTTCATTCTGTAATTGAGTAATGTTGAAGAGGCATGGATATACTTCTATTATTCTTTTAACGTCAAATACTCGCACGATATATTATTTTAAAAATCCTTTCTAAAATGTCAAAGGTTGTAAAAATCGTCACACGGTATACAGTCGGTCGACTACCTTCAAGCGATTAATTGGCCTAGGCGGTGATTAATCGGATTCTAGGCGGGCACCCAAAATTATAAAGGAATTTATTTAAAAAAATAAATAAATATTAGCAACACCCTAACAAAATAATTCAATAACCATAAAAAAGTTTAACAAACTTGGAAAACAAAAACCATAAGTTCATAATTAGTAATACCCTAATAAAACAAGTAAAAAAATAGCTGATTTCAAAAAGTGCCGCCGAGGACTAATTTTGACTACAACCGATAAACCTGACTGTTCAGGTGATTTCTTGGTTGGAGGGTTGCCGATAACCGCTTAGGCGCCGATGTCGAGACCGATTTTTACAACAGTACAAGATGTCTAGATGAGTTTGTTCTTTTTTTTTTTGTAGTTGTAGCATGTATTATTTGTATAGTCATACCATCTTCCCATACAGCTTTGCAAATCACATCATTGTTTGCTAGAGGCAACGATTCTCGACTTGACAGAGAGATAAACAGGTTTGGGTTGACACATGAACTAAAAGGGTCGGTTGAGCTGCATAATAATTAGGTCGTGTTTTAGTCATACATAATTTATGCAAGTAGACTCCCGAACCCATTTAATTCTTATATAGGTTTTATTGTCATAAATAAATCAAGTGTTGTTCGGATTAAGTAATTATCATCCTTGCAACCACAATCCATATTCTTAAGGGGGTTACTTGGTCTTGTTCATGTCTCACATATATGGTTTAGTGTTTTGAATCATAATACAAATAAATAAATGAGTCGGATACAGGTCATGTGTACCTAACTTGCGAACCTGAACACAAAACCATTTTTACCCTCTGCCTTGCCTTGTATGTCCCTGCTTAATAGAGGCATCAATTTCGACTTTTTTATGTGTAAACGAATAGATTAGTGTTATATTTGTCTCTAAAAGGTCAAATAAGTAAACCAACGTAGTTAAAAGAGCAGAAGTGCAAGCCTTCGGGTTTTTTTTCACATATTCATTTTTTTAACAACTAAACACAAACTACCTAAATCCAAGCCTAATTCTACCCTATTTTATTTATTACCGGACTTAAACCCATAAAACGATGCACTTTTGTTTTGAATTTGAAATTATTTCCTTCCAAAACTTCTTATCCTAATCATGAATCAAAATGGAATGTGAATATTTCTTCTATGAACTCCTAATTACGGTCAAAATCGACAAACATTGCTAGATTTGTTGATTATTAATCAAAATAGACATATACGTGAATCAAGAAATTTATTAGTAAATATAAACATATGTATATTGGTATTGGTCAAAATCAACAACACTGATAATTCTGATATTTATATTTGTATAGTATGTAACTAGAATAAATGCTATAGAAATTGTTTAAAAAATTATAAATATTAAACATTAATAAAAAGATATTAAATAATTATAAAATACGAAAAAAAATTAAGAGCTTAAAATATGGTGACAAACGGCGTCAATGCTCGGACTAACGGTGGAAAAGTCAACACAAAGGGGAGAGCATACGTGACGGCTGAAATATGGTATCATGATATAAAGAGAGTAAAGACGTAATTGTATTTCTTATACAAACTATCAAGAGCAAATTGCTTTGAAATACAATGTACTTTAGTTAAGCTATCATTGTATATATATAACTTTAAAATTTTTAAAATAATATAACAAACTTACTTATACATCCCATTGTATACTAAACATAACTTGAATTACAGGTTACAGTCATTTTATTTTAATTTTCTATTTTTTAATTAGTTGTTCTTGATGTATTTTGAGTTCATCTTGCTTATGTCTTTAAATTCAGAAATCCAACTTGATATTTGTGAAGTTTAATGCATACTTAAACAAGATGAAGAATAATGTATATAACAACTCATGAAATCGAAACCAACTTGAACTAGATATCGAACTTGAACCAGATGAAGATGAACAACAAAAAATCCTAAATCATGAACTTGTAGATCTGAGAATGATCAATGAAAACCCTAAACATTGAAAACTTAAATTGTGACCTAATAGATCTGAAGATGAAGAAAAATAAAAACCCTAAATAATGAAAACCTTAAATCATGAAATCAAAAGATATAGAATTGAAGATTAACTAGATCGGCCGCACTGGTGATTTAAAGGCTACAGCGGCGGTGGTTTGAACAACGGAATCGACAGCAACGGTGGCAACATGAACTTTGCGCTGGTGGTGGTTTGAACAAGAGAATCAACGGTGGTGGTTACCAAAACTAGGCGGCAATGGTGGTTTAAAACCTAAATCGAGATCTAAATCACGAACAAGATGAAGAATCAGACCTGAATGTGACAGTGGTTACCAAAACTAGGCGGCGATGGTGGTTTAGACCCTAAATCGAGATCTAAATCACAAACAAGATGAAGAATCAGACTCGAAAGCGATGATGGTTGGCTTCAAATCTTTACACCCCAGATGGGCTTCTTCATTTGTCTCAGATTGGCTTTAAATCGTTGTGTTTTAAAGCAGTTTACCCAACTAACAATCATTATTTTTACAATTAAGAGCTGAAAGGGAGTACTTATCAGTCATAATTAAAAAAGTATTTAAAATGATTATAAAATATTTTAAAATATCATAAATGATAAATATTACATTTTTACATTATGATGGAATAATATAATATTTTAAAGTTTAAGAATGATATATGTGAATTATCTCTAATAATTTAATTTAAATAAAGTAAAAGTTAAATTAAACTTTGACACAAAAAAAGTTAAAATTACATTCTTAACTTTTAACAAATTGGATTTCATGTAAGTAGATAATATCAGAGAAAGTATGTTATGTATATTAGTTGATTGCACTTGTGAGTAATGTTTTAACTTTATTTTACACCTATGACCTGTCTGCGTGTTTTATTTTACAAAAGACTCGTATGTGCATTTCAAAATTAATAAAAATGGCATATTAATTCAACAATATACTGTTTTCCCCAGTAATATACGATTAAATAACCTTTAAGCTAACGCATTTAGCTTCTTTTCAAGCAATTTAGCCCGCCTAAGAGCATCCAATGCCTCCGCTTGCTTTCCTGCACGTTTCAAGTTTACCGCCTTCACCTTCTCTGCCTTTATCTGTTCTTCCAGCTCTGTGCTCTCACTCTTGTTGACCACTGACTTAGAGTTGAGCGGCTCAGCCTGAACCTTGTTGACCACCACTTTAGTCTTAACTTGCTCGCTCTTCTCAGGTGAAGACCGAGCAAAACCACCTTCTATTCCTACTTCTCTAAGAGCAGATAAAAGCTGTGGATCAAGAAGATCCTCAACGCTGACATCATCAACGGGTCCTGCTGGTTTTGTTGACTCGTTGGCGGCTTCTAGTTGACTTTCAAGATTCTTGGCTAATTCAAACTCTGCATCTGCTTCCTCATGCCGACCTTCTCTTCTCAACTTTAGTGATTGCCTCTTGTGGCTTAAAGATTCCTGCTGTAACTTGAAACGTTCGCGAGATGAAAGTTTAGGTGGAGAATCATCAGTTTCTTCCTTTTTAGTCACTTTGCTAGTGCTTGGCACAGGGGTTTTATCCATTGTATGCAAGTCCGGAGTTTCGTTATGCACATTCGTATTCTCTTTTTCTAGAAGTTTAGCTTGCTTGAGTTCCTCCTTGGCTTCTGCTAACCTTCCTTCTCTTTTCAAGCTGACCGCTTTTCTCTTGTGTGCAAGGATCTGTTGCTGGACAGAGTTTGAGTTTGACTCTGTTACATCAACTCGAGGCTTTTCACGTACAAAAACTTCATCAACAGTACTCTTTGATCCAAATGAAGCTTCTCTTATTTGAGGCTTTTCTTGGATATAAACATCATTAACAACTGTTTTGTTGCCTGAATTTTTGTCTATATTCGTTTCTTGATTTGGTGATTCCATTTCTGCCAACTGGGCTTCTAACCCTTTTGTAGTTTTTAAAACTTCTTCAGCTTCATCAACATTCCCTTGGCGTCTCAAAGCAAGGGACTTTCTTTTTAGGGCCAAAAGTTCCCTTTGAATCTCAGCTTTACTTTTATTCGATTTCACAATCTGTTGTTTTAATGGTGCTACTTGAACTTTGCTGTCATCTTCATCTTGCCAGCCTAAATTCTGTAAAAGTGAAAGATACGTGGGATCATTCATATCTGTGTCGGTTACATCCTCTCCATCTTTGTCATCCACTGGTGAAGAAAAGTCAACATTCTTTATAGTTGTGGGTTTGACTTTCGGGCCACTTTCCAACTCTTCGAGTTGTTGCTCCAAAGCTTTCCCTTTCATCAATTCTTGATCAGCCTCATCTACTTTCCCTTCCCTCCTTAAAGCAAGTGCTTTCTTCTTCAAAGCAAGAAGCTCTCGTTGAATTTCTAGCTTGCCTTTTGGTTTTATTTTTTGATCAAAATCAAGTTTTGGGATTGAACCATCTTTTTCTTCAGTGTCATGGGCCCCACCAGCATCAGCTTCAAGCAGTTTCGCCTTCTTTAGCAAGGCCAATGCCTCTGCAGTATTACCAGCTCGTTTTTTATCAAGCGCTTCTCGTTTTAAAGACTGTATTTCACTTAAAAGGGCCTCCTTATCGACACCATGATCTTCAGTTTCTGTCCACCCTAAAGATTGCAAAGCAGCCGACATTTCAGGATCATCCATATCTTCTTCAGTTACTTCAAAGTTCCCGTCAAGGTTTTGACCATCATCCATGCGAAGAAGATGATCAAAGTCAAGGTTAGTAGTCCGGTCAACCCTGGATGCTAAAACATCTTGTTTATCGATATCCATGCTACGAATCAATGACATGAACTCATCATCTGAATCTTCGTCATCGCCTAACAATTCTTGTTCCTCTATTTGTTTTTCAAGTATTTTAGCTCTCTTTAGTTCTTCTTTGGCTTCAGCAAGCTTTCCTTCACGTTTGAGAGCGAGTGCTTTTTTCTTAATAGCAACAACTTCAGATCTATCAATACCAACATTATTCTTTTCAGATTTATTAGTCTTCTGAGAGACTTCTTTAAGTAGGGTCGATAATTCGCCCTCTAAAGTCATGCTTACAGGCTTTTTATCAGCATCATGAAGATCAAGATCTGACCATCCAAGTTCTCTGAGTTCACTAACAAGATCATCTTTTCCTTTTGGTTGTTTTGCATCTGCAACTTTTGAGCTCTCGTTTGCACTTGTGGATGAAAGAGCCTTCCTACGGTTTTTTCTCAATTCGATCTCTAGAGTTCCAGCTTGTCTCTCGAGTTCTTTTCCCCTTTTGAAAGCTCTCAAGGCTTCTTCAGGCTTTCCTTCAGCTTTTAAAACTTTATACCTTTTCTTTTCCTCCATGGCTCGTTGTCTCAGTTCTTCAGGAGTAGTTGACTCGAGGTCAAACTCCATGTCACTATTTGAACATGATGCACTTGTTGCTCGTTGCATACTTCGCACCGACTCTTTATCTGATGGAACTGATTCATTTGTCAAGACATCATCCTCGTTATCAGATGCAAGCTTTGAAGCCCCTGCAATGAAGCAAAAAAAGAGCATGCACTTGAGGGATATAACATGAAACATCGCAACTTTCCTTTTTGAAAAAAATCCCATGCAAATCACGACACTGCCTCTTCCGGAAAGGTTAAAAATTTCAAACTACAGATCTGATCAGTACTATCATTGACTCTAAATTGATGCCAGGGTTTACTCATTCTTGTTGAATAATGAATACATTTTAGATATGTTACAAATAGTTCAATTTTGAATCACACACTAAGACAAGTCAAAAGTTGCAGTCGTTATGGGATTGAAGTAAGTTTTTGGCATCAAGTGTAATGACAATCAATATTTTCTACTTAATATCAGAAATTACATCAATTCTGAAGCTTATATTTCCTTTAATAGTCAAACAGAATCTTCTTAAACATTAAAATTACCTTTTCGAGTTTTATTCTTGTGTCCATATCTCATTTCAAAACGTGCTGCCTCTTCTAAAGTTTTACAAGGTTCACATATACGAACGGGTGATTCACCTTGTCCTCTTAAGTACATTCTTTGTTGGGTACAGCTGCCACAGAACAAGCCCCCACATCTTCGGCAATGATGCTGCAAATCCACATATAATAAGCTATCAGGGAAAAAATCAAGAGCATGTAATGTATAATGACTCGACACATAATATTGCCCTTCATAATTAGTATAATCTTAAAGCAGACGAACAACAAAAGGAATCCTAAGAAAAACAACCAAGAACTTATTAATCTTGTCGATGTGAAGTGACCATAATATACCCCATCCATTTGAAAGATCAAATGTGTTACATTTCATAAGGAGAGTCTATAGTTCCAAAATAGGTCTTATAAATTACCTAATGGTTCCAGGGCTCCATTTTCAGCCAGAAAATCAGAAGTTGGATTCGTTCTGAAAGTATACTGGAGTGCATCCAACTTTGAGATCATATCACGGTATAATCAAACTCAAAAGTCAAAACAGATATCAGAAACATAAAAGGCAAATAACGCTTCCAATACTCTATATACTCTATCAGTAGGCAATCAAGCAGGTATTTCTACACAAACCAGTTATGTAATTGTTAAATTCTCATTTATGAAGAAGTAAGCCCATCTCTGTTAAAGAAATAACGAACAGGTTGTAAACCCTAAAGAAAAAGTGATTATATGACTTTTGAGTCCTAAACAGCACAGCAGTTCAGATCTTTCAACAAGTTTAAGCCCTTTCTTTCATCTACTTTTAACATTCACGATCCACCATAAATTTATTCAATCATGTCGAGTATAAAGTTGGATCCTAATCAATTGACTTTGAGAAGTCCGATAAGAAGTTTCAAATTAGTTATTCCCGAAATCTCATCAAGTTTAAGCAATTTTTCAAAAATCAATCTCTATCGGTTAAACCCAAATTGCGACAAGGGTTTAAAGATTAGCCAAAAATTCAAACCGTAAAAGTAGGTAAATTAAAGCCGATCAAACCTTGCGATTGATGAAGGTGAACTGAGAAGAACATCCTTGACAATGTGTCGCATCGATCACCCAATTATTTCCTCTCAGCGATGGCTTCGGAGGCAATCCGATCTTCTCCAACATCTTTATGGATTGAAACTCCGGATTACGTAACCAGGCACTTGATTTAATCTAAAGAAATCTTCACAAAGAAGGGGAAATTAGATCGAAATCGTCGTTGATTTTGCTCTTATACGGAAGAAATCAGACGACTGTTTGTAGTTGGTAGTGGATCAATGATCAATCCAAGCTTTAATTGAGAAGGCTAAGGCTGCCAATTGGGGAGAGAAGCTTACAGCCCATTCTATCGCAGGATAACTGGGCCGGGCCTGTAAAGCTAGATGGTGTATGTGGAACCAACCGTATGACTTCACAAAACCAGACGTTGTCAATTACAAAGAAATCAGATCAATCTCACTCGAAAAAAGACTAGTTTTATGTTCATTCTAGAATTTGACTCTTTGCAAGCTTTTACACACTCTAGGTAGTTGAGCGACATAAACTAGTCGAGCTACCTGAACTAATAAAAATAAAAGTTTGAAACAAACTGGACCTGAACGAGCTCGAGTCAAGAGTAAAGCTCATTTATGAAATAAGTGTGAGCTTCAAAAAAGCTCGACTCGGCTCGGCTCTTTTTTATATCCCTAGTCATTTCTTGTAAAATAAAGAATGGAAAATTAACTCAAGTAAGAGATATAAAGTCACTATATTCAAAATGATACATTAGTACCGTTTCTGCACAACAAGAATGTTTGAATTGTTATCGTAGCACCTTAACCGAATCATAAATTGCCAATGAACATGAGAGATGTTGAATCCATAAGAAAGCTTTGGTCTTACCACATACAACGTGATTTAGGGATCACAAACATCATAGATAACATGAGAACTCTACAGTAAAATGTGGTTGGATAAGAAATATATTAGAAAGGGTGACCCCTAGCCCCTAGGAAGACCTCATATAGTTTCCAAAAATAAAGTTGTTTGTTTGTGG
Organism: Dittrichia graveolens; assembly: GCA_038502395.1. NCBI lineage: Eukaryota > Viridiplantae > Streptophyta > Magnoliopsida > Asterales > Asteraceae > Dittrichia > Dittrichia graveolens. Next base: position 2,014,231 of record JARJIL010000005.1, on the reverse strand, counting down.
GGTAAAACGGTTATTATTATATCATGGTAAATGGGTGTTAAAAGTGGTATCAAAGCAATTCCAATATGTTCTGCATGGTGGGTCAAACCCTATCGAGGTCAGGTTAATTAGGTTTTTAAAAAAACTCCATCCGAAATTCAAACATATTAACGATTCCGCTTCCCGTTAATTGAATTTCAAGTTTATAAGGTTGGATTACAACTGAACCTGAAGAACCCGACCAACCCAAAATTCTGGTTCCCATCAATTGAATACATACAAAACGTTTAACATAATTAAACTCCATAATTTAAGAAGATCAAAAGTGATAAACAAATGTTACCCGTGGATTCTTGAAGGTCATATAAATAAAGCACATGGAGATTGATCAAAATCAAAAGCCAAGTGCAACATGACAAGTTGATTGGAGTGACAAAGTATCTTTGCATTCTTTTTGGAACTTTAAAAAAAGAGAGAAGAAAAGGAATTCACTTTATCTATTTAATGATAACAAACAAGGAGTTGTTTGTATTGTAAACTGTCCATGTCAAGTAAAACGGAGTGTTTTCTATTCAGGTTATGTGAGAGAGTTGAAGCTTAGACTTTATATACGTTGTTTAACCGCCATATTTATGGCCGTTTCCAAAATATTCTCTGACTATTCTTTGATGGAAGACAAACGTTTTACCCAGTAGGTCATCAAATGATAATTAAAACAAAGAGTGCTCTCCGTAAAGTGTTTTCGTCAATTTATTTTTATTATTTTTGATTTCATGATAAGTTTTCACTAAAATTAAGCTGAAATAATCAAATTTTTATACACATCCAAAGAGTTCATGTAATATAACCGAGTTTTGAGAATGAATATATAAACACTTTATCTTTAAAACCTCACAACAATTATTCTAGAGAAGCAAAGCGGATTACTCCTTATTCAGTATCATGTCAGTTTTTTCTTTTATCACACTATTATCAGTTAAGTGTCACGTTAAAATGATAGATTCTTCTCAATCACAATTTAACACAGCTTTTCAAAAAAAGAAAAAAAAATTGAAATGCAACATGATGAGGAGCTTTACGGTTGCTGGATCATGCAAACGACCGATGCACACCCATAAGAAACATAGCTAAATTGTGAAGAAAAATTAAGTTTCGAGGGGTATATATAGTGATGTTAAAAAATAAGTCATTTAACGACTACTTTTCCTTGAAACTTGATGGATTCAACCGTTTTTTGAGCACCCAAGCAGTGACGCAGGGAATAAGTTGCGGTGCGGTGTTCCGTATAAGACCGCTAGCCATGCCGACGCTTCCAACATTCATCTCACTCATACCACATGCTTTAACATCATCTTAATACCTTATTACTTTTTGTCTTTAAAAAATTCCTTACTCTATCTATATAACAAGCTATACTTACTTTAATATTCGATGTAGCAAAGAAATAAAAATTCTCAAGAATGCATAAATGTTGTCGAATTTCATGTTCAATGCAATCTGGCGTGGAATCCAAACCTTAGCCGGTCATCCTTGACTTTTGATTATTTATTATCATTTTATTTATTTTATACACCAATTATTTATTGTTATTATTATTTCCGATAACCTATGTTTCCTTATCATATGCAATATCACTAGTTATTTTACTTAAAAGTAATAAATATTTTACCTAAAAAGACCTTTTATTAAATTCAAAATTAAAGTTTACTCATCAATTAATAAATATTTTTAATAATTAGATAATTAAGAAAGATTCTATTTTTAAACAAAGATTAAGGATGTCGGGTGACCTAAGGGTCTCTAGAAACTTGTCTCATAGCGAATATGAGAGATTCAAATATTTAATTGAGGTGATCGAAAATAATAGGCATTTTGAATTTTTTTTTGACACATCTCATTTTTTTATTATTTTTATTTTGTGTGTTAGATTTCTAACATGACATGTGATATATCTTCATACTTTTTCTTTCTACTTACCATATACACATAAGACTAATACAAATGTCAAAATTAACAGAAAATATAAGAAAAAATAATTAGTAAATTTCACATGTCACTGAAGAAAAAAATAGAAAAATATATCATTTTTCTTCTAAAATTTTTCAATTTGGACGTTAAGTATAAGTATAACCCTCATAAAACCAAATTAGTAATAAATAAATACAAATGATCGCATCGATCTATAAAAATTCATTGAATCAAGACAATTCTATATTTTGTTAGGATAACGCCAAAAGGAAAAAGACGACGATAACCCTACATATATATATACATACGGTGATAAAAAGAAAATGTTGTAGCACTTTCACTTAATCTACTTTTTAGAAACAATAAATAAACAATATAAGCTAAATAAATTTATAATAATCTGTGGGTTCGAACAGCTGTCGGCTCGAATATTATATAATAAATATATATATATATATATATATATATATATATATATATATATATATATATATAAACTATTAGAAAACACAAGACATATCTTATGTTTGTGTATGCACCTTAATTAGATGGCTACATTATTTATTATTCATACGCAGGTTTAAAGATTCGGTTTAATAAACAACAATTTAACCAATAGCCGGATGCCCGGATGCCCGGATATTTAGTCTAATGATGTCAAAATGTTCGAAAGGTATCATCTAGTTTTAGACCCGTTATAAACAAAAGATGTAGATTTAAAAGTAAGTTTAAGATGTGTGTTCTGGTACTCTAAATTAAAAAATAACAGCTTTAAAAATAAACTTTTTAAAAAGACATTAATCTATTATATATATTTTTTCTTTAATTTGTTAAGTTGATTGGTGGAGACTAGAAATATAAAGTAATGAAAATAGTAAGAACTTGTATTTTTTATAATGGTTGAACCTGGTTTAAACTTCTAATTATGACAATATTTATTTAAGCTTATGAGAATGTGTTGTTAAGTATGTAAAATATGCATATTTGTGGCATATTTAAGCTTATGAGATTGTGTTCTTAAATGAAACTTTTAATATATATATATATATATATATATAAAATATTGCAAAAGATGGGAAAAAAGGTTAAATGGGTTTGAAAATACTTTGCTTAAGAAAATAAGTAAAAGAAATATATTGGACTAGACATACACAAAATTGTTTTTAAATGCACAAAAAATGTAAGTTAATTAGATTCAAGAGTCCCACTAAATAAGATGCAACCAATTTAGTGTAGTAAATGAATTTAACGTGTGAAGCTGGTTGAACATGTACATTGGTGAAGAGTTGGTGAAATTTTGATAAAGCGTAGGAACTCTTTATATCTTAAGTCGGTTTCTTTAATCATTTAAGCATATGAAAAGTTGGATTTTCAAGTTTAGTTGTATAGATCGAGTTCTCTACTAAAAAGTTTTGATATGTTTTTGGATTTTCGAGTTTAGTCGTATAGATCGACTCTTCTTATAAAATTTCTTTTGCTTTCAAAAAAAAGATTGATGAAAGAGTCAAAGACGCATTTAGATGCAACTAGATGAAAGAGTCAAAGGATCTTTGACTTAGCGATATCAAGTGATGATTAAGGTGTTCCTTCCTCTATGGTTTAAGGATTCAAGTCCAGTTGTAAACAAATGTCTAGATTAGTTGGGTATTTATGTTTGCCATTCAAAATAAAAGATGAAAACACGCAATTGGATATAAAAGTATATAACTAGTTTCAACTAGTTGCATATAAAACATTAAGTTGCATTTACTTGAATTGTAAGCTACATCTTCATTCAAAAAGACAAACAGAAAACCCAAATCGGAATTATGTTTCACAGGTTGTAGTGACAGCAGCGGTAGGCATGGCGACAGCGATGACAACAATGGCAGTCAGCCAGTCATGGCGGTGGTGATCGGAAAATTCTTATGCCGTTTTAATGGTATAAGTAGTATTGGTTACTTTTAGTTACATTTTGAGGTATTTTAGTCTTATTTAAATTAATGGAATATTTGTTCGTGAAAATAAAGCTAATTAATGGGTTTAAGTTAGTAATCAAATCGGATCTTATTAAATAGCAATATCTATCATTTTCGAATCATATCATAAATCCACCCTATCTACATTTAACCAACATATTTGTTTTTTCTTTTTTTTTTAATTTTAAATCTTTAATTGCGGGGAAACGTCACAATCAAAACCAGCTGCCGGCTTCATTTATTAAAAAGAAAAAAAAAGACCCAAAAGTAAATATACTAAAATATATTTAATAAACATATAATTAGAGCACCTATTTCCTTCAACATTCGAAGAGGACAAGGCAACTCGATCAAAGGATGAGCTTTTTGTTAACTCTTGTTCCTTGTTGCGGCACTCATGGTAACAAGTCATCAGCTACACCATCTTATGCATCCAACGACGACGGTGAGAATCTTATTGTACGCTTGGTTCACGAAAACAAGCTTTGTGGTGGCAGCAAAAGTGGGCGGCAACCACTACAATGGCGGCCATCGCTATGCACAATTTCGGAGGAAGATGTGGTTTTCACGGAGACGATACAGTTATATGTGACACCATATAAGAAAAGCAAGAAAAATACAAAAAAGCCAACACAAAACTTCACACCGTTGGTACACAAGAATGAATTTGTGTAAGTAAAATTCTGACTGCTTATGTTGTAAAGGATGTTTGGATTAGCTTTTTTCGAATTTGTGTAAGTGAAAAAAATATAAAAACTAATAAAACCAAACATAGGAGGCCGTATAATTGTTGTCTTTCTCTTCACTCCAAGGATTCATGATCGAGTGTCGTAAAAATAGACCAAAAAGTATTCATATTTGTTAGGTATTTGCGTTTTCTTACGTATATAATAATAGGGGAAGGTTCAAACGAGAACTGTTTTTTGTACGAGAACTGCGAGAACCAATCTTAGCCGTTCATTTTGGATAATGGAATTTATGGATGAAGAGTGTGCGGGAATTGAGTGTGGCGTGATGCATGTAAGAAATTCATGGGTGGACAATCCAATTGAAGGAGGGGGAATTAGATAGCTAAGATTGGTTCTCGCGGTTCTCGTTTGAACTTTTACCAATAATTAATATATGTGATGTGATGTGATGGTGATTTTAGTTATTTGTTGTTATTTTCAGGCTACGAGGATCATGGGATATGGTTTCACCCGTGCCAACTTCATTTTTGTTTTAATTTTTTATATATATGTTTATGTTATTGTTGATTTATTTTAATTTGATGTATGTGTTATATATTGTTGATTCAGGATGGTTTTTGGTTACTATTATGTTATATAGTTATATGTAAATAGTTTAGGTAGGGTTTGATAAGACGAAATATTAAGCGTTAACCAAACATCCAGGGATACAAAAGTATCATTTTAGTTTTTATAATGACTTATTGTTTGAGAAGATTTGATTATTCAATAATATAGTTTATAAAAAAACCGGTATCTGTCTAGATAAAATAATATGTGCTTAATTATTCATTCAGTGTTTAGATAAAATGATGCAACAATATTTTCTTCTTTATAATTTTATGTAATCTTTATTCAAATTCAAGAATCAAACTTATAACATGTTAAAACATCGTAGCATTCAACATTGAATGATTTTATTTATATACAATCAAAAAACCCTTTAGTTAGACTAATATAGAGGTGAATGGATTCATAACTTATATAATTAATAAAAAATAAAAACCAAGACCGGTTCTACAAAACTAACGCATCTTCGGCTTCAAAAAAATTCCGTCAACCATAGTCAACATCTAAATAATCCGAATGTAGTAAAGAACTGTGTATTTGATATGCAGATGAATCAAGAAGATTGAAACATGTGATAAAATCAAAGAAAAGATGATAAAAAGAAGAAAACAGGCGATACATATATCAAATAGATTAGGAATCATCACTCAACGTCAACTTTTATTCTCGCTACACTATCCATCACACCGTTACATTAGCTCTTGTTCACACACACAATAAGACAAAACAAACCATGATCATGGTCACGATGGCTTCATCATCCCGAACCTCCTAGTGCAGCTCCCATGGAATCATGCATGTCGCCTTCAACAGTGAGGCAGATCACGCCTCCTTACAAAGCTATTGTATTTCATTACTGTTTAGTCCGTTTGAGATCAACACAACCCAAAACGCATTCATATCAATCGACCTTGAACTTGATTAAAATAGTATATAAACTTACCAAAGAAGATAGATGTCTAATTAGGTGTTACTGATATTGCAAAACAAGGGTCTGAGTCTAACTTAAACCATCCATCTAGGTTTGGTCCTGGTCAGGTCCTTTCATGCATCTTTACACACCTTAAATGAGCCCGAAACACCAATTAAAACCAAAAAACGAAAATAAACATAGAACATCAGAACTCGTCTAAACGCATAAACATCTTAAAACAAATGATGTGCATCAAATAAGCTTTTACCCTCAAGTGAAACATCAATTTTCCTGATAAAAAACTGTCAAGAAAGCAGACTGAGACTTGAGAAGATTATTGTTTTCTCCCACCCGGGGTTTTCTAGTTTTCATAAGGATTGTCGGGTCTAGCAGATGCATGTTCCCATGTCATGTAGCTAGCTATCAAGCAAGCAAATTCACTCATTTGGGTTTTCTAGTTTCCCTTGGAGTTGAGTCCTGGGCTTGAAGGCTAGATTCAAGAATCAAGCAATGTCTAAGAATCAGTGTCCATTGATTTGAGGTCTAGTTGTGGGTTGGGTGGTTAGCCGAGAAAACGGAATCTGGGTCTGCCCTCTCTGACTAGAGAAACGGTCAGTGATTGGTGCCTTCGGATCAGATACTGATTTGGAGAAGGCTTGGGCTAGTTCAACAGCAGAAGCTGCTTTTCCGTAACGGGGTCCAACAGTTGGTGCAGGGGGGTCCACGGGTTTGCGCCAGGTTTCTGGTGAAGGTGGTCTTTCCTGTTGCGGCTGGTCAAGGTCCCTGCTGCTTTTGCGATTATCGTTCCTCCAGGTGCTTCTTCTTTGAGCATCTGATTTTTCTGTGTCTCGCCTGTCGATGTTCTTTCCAGTTCTATGATGATCAAGGATTTCAGGCTTCCCATTCTGTCGTGAAGTAACAGTTGGGTTTGTCTCGGCCCTGCTAATGTCCTTTTTCATCCTACAAATAACATAAAGTCAAATATGGGATGCAACTGATTTTTTTGAACTCTATAAATAGTGCATCAAATTGACCCAACTGTTAAAACTATTTTTATAACGATAATGCATTGTAACTTCTTAAATAACGATTACACCCTTTCGTAAGTAAACATATCGAAATAATAATTATTTTTAGCCCGTCTATCAAATTGACCCAACTTCTTAAATAAATTATTTTTATAACGATTTTATGTTAAAATAGACGAGCTAGTTTCAACCAATTTGACCCTTTTAATTCTCCTTTTTCCCCTTTTGACCTGCTAGGAATAAAATGTAACATAAATCAACCCATTCGTAAGTAAACATATCGAAATTTCCATCTCTGTGAATACCCAAAATCAATATCTTATTTAAGATGACAATATGAACACATCTTACGGAAGAGAATGTTGAAACTTCCATGGGAAGAGACAGAGATGCATGTTCAAGAATCTAGGCTACAAGGTTAATATATATATATTTTTTTGGTCTTCTTAAACAAATCAACCGAAGCGAATATTTACCTATTAGGAGACTGGATCATGTCATGATTAACAGCAACATCATCAACTCCTCGCTCTTTCAAAACCTGAGAGCATGACCAGCCACAATACAATTATGAAACAAATTGGTTACCATATTAATATCATATGTCTGCATGTAAAGGTACCCATAGGTATAACAAAACCACGGTATCACTTCATGAGACAGTTTGGCAAGCCGTTATTTTATAGAAGTAGAAAAGGGCAAGACCTTTCTTCTTTTTCCAATACAAAGTAGTAAAGTTCATAACAATTAATACAATGAGAATGGAGTTCTTACCAGTTCTCGCGGGCGAGCACCACCAAACAAGACGTTCCTGTAGAGAATATAATGATGAGTTGCAGAATCACGAGTGCAAATCAGAAGGAAACAGGGAGACTTTGGAATTAATGTCACAAAAGGTTTTATATCATTTCTCTTAGGGGCGTGTCACAAGTGAGAAAAATATATATATATATATATAGTTATCTATTTGGATATGCGAATGATCATGTGCTGCCACACAGTATTTCCAAGGAAATCAAGTATTAAACATCATATTTTGATTTCATTACGATGATATTCAAAAAAATTTACTCCTTACCCTCCAAGGATAAATACTTTTAAGTTTTTTTTAATGATCTCATTGCACTAACGATGCCTTACATTTGCAAATTCCAAATCATCTATTTACAAGTTTTTAATTTGGATTTTTACAAATTAGCAGGGACAGCTAGCAAGTAGCAACTAAAAGAGTTCACCAGAGTCAGAAAGCTCTTGATGTCAAAACTCATTAAAGTTTTAATTTAAGATTTATACTTTCTTTACAGATGAGCAAATATGTACTTGTTTCAATTTTTTATTTTTTTATCAGGGTTTTATGGGGCCCTTCTTAAATGATTGAACTAGCTTCTCAATCAGAACCCACCATCTTATCTACAGTCCAAACAACAATTTCTCTAAAAACAAACAAGCTTTTTCCTTTGAACCCGGCTCAAACAATTATGAAATATGAACTTAAGTCGAAATAAGCCACCTTGGTGTGACCATTTACTTGCTAATATCCTGTCGTGTCAGAATGATAACTGCAAACTTGAGCATTTCTCATGGTAGGAGATTGAAGGTGATAAATTCAAAGGAGGGATGAAATTTAATATTTTAATCTTATGGACAGAAGCTAATGATGATGGAAGGTAAACCAAGTCATTAAGAAATGTTTCCCTTGGCGACTGCTAATGCAAAAGGCAAGAGCTGGAGGGCTAAACGGTAAGGAATAAACATAACTGAGGAAGGATTTATGTAACTCATTCTGGTTTTGTCATTTTACTGAAAGACTAACATATACCCTCTACTTAATAAAATAGATTTTCTATAATCACCAAGGTGGTATGAAAATTTCAAACTTACAAAATGTATTGAAACTTGAGTAAAATAACTTATCTGCAATGTGTTAACGTCCCAATGAATGTTATTCCAGATTTACTTGATCTGGATTCTAAAGTCTGCAATTAGCCAATTAGAGTCTGATCTCCAACTCTTCAGTTCCAATCTGACCGTCAGTTCTCCCAATATAACACTTTGAGAGATCATTGTGACACGATTCGGGTTCTTTATTTACCATTTAATTAGAAATTAAATATTACTAGAATTTATTTATTGGATAAGTCTTAATGTTATTATTTAGTAGATAGGTTATAATTTAGTTATAGATATAGATTACAAAGTCTTTATTATCATTTAGCTTCCATTTGTTGATATAGCTTGTTACCCAAGTTTTAGTGTTATGCTAAGTCTAGGTTATCTTTAGTAATTAAAAGCATTAGGGTTGTAATTTTATTATGCTATATATTAAGAACTGATTTGGTATTTGCCAATCAAATAGTTGATCAACATCTCACAAGTCGATTAAACCTTTTATTTTACTATTTTTGTTGTTTTTATTGAGCCGTATAAGCCGTGTCTTATGACATCAATTCTTCCAAATCAATTCAATTAATGCGCTAATTGTTTCATTCCCAACCAAAATCCACCGCACTGATATTTAAATCATGAACCTAACTCTACTGGAACACTATTTTTCACTGTTAATCGCCCCATTGATGTAGTTAAACAGCATACTTTTTCGATTGAAATCACAAACCAACCAGGTTTGAAACACTGTTTTTTGTCATCCCAACCGTTCCAGACACAGAACTGTACCATGATTCAGTATGGCTTATAGAGACTGTGCTAAAAAAGATGTTTCCAAATTATTACAAAAAAACAGAACAAAAAAAACAATACCTCTCTCTTTCTGTGTTTCTATCCATTTGTTCAAGGGGCTGTGATCGTGGCTTTAAGTTCACTCTTGGTCGCTCAAATGCCTGATGAGCATCCTCTGGTGCAGCTAAGCCATGTACCAAGGGATTCACATTACCAGAAGTTTCATTTCCGATAACCGGCTCCCCTGATATGGGGATAGTCTAGAAGCAGAAAACCATTACCATCATATTACATCAATACGAGAAATTACAAATATAAAAGACATATTATTCAAACATCCTCACTTAAAATACCTGCTTATAAGCTGAGTGAGATTCCATATTTTCAACTGGTTTAGATCTTGGAAGTAACTTCAACTTGGGCCGCTCGGTCAACTCTGAAGGTGCAGAAGGATGTAAGTCAGACCCACCCAGTGTTCCACCAGAATATGATGGCTGAACTTGAACACCGTCGGGATGTGTAGAGGTTGACATCCCGTCATTAATGCTCAAACTCATGCCAGCATGTCTGGCTAAAGAAGCATCATGAAAATCCCTCCCACCAGCAGCCACATCCGTTGAACCGTACGAAAATGTGGTGTATGTATTTCCTTTAGAATGTACTTTAGCTTCAGGCTCAGGGTGTCTGATTACCTCTACATCTATCTGTTTACTTTGGTTTGAAAGCCAGCGACCTGAAGATACCTTCTCAAGTGCACTTGCATGGGCTAACTTGGTTGCAGCATCAGGAGCAGACCAAGAAGCGGCAACAGGCTCTGAAATCCCAACAGCCACTTTTCTAGGGCCCCACGCATTTGGGGATGGTCCGTTGATGGCACTTTCAACCCCCACATTTGAGTTACTCGGACCCAGAGATCTCACTTCACTTTTAACAAAAGACCTACTACTACTACTAACATTAGCTGCTTCACTAAACCTGGCTGCATAAGAACCACCTGTGCTACCAACCGGAAACTGAGAAATAGGGGTAGTAGCAGGTCGAGTGGGTACATTTCCAGCCAACAGATAATCAGATTTTGGCTCTTGACGAACAGGCACACCACCACGAATATTTTCATCACTAACAGTCCGCCGAGGAGCAGACCCCCCATCCAATGGCTTTCGTTCATCTTCATCAAAATTTCTCCCGATCTGCACATTGTGATTGAGAAATGGGGTCTTATCATCGTAAGTTCTCACAGCACCAGCTGAACCTGGACGCAGTCTGTGATCTTGCCTTCCCATAGGATTTGTCCATGAAGTATGCCGATCAAATCCAGCATGATTTAATGGCCTCACAGTTCTATAAGAACAACAACATAAATAAGTATATGGAAAGTAAATTTTAAAACCTCACTATGGTTTTGCTTCCCATCAGGAGATCTAAATGCCAAATTAAACGAACAAGCATCAAATCAGTTAAGCTGATTTTAAAGGTTAAAACTAATACTATGTGAATGAAAAAGTTCAATATAAAATTGTAGATTTTCAATCCATAGTCATTGCTATGAAGTCCAACGTAAAAATAGGTCTTCACCGTAAATTTTCAAGAACACACGCACATCAGTTTTGAAGTAAGAAAACATTACTAAGCATAAAAGCCTCTAGGTTTTTCTTGAGCGGAGAAAATAGATGTCACTACACATAAAAAATTGGCAACTTTTGCCTAGGGTTTCGAGTTTTCACAAACAGATCTTTTACATACACAATCAAATCAAGAAAACAAACAAGTTATAGCCCGTACATACCAGATCTAATTCTTGTCTATCCAAATCAGTAAATAAGAACGAATAAATTGGATTTCGAATCAACAAATCGGCAATCTTTACATCAAATACTTAAGAAAATGAATCGTGGAAAGAAGGCAGGTACTTACACGCCAGGAGCAGAGGGCAGAGGAAGATCAGAAGGGATAGAACCGCCATGGAAGTCTTTGAGAGTCATGGTAGCTTTCTTTTTGGCCATTGTTTATGGTAATTCTTGGATTGTAGAGGCGCTTAGACGGATGAATGTATAGGATGAAGGTATGGAAGTCGTTGTCTCCCTTGATAAACTTTCTGCAACACGGATTTCTCTCTCTAGGGAGAGAGGGAGGGAGGGAGAGAGACGTTTGCGTTAGAGTCACGGCTAAATACTTGGGAAGCTACTTCGATTTTCAGGGATAATGGTTCATAACTTCATCGAGTCGGCATGGCTTGTAAGATCATCTATTCATCTGTAAAGTCTTTTTATCTACGTTCCCAACTCGCTGTTGTATCAATTATTTTTTTAACTTAAAAATTAGTATAGTCTAATTTAATCTTTAATTTTTTATTATTCTAAAATATGTATCAAAATATAAGAGGGAAGAGATGGAATGAGAAAAACTCAAGTTCGCCGATCTAAAAAGTCAAACGAGTCAGGTTTAACATATGGGTGTACTAAGGTTACCCGATGAAATACGATGGTGAGCCCAAAGCTAACCTGAGGGCTACACGGTTAGCCTACTGTTTTCATAAGGGAGTGTTTGGGTGAAACGAGAAAAAAAAATTCTATTTCATACTGTTTTCCTCTTATTTCATAATTCTATCTACTCAATTAGGTATGGTAATTGTCCATTAACCACTCAGGTTAGCTTTGGGCTCACTATCGTATTTCATCGGGTTAGGTTGTAGCCTAGTGTTTAATGGTAAACACTCAGATGCTTTGGTATGGTAATTGTCCATTAACCAAAGGTATGGGTTCAAGTCTCATTAATGACAACTTGAAATAGATTTATGAGTCGTTTAAAAAAATGAGTAATGCACTAAATCTTTTAACTAATCGCTCATTTGATTTTGTCATTTTGACGTTTATTTTTATTAACTAAGAGGATAAATAGTAACATTTAGTAGGATAATATAAAGGGTATATTGCATGAAAATATAATAAACTTTGTCTTAATTATTATTGTATACAACCAACTTTATTTTTTTACAAATAATACAATCAACTTTTATAATCCTCCCATTGTATGCAAGTTGTATACAATGGAAATTATGAAAAAGTTTATTGTATACAATGGTAGCTAAATACTAGACACAGAAAAAAGTTGTTTGCATACAATAAAATTTTATTGAAAGTTGGTTGTATTATTTTTAAGAATTTAAAGTTAGTTGTATACAATGACAATTAAGACAAAGTTAATTGTATTTTCATGCATTTTGCCCTAATATAAAATCTTTTCGAATAAAATGTACATTAAATGATTAAATTATGAGAGGTTTTATATTATTTCACTTTGTATACTTACTTGTCCTCTTGTTCATACGAAAAAGATGTCAAAATCAAATAATTAGAGGGAAAAAGAGAATTAACATATTAAACAAGTAAAGCTTTAAATATATAAGAGTTCATAAGTGGAAGATTTAATAAAAAGAAATAGAAAATTTCTAAAATTGTAAAGTATTATCTTGTTTTTTCGTACATAACAAAAAAAAATCCTCCTTTATAAGAACTTAAGTTTAATCAGTTAGACATATAATATGTGACCTGTATTTTTTTTTCCACTAATTTGGAATGTTATTTTGGATTTTACATCACAAAACTAATTTTGAAAACAATCTTCTAATCTAATCTAATATAAATAAAAGACTAATTTAATAAAAAAAATTTAGACGGTCTAAACCATTTATTTAAAAAAGTTTTTAATCTTAACCATTCATTCACTTAAAATCAAAAAATCAATTTTGACTTTAGAGTCAAAATTATTTGAGATAATTTTATTTATGCTTTTATTAAATCGTATTTTTCCACCTTAATTTATAAATATAATATTTACCCCATATAATATTTTAAAATATCATATTTAACCAATTTCTTAGTTTTATCATTTTAAAATATTTTATAATCATTTTAAATTTCTTTTTAGTTATAACCAATAATGTTTAACTGTATTACTCTTAATTGTAACAATAATGATTGATGACTTATATAAAAAATATAATCACGTCTTTTCATATCATGATATCATGTATCTGCCGTTAAATTTGCCCTCCCACTAGCGTCGATGTTTCCACCGCCAGTTAGAGTGTTGATGTCGTACGCCGTCATTTTTTAAAATTCTCATTTAATTTGCGTCATATTATTATTTAATACGTTTTTATTAATGTTTAATATTTATTATCTTTTAAACCAACTCGTGTATCACACGGGCATTTAGTCTAGTAGTATTATTATTACTATATTAAATGTCTGTATGATATATGGGTTGGTTTAAAAAAATAATAAAATTTAAAATAATTATAAAACACGAATGAAATAAAATTTTTAAAAAATAACGACAAATGGCGTCAACACTCAGACAAGTGATGGAAACGTCGATGCGAAAGGAAATGCAGATATAACGACAAAAACGTGGTATCATAATACAAAGATACGTGACTATGTTACTTGTACAAGTTATCGGTCATTATTGTTACAATTAAAGATAATAAGGCTAAGCGTTTATTGGTGTTAATTAAAAAATAAAAAATGATTATATAATATTTTAGAATGATAAAACTAAGAACTTGGGTTAACTATAATATTTTGAAATATATTAAAGAGTAAATATGATATTTGTAAATTAAGGTAGAGAAATATAATATTTTAGGGTTTGAGAAGGGTATTTATAAAATTATCTCTGATAGTTTTGATTTAAATTAAAGTCAAAGTTAAATTCATTCAATTTTGACCAAGAAAAGTCAAAATTAAAATTTAATTTTTATCAAAATGGATAGATAAGATTTGATAATTAAAACTTTATCTAAATCTAATTATAGAGATTGTCTAATAGATTTTATTTTAGTTATTCTTGTATTTATATTAGAAGATTAGAAGATTATTATTATTATCAATAATTTAGTAATTAGTTACTATTATCGTCATCATCAAACTCAATAAATTGTAAAATCTCAGAGGTCTTTGTTTCTTTTAACACTATTATCGCAACCACTATCAATGAACTACCAACCACCCTTCGTCCATAGTTGTCAATTGCGAATAGTGAAAAATAGCGATGGGCATGTGCTACCTATATGTTATATAGCAAATAGCGATCGCTATCTCATATTTAGTGATAAGCTTCTAAAGATAAATTGTGTATTTATATACCAATATATTACCTTAAAAGTCTTAAACTATTATATATATAGAGTAAATTACACCAATCGTCCCTATAGTATGTCACAAATTTCACCATTCATCCTCGTGCTTCATTAATTACACTAACCATCCTTATTGTTTAAATTTTATAACACTGGCGGTCCCTAACTCACTTGAAATGACCAAAATACTCTTTCTCCTTTTTTTTATCTATTTTTCTTGATTCTAGATTTAATTTTAAAATACTTTTAAAACTTAAAAACAATATATATATGTATATATATATATAGAGAGAGAGAGAATATATATCTATATTATATACACATACAAACACAGCCTATTGTGTCGACATCCCCACCGCCGCCCGCAACCTACGTCGGCCTCCACACCGCTGCCCACCGCCACCAAGATATGGCACCACCACCGTAAGGTGATCACCATCGCCACCATCATGTGACACATCGTTGTAACACACACACACACACCACCGTTTACCAAACACACACATACCTCAAGAAATCAAACACACACATACCTCAAGAAATCAAATGAAGATCAAGATCTGAAAATCGCATTTACAAATCGATGGCTACACCAAATAAGAACAAGATCTGAACTCGTATACAAATCTAAAAAATCAAATGAGAAAACCCTAATTTGAAGGGAGAAAGAGACGCAACAGAGAGAGAGAGCGAGAGAGTAACAAATAACCCTAATCCGAACAGTGAAAATGGTGGTGATGACGATGTTCATGTGCGACGGCGGTGGAGAAGGGGGAAGGTGATGATGGTGGTCTATGGCGGTGGGTGGTATTCTCCGGTGATGGTGGTCGTTGCTGATGTTGGCGCGGTAGAGAGCGGAGAAGGAAGGAGATGTGGTGGTGGTGGTCTACGGTGGATGAATGATGAGAGAATGGCCGGCGGTGGTGGCTAGGAGAAATCATTTGTAGAGAGAGAGAGAAATGGGGTTGGGGATGCGTGTGTGTGTGTATATATATATATATATAAGAGAGAGAATTGTGAGAGAGGAGTATATGTTTATTTTTTATATAATATAATAATAATACTAATAATAATAACAATAATTATTTATTAATTAAGAAAATAAATAAAAAATGGAATAAGGGTATAATAGTATTTTTAAAAGAAAAGAAGAGGGCATTTTAGTCTTTTTATCTGGACAAGAGACTATTGGTGTAACAAAATCCAAAAAGTAAGGACCATTGATGTAATTAATAAAGCTCAGGGACAATAGGTGTAAAAAATGATATATCACAGGGACGATTGGTGTAATTTACTCACATATATATATATATATATGTTAGTATATCATGGTACTCACGTAATGTAGCGGCGGCAAATAACTTTTTTCTCGATAGTATGTCTGTTTTTAAAAAGTAAAGGGTTTGAGGTTTTTTAAAAATTATCGTTGGTTAATAAAATTTCACATGGATTAGTACAATAATATCAATTGTGTTGGTGTCGTTATGTTGCTATAGCTGGGGAGGTATGCTGGTGTGAGGAAGTGTATTTATCAACTTTTTATAAAATAGGGCAAAATTCATGAAAATACAATTAAGTTTATCTTAATTGTCATTGTATACAACTAACTTTAAATTTTTAAAAATAATACAACTAACGTTAAAAAAAATTCATTGTATGCAAACAACTTTTTTCTGTGTCTAGTCTTTAGCTACCATTGTATACAATAAACTTTTTCATAATTTCCATAGTATACAACAACTTTCATACAATGGGAGGATTATAAAAGTTGATTGTATTGTTTTTAAAAAAATAAAGTTTGTTGTACATAATGAAAATTAAGACAAAGTTTATTGTATTTTCATGTAATTTACCCTATAAAATATTGAGGTTATATAAGTCATTTCTTAATCAATCCTCAATACTTAAAAATATGTAGTCTTAATAAATTGAGTAAGAGAATGTTAAAATGCATAATACTATAGCTAAGGTGGGTTGGAATTTAATTTAATTTCTTTATGTGTTCATTGTTGTGGAAGGTTTAATTACTAATATGATATATAAGAATCTAATTAATTTTATATTTCTATTTAGTAGTTTCATTTTATTTTATGAGAGGTAAATTAGTATTTTTAAACCACTTAAAATTAAAAGATTAAAAAAACAAAGTAAAGTAGCGAATCATAATTTTATTTTATTTATTAGTCATTTAAAAAAGGGCAAAATGCATGAAAATACAATTAACTTTGTCTTAATTGTCATTGTATACACGTAACTTTAAATTCTTAAAAATAATACAACTAATTTTCAAAAAAAATTCATTGTATGCAAACAACTTTTTTCTGTGTCTAGTCTTTAGCTACCATTGTATACAATAAATTTTTTCATAATTTCCATAGTATACAACAACTTGCATACAATGGGAGGATTATAAAGTTGATTGTATTATTTTTTAAAAAATAAAGTTGGTTGTATACAATGATAATTAAAACAAAGTTCATTTTTTTTCATACAATTTACCCTATAAAAAATTCAGAAATGTTAACTAATTTAAGTTATAGGTTATTTACTTTACGAGTTATAGTCATAAGTATTTTCTAATAATTATTCTAGAATGTTCAAAATGAAAGATTTGGCTATAAAATATTTTTTGATAATTAAGTTAATTTGCGTTGACTTTTTTTTAACAATTATTATGAAATTTTGTGTTATTAAATATACACAATATCTAATAGCTACTAATCTATTTAAGAGTTTCCACTTGATATTGCTTATTCAAACATTATGGTGTACTTTTTACAGGGTTTACCGTGAATTTATCATCTTTAATTGTTGTTGCTTTTTTCTTATAGAATTTATGAATGTTCATAAATTTTACGATAATTATCACTCAAAAATCTAATACATCTCATCCATAAAATTTGTATATTTTAAAAATAGTATGAAATCTTGAAACGTTCAATAAGTTTGAAAGTGAGAGAGAGAATGTGATATCTTTATTTTGACTTTATATGCGAAAAATATGTTGGTTCACACATGAGATTGCATATAGAAAACGGATGAAAATAAAGGTTAAAAACAATTAAAAATCATCTTATTCTTCATCACTTCCATACATAAGATTATAGCTTGAATTAATTTTGCTATTAACACGAATTTACATGCAACTTAAACTATGAAAAATATAGTCTCGACTTTGTTAATTATGTATCTACGGTGAAAATATTGACTTTCCTTTAAGAAAAAATAATTTTTTACACTACTATGACTGGAAATATCGAGTTTCCTTTCATTGTGATTTTATACTAATAGAAAGAAAAGAATTGCATTAGATATGGAGATGGATGAAGGGTAGTTTGAAAATTTTAAGTAAAAAGGTGTAAATGCTTTATAATATAGTATATATTACCTAAAAGTCTTAAACTATATACCAATTAAAAGAAAAAACTCATGACTATTACCAAACAAAAAAAACAAAAAACAGGCCGCTAATTACCGCTATTTGTATGATAGCAAGCTCGGGGGGCTATACTACGCTATTCACTCTAGCGATGCTATTGACAACTAGCTATTGGCAACAGGACCTTCCCCCTTAGCCATCCCACTTCCATCTCCACCTTTCCATTAAAGATCACAAACACTCTATAATTGGATCTGGAAATAGACAGACACATATAAATAAACACATATAACTAGGGCACATAAACACACGTACACTTAAACAAAACAACTTTATTAAGCAAATATCTAACGGATTTGTATATAATATACGAGACTGAGAGAGGACAAATACTGAAAGGATAAAATTGTACAGGGGAGAATGATGGATAGAGATAAGTATAGATTTTTGTGACATAAATAAACATACGTGTGTAAATGAGGGTGCATGTACGTATATGCATGCGCGCATGCATGCTTTATAAAACCCATCATCGCTATATTTGGGTTAATTTTACAAACTTCGGTTTTTTTTTACTTTAAACTAAGTAATTCCACTAATTAAATCAGATACCAACATCTTTCTTACCAAGTTCTGAAACTAATCAGACCTAAATAAAACAAGGTTTTGGCTTAAAAAATGGTGAAAGTTATGTGACAATTTTCTTTTAGGTAGTTATAGTTGGTTTTTCCCACTGCCAAAAAATCGAAAGGGTGTGATAGTTGAACCTTATGCATAGGTATCTGTAAACAAATGTAAAGTTGTTCTTGGTGCTCCAAATAAAATCTTAGTTTCGACTTTTGAGTACAAGAACCCTTCTCCCTCCGTGTGTGTACAAAAAACCATTTCTGCAAGTTTTATGTTTGTTCTTTTTATTTGTATCCAACAAATGAGAATAATATTGTACACATTTTCTTTGGATGATGCAGAATCATATTCTCCTTGACAACAAAGAATTTGATAAAGATGTGGCCCTAATTGCTTTATGCTCTCATGAAGAGGTGAATGGCATTGAAAGATCATTATACGTTTGACAGTTTAGAGATTCATTTCTCCGAATGGTAATCACCTTTGACGGCTCTCACATTTGGCTCAAGGTTGTTAGCCTTGACTTGGTGTAAAGAGTTGACATGAAATGCTTGTTGCTCCTTCATGAACTCAAATGATGCACCTGTCTTTCTTTGATTACTGTTGATATAGCTAGCTAACGTATGAGACAGTGACTCTTAAAATTGACCCCACGCCTTAGTTAATGCATTTTTATGTGTGCTCACAGCTCACATGTTTACCGACGTTTACACCCATTGGGTATTGGTTAAAGCGTTTGCTTCAACAGATATGTTGTAGCTAACAGTCGTGTATCTACATGTTGCATTTAGTTGTACTTTGTGAGGATAGGTAGCGCCCTTATCAGGCTAGCTAGCTTTTGTGGAAACTTGTTTGGTGGCCCTCTGTACAATTTTCACATGTTAATAATGGTCATGTGGAATTGTGTATGTTCTCTTGGGTACACTCTAGCGTTTCGAAGAAAAGTAATAAAAACTACACTGGAGAACAAGGTTTATATGCAAGATATTCACTCCTGCAAGACGTAATATCAACAGAAGCAAACTGAAAAACACACTAATACAAGTTACAGTCCTTATCATCACTTGCAAGGAGTGAATATATAATCCAGAGGTCATATATAGATAGATAAGTGCTCCGGCCAGCTGTTTAGGGCCGGGGTCTAATTTAATTTGAGATCAATGCTTGGGCCCTGGTTCTTTTTCTTGAGGTGTAATGGGTCTCGTGAATATCTTTCTTGAAAATGAAAGGCGACTAAAAGAAGCTGTAAGCCTCTCTAAGTACAGATATAGAAGGCTAGTAGATAAGCAGTTGTTTTCTTTATGAGGACCGACCCAGTGCTAGTCCTGGTGCTGGTTCTAAAGGTTGAGTAACAGGATTAAAATGGGTGAAATTCTGGGGTCGACATGTGTCTACTCAGGTTGGACCGACCCATAAACACATTTTCAATTCTTTTACTTATTTCTATAAAATGTGTCATAAGCGAAATTACAAAAATTATATGATTTCAAAAAATTATGTAACAATTTTATGATAGGGGTTAACTGGATTAAGATGTATCAAACTTTGACCAAATTGTAATTGTATTGTTTGCACTTTAACACTTTCTTTTCCATGTAAGTAACTTCCAAAACTTTTTTTTATTCATTGGTGACCTAAAAATCAAGTAATGTCGCGGCCAAATAGGCTGACAGGTCACCACCGACATCATCAACACGTTAGCCTCATTTTATCTAACTGGTGACAAGTCATCAATGATCCGGCTTATATCACTCCATACGTAAAAAAGAAGGGTTTTAAAAGTTCATTACATAGTAAAGATGCAAACAATTTCAATCGGGTCGAAGTTGGATATGTTTGTGTATTTAAAAACAATTCGTATGACTTTAAACCCATCCTACGAGTGTCCACCATTAGCTACATGTTAAATCCTTCAACTTAAATCATTTGACCTGTTTCAAAAATAAATTATAAACCAACATAGCCTGTTTATAAGCAAATGGTGTGGATCTACCACCTTCAAGATGACTTCTGTTTTGAAAATTTGAAAAACCATACGCTTTTTTCCTACTCCTACAACAGTTCGTTGGAAGTGACCACCTTAGTGACAAAATAATGACTTACAATTATTAAGCATGTTCCCACCCAAGTTATGCTGACTGATACAATTCTTAATATTATCCAACACCTCAAATTTTGAAATTGATTGTCAAAGCTAACCTGATCATAAAAGGGGCATGAAGTTTGTCACAAGAAATTGCGGGTGAGACCTGAAAACCACAATGAAACAAAGAAACCTTATTTTGTTATGTTATTTCTTGATCTTAGTACACACAACAGACAGAATTACAACAAAACAACACACAACCACACTATACGTTGATAAATTTTAAACTATAAAAAACGAGGAATCAAGAACTGATTTATGGTTCTTTCCCAGGTTACGTCCTCTAAGACACTCCAAGTCCATGACTTGAGAATGATCCACAAAAAGATTAATCTGCATCCCAAATAACAAATGCAAAATAAAGAATCAGAAACCATACAAATTTATTTTTAAAAGGGATTGAAACATGGTTGTTAATTTGAAGGGTAAGAAAGTACATTGGGACCGTATTGCTTAACGAACCACTCTGAAGTTTTGGCATTTGATGCTTCAAACATGGTCTTTTCGAGTCCTAAACGCCCAATCACTTTTGCTATGATGTCTGCCCTAACAGAATCAGCATACTTACAAACATCTTCAGCATCGATCAGTATCATATCTGCTCCAGCTTCCAAGCATCTTTCAGCCCTTCTGATCAAGAAATCGACATCCTCCACACGTTCTGCCCATTGGAAGCACATTTAATTCATTCCGCATAAGTTTGCAATTTGAACAAAGAGCTGATGAGCAATTATAAAGGCTATGTAAAGATAGCTTCTTTAAGTGTCCACGCGAATACAAAGTATCCCTTTCTAGAAATTCAAATAAAATATCAGCAATAAGTGGACTCATACCAGATGTTCGAGGTGTAGGAACAACATAAGCACCATATGCTCTTGCACGGGTTGGAGGAATGTCGGCCTTGTTAAACTTCACAGCAAATTGAGGCTTGACTTTAAGCCCTTGGCTCTTGATTAATCGTATATATCTCAACAGAGTTTCTTCAGGTAGTTCAAGTGAACCCATATTTAGCTCAACTGTATCAAATCCCAGTTGCTTACATTCCTATAACAGTGATATGAGAATATGACTAATTACGAAAGATTTCAACAAACAAGTGGAAATGAGATTTGACAATCTCTAGACCCTGGTTACCTCTATATATTCTTTGAAGGAAGATGAACCTTTTTGCAGCAAATATTCAGCCCAGTCACCTGTACTAACATATACATCATGTTCATGGGCCAGTTTTGTTGCTTCTTTGATGAAGGATTTTGGCATTAAGCTTTCTGAGCCTCCTGTAAACTTTAGACCATCAACAAACGGTCCCATAGACTCTAACATATCCTGTTCCAAGCATGCATACAAGTACCTTAGAAAAACAGTAGAGCAATAAAGTTTTCACAGTTATTCTACTTTGTCATACATGAAGCTACCAGATCAACCCCTTGAAATCAATACACAAGAAACGATATTGTACACAGATTATTCCCCTACTCTCACATGCCTGATAACCAGTGCAATGAAGAATAGAAACTTCCCTTTAGCAAGTTAACAACAAGATATAGAGCTTATGGAAACTCAGTCAGATTACTTAATCGACTAGCACTACCACTTGTGATGCTTCCACAATAATAACAAAATCATCATCCACACGTGACAAGGAGGTAAGCAGACCCAAAGGGTCTTACATAACTTATTTGTTAGTGAATTGAATCAGTGATTTCAAGGAGTGAATAGCAAAACTATACCTTCATGTGCGCCAAAGCCATGTTCCACACCAAACTAAATTCATTTGCAGCTCTTACTGGCTTAACATGTGTTCAAAAGTTTGTTTCTAAAGCTCAATTGAAGTCCATATATATTCATGGTTTCAAAAGGTATACATGGATCGAAGCTTATAATCATTTGAAACTGAATACGCAAAACTGAAAACCCCAAACAAAAGCAAAATATGCTACATTTAAATAAAGTCTTAACCACGCTATGAGCAACAAAAACGCAAAGATAATTGCTGCACATGCATTTCCTTTCTCCTACATTACAAGCTAGTGATGACTTTAAGTAACAATTTTTTCACTTGTAGAACTTGGTGACTCTGTGTCCCTATGTGAAGATTATAACACTAGCTTTAAAGGAGCTCATATTTACAATAATTTTGATTCTCACTGCAGCCTAGAATTACATAATACAAGCTGTTGACGATATATACATATAACTGTCGGAACTGCATAGTAAGATATCATTTTTCCTGTGTACAAGTTTAATTAAACCCTATGCAACACTTGCTTCGATAAACGCGCCCTGTTGGATGTTCATAAAAAAATTATTCACATTACAGATTGCGTAATACAAGCTGACACTTCACATCCGACCAGATTTTCAGTATATTAGCTAAAGGAACAATTGATCACCGAGTGAATATTAAAAATGAAGTTAATCGTGATCTGGCTGGAGATTAACACAAGGTGATTGAAATTAACAGGACGCTAATTTCTCCTACGTGGAATTATATTAAGTTGAGGGAACTATTAATCATCAAATCAAAATTTAAATGCGGTAAATTGATAGAATAGATGAGAAGACCTGAAGCAAGTTGTGAGAAAAGAGAGAGCTGTGATTTGGGCCACGGATCTCCGTTACACCGGACCTTCGAGGTTTTTCGGGGCGGTCTTCTTCCTCGACGAAACTCTTCCAACGGTAAACCGCCATAGTTGATCAACTTAACAATGGATAGAAATTATGTAGCTGAATTTGTGTGAATTTTCAAGGTGATGGAGCGAAAATGGTGACAGAGAGAAGCAAGTACATAAGCGAAGGAGCAGGTTCTAGAAAATGGTGGAAGCCCTGACCAGTGTTATAAAATTAGCACCTCACAGTCACGTAACATTTGAATTAGGGTATTTTAGTTATCTGTAAGTGAAATAATTTCGAAGCTATATGCTTATAAGTTATTGATCGTACATATCATTTCTTTTAAAACCATTCGTGATAATTTGTAAATAACATAAATTTATCATACATAATAAAAACTATTTATTTAAATCATAATATATTTAAATATATGATTGAAAAAATTAGTTAATGAGTTTACAGGAGTAAAAAGGTAATGATTATTGTGTATGACAAAAGATATAGTATATAAATTATTTCCCTAAAAGTATACCCTAGTACCTGTTGATATGAGATAGTGTCTTCGAAATAATTCGATCAATGGACGAGCTAGACTATTCAATATATAAAAAAGATGTAGTGTCTTGACCACCAGGAATAACTTTTGGCCTAGTGGTAAGCGTCTTGATCATAATACACTATCAGAGCGAGGTCATGGGTCCAAATATCATCTTTCTAAATCCGCTCATAGGATGTGACAAGTTAGAATTCCACGAGTCCAAACATTTGCGGCATATGCTAGGAAAAGAATGTCGGATTGAACATCTCCTCCAAAATAATTCGACCCATGATCATGATGGTCATCAAAGGAGATGGTGGCAAGTAGTGGCGACTAACAAAGTTGTGGAGGGGTGGCAGACCTGCGGTACTAGTGATAGTGGGTGGTGATGGGCAATCATATATAGAATTAAGTTCTCCCTTTACAGCTCACATGAATAGAAAAGGAGGCTTGTTTAAATAAATATTAGAGTCAATTGGTTAAATAATCCTTTAACTTAACCATTTATGTCGATTCAGTCTTTTAACTTCAAAAGTGGTGAACCATTTTACGACGAGTTTGATCCTTTCTAATATTGACCGTTAGTCAACTATATTAAATCAATGGTAAATTGGTCTTTTTACTAGTTTTTCTAACTTTTAATTAATTAAAATAATATATAATATTATATATATCCCTCTCTCTACACATACACACATTATCTCTTTCTCCCTCTCTCACTCTCTCACTCCCTCTCTTGCCTCTCCTTAAAACCACCTCCACCGCCATCCACCGTCACTGCCACCAGCACCATCCACCGCCACCAGCAACACCACCACACTCCCTACTCTGTCTTCTCTTCTCTCTTCTCTCTTTCTCTCCTTTGTTCCCTTTCTCTCTCCCCACTACCCTAGAACCGCCGCCGCTCACCATCGTCCTTTGAGAACTGCTACAGAAAATCTGAGCGCTGCAATCATTCATCTTCGATCTGAGTTGTCGGTTTTAAGGGTTTTTTTTCCAGATCTGAGCACTGTAACCCTTCATGGTGTGCGGATGGTGGGTATGTGTGTGTGTGTGTATGGATGCTTGTTTAGAGCACCCACATGATTCTTCATCTTTTTCTTCTTGGTGTGCGGTGGTGGTGTGTGTATGGATATTTTTCTAGAACACTCACATGATTCTTCCTTTTCTTGTTTTTGAGATCTGAAAGGATGTTGTGTGCATCTGTTTGATTGACGGTGGTGGTGATGTTATGTGTCTCTGTTTGATGGTGGTTAGCGGTGGTCGGATATAGTGGCAAACCGGAGATTGTGACTGTTGTGGTGGTGACCGGAAACAGAGGGGAGAGAGAGAAAGAGAAAGAGAAAGAGAGAAGTGGTGATGTCTAATGGTGGTGGTTGTTTTAATGTGTAGAGAGAGAAAGTACACACTTAAAAAGATTGTTAATTTTAAAATTTTAATTTAAATGGTAAACATATAATAAATATTAATAAAATCAAAAAATAATGAATAAATAATAAACATAAGGGTATAATTGTCATTTTATCTAATTTTAATAGAGTTGACTAACGGTCAACGTTAGAAAGGATCAAACTCGCCATAAAATAGTTCATAAATAACTGTCTTTACCACTTTTAAAGTTAAAGAACTAAATCGGTAAAAGTGGTTAAGTTAAATGACCATTTGACCAATTAACTCTAAATATTATTATATCAATTGTAATAAATAAATAATATTCCATATTTATATGAAATAATAATTTTTTTACAAGCATCAAATATTTATATCAAATAATAATATTAAATGAGTCATTATAAGATCCGGTTATTTAAGTTTGTTGAGTCGTAGATCAAATCTAATTTTATTAGCACAAATCTTAAGTACGTATGCATAGCATAGGATGGAGGTCTTCTCTTGGTGCAGAGTTGTTGTATGGTTGTTTTCACCTCTTGGTTGTTATAAGGTGTTTACACCATGATCTGAGTTTTTTTTATATTGGTTCAGATCATATGCTTGAGCCACAGCATGATCTGAGTTTTTTTTATATTGGTTCAGATCATATGCTTGAGCCACAGAGTCTTTGTTTTTTGTCAGATAATAGGATAAGTCATTAACATTGATACAACTAATATCATGGTTGGATATTATTCTAGGAAATGCGTCAAATTCATGATCACGGTGGTTGATGGTTATTGTTTAGCACAGTGCAGGATGCAGGTCTCCATCACTGTATAGAGAATGGCAAGGTCTATAATCGTTGATGCGGCTATTATATGGGGATAAAGAGTAATGTGTATTTTGTAGTGGGTTTGGCAAAGTGGAATCTCTAAGGATTTACAACTCAAATAAGGGGTTGGTTATTGTAATTGTTAGTCTGTTTGTGCTCAATTGAAGACAAGAGTGCTGGCTCACAAAGCAAAGGATAAAATAGTGTATTAATGAGTTAGTTTATTAAGGTCCAGTTTTAGTCTTTAATTGTAAAAGCAAAATTGTATTCTATGTCTCAATCTCCTTTAAATCTAATAATAATCAAGTTTGTAAAGTGATAATTTTAGGTATTAATTTAGTTATGCTACTAATCACATTTTTTAATGTTCCAAGTAAAAAAATTTGAATACTAGAATATGAACCGAATTGTTAGCTTGTTATGTTAAAATTCAAAACATTGTTAATTTAATAAATTTTGATTTATGTGAATGTTAAAACGCTAGTTTTATATTGAAACATTCCTTTTCTAGTAAAAAGTTAATTATTTGGATAAAAATTTGAGATTTCGTTTAAAGATACTTTAGATTTAGTTATCTAATGCCAAAAAAACGAATAAATATTTTTTCATAAGACCAAATATCGAAAAACAACTTATGGAAGGAACTAACCAAAAATATAATAGACACCGGTCCATTCTCTCTCAAGCAAAACGCTCTAAAAAACCCTAAGTGTCTTTTTGAAGATTCGTTCAAGTTCTAGCAGGTCGTCCAGAGGATCTTTCTTTTTTCCCGCATCCTCTTCTTTTCCTTTTCTTTTTGAAGATTCGTTCAAGTTCCAGCAAGTCGTGGATTCAGTTTGCGTTGCCATTGTTCAAGGTCGTGGTACGGTACCGTTTGGTTCGAGTATTTCCAAGTTGTTGGGTTCAAGGTTTCTAGGTCGTGGTACATGGTGGTTGTTAAGGCCAACAAACAAATAACCCTTAATTTTAACACTTATGACAGTGTATAATGCTAAAGAAATCGAATCCACGGAGACAGACTCAATTTAAATTTCTATGCAATTCAAAAGTTTAGGTGATTTTTGTAGCAACAATAAAATAAAATAAAAGGGGGTTTGAAGATTTGTTTAATTAAAACTAAAACTTGACAAGTAAATAAAAATTACAATTAAACAAGATTGGTTAAATCAATGAGAGGTGAATTTGTCAACATTGGTTTCATCACATGAACCACTAGCTAGCTTATCATCAAATAATATGATGCAATACTTGTACTTCAATTTAATTTGGCTACAGCAATTTAAAAGTTTAAATCACCTAGATTCTTTTTAGTTAATATGGAGGTTAAAGCAACTCCTTACACACCTTCTTAATCAAAGTTATAAACCAAACAAACATCCAATTCACAAAAATTGAATAGCATTACAATCTAAGAATCGCCAAATCTAAGAGGAGTCAAAATTTACACTACTATGTTGGAGAATACATTTTCATGGTTTGAGAGATGACATAAACATTCATGAAATCACTTGTTACTTGTTGTTTTGAGGATCTATTACATAATCAAGAAAACAACTAACATAAACCATTCAAATACTTGGACTCATGATATACAAACATAAGAAGGATGTAAAAGTTAAACTAGGAATCATATTCATATATTTTAAGAACAAGTTCATTAACCCTTCAAAACCTAGCTAGCCATTCATGGATTCACCGATGTCAACCAAATGATACTTAGCTAAACATACTTAGAATGAAAGAGAAGTGAATAATTGTACCAAACATCAAAGTGTAACAACAAGGTGGAAGAGATCTTGAACAAAGCTTTAAAAACCCCAAAAAAATGGCCTTTCGCAGCCTCTAATTCTAGCAGTAAAAGGACAAATTTGACCTTAAAATAGCTATCAAAAAGAAAAAGGACACATTTGACCCTGTAGACCCTGTGTGGGCCGCGCACGACCTTACGTTGGCCGCGTGAGCGTGCTGAAATTTTTTCTTACTTTAGGCCTAATACAAAACCCAAATCTCACCTTCTTCTTACATATATTAAACCCGATTTTTAAGTCCATAAATCGTATTGTTTAAGCCCATACATTTACTCATGCTTCTCCATTGCTTTTTGATCCAAATGTTTAGCCTAAATGACACCCGATCAACACCCGCTCCGTAATAGTCTTCTAAAAATCTGAAATTAAACACGAAGACTAGATAGTAACCGAAATAGGCTAAAATAAATAAAAGAGAACAAATGCAAAATAACTAAAAATGCTAAAAAGAACTAATAAAAGAAGTAAATAAAATGAACCTATCAGTATTGTTAGGTTCAAGTTCCTTTTCTTTTTGCCGGCCATGGTTGTGGTCGTGATTCGTGGTTTGAGTGTGGTTATGTGGTTCATGGTTCGTGTGGTACAAGTATGCAGATGGTTCGAGTGTGGTTCAGTGGTCGTGGTTCATGGTTCAACTGTGGTTTGGTGGCCGTGTTTGTGGTTCGAGCGTGGTTTTGTAGTTAACGGTTCATGTGTGGTTTGGTGATCGTGGTTCGGTGGCCTTGTTCAAGGTTCATGGTAAGTGTTTTCCGTTCGAGGCTCGTGGTTTGAGTGTCGTACGGTGGTTGTTGTCCTACCAAAAGGTTCGAGGTCTGAAAATTGTGGTTCGAGGTTGTGGTTCAAAAGGTCGGGGTTTAAGTGGCCTAATGTGTTATCTAATTTTAGGCTTAACTTGATTTGTAATTGTGCTTGATTTTCCATGTTTTGTACATTGTATTTTTTAGCATCTTGCTAGTTTTATTTAATATCTTATTGTAACATCCAGAATTTTGTTTACAAGTTAAAACGAGGAAACGTATGAAGTGGTATATGGGTTATATATGGATATATGTGATAAGAGGTGATTTTAAACTAGAGGGGCTAAAACCGTCAGATTATATGATATTTAAGTTTAGGGACCAGTTATGCAATTACCCTAAATGAAGCTCACAAGTTTAGATTTATTATTCAGCCAGAAGTTACCAATTGTATAAAGACCTGAGGGTGGATTATTGGTGACCGGATATGAAACAATATGTAGTCAGACAAGTGAAGAAATACTTATAAATGTGTACGAAAGAAAGCCAAACGTCAGAAATTATATCTGGAAATATTAGTATGAACCTGAATGCCAAATTACCCGAAAACCCTACGAGGTTATAATGTGTTATGAGTGACTGTAGGCAGATTAAATAAAAGTGTGTATGTGGTTTCCATTAGAGAAACTCATTTTTCAGAACATTTGATAGATGTGTATGTGAAACAGATTGTGTTATGGCATAGCATATCAGTGTTTATTGATTCAGACAATAATATCAGATCCACTTATAGAATTCGAACAGATTTCATATAAAGTTAAGGATTAAGCTTCATCTCAGTACAGTCAGAATGAAAGAAATATACAGATAATGGAAAGCATGTTTTATGATTGTGTTATTAATTCAGAAGAAAACTGGGGGTGCATAATTGCTTGACAGAGTTTCATATTACAACATATACACGTTCAGCACCGGGATGCCAACGTATGAAATTGTATGATATTACTGCCAAACTTCAGTGTATTGGGTGACGTGGGTCAGAAAGTGTGGGGTAGCACAGAAGTGATACAGCGAAAGATAGAACAGATTCAGAAGGTATTTAATAGATTGTTTGATGCTCAGAATAGACAGAAGAATAATACAGATAAACAGAGATTACCACATCAGTTTTAGTGGGGGAGTATGTATCATTGGCAGTAACACTGTGGAAAAGTGTGATCAGATTCAGAAAAGAGAGAAAACTAAGCTCGGAATTCAATCAGTAATTCAGAATTATTGTATATGTGAGGGTAAAGGCTGTTGATAAATCAGAGTTAACAGAAGAATTGTCATATATTCCTAACACCTGTTGTGCATTATATTTCAGAAAGTGCTTATCAGATGAGTCTGCAATCGTATTGTTGGAAACTTTTAGTAATAATGATAAACTATACCATGAGGAACAGGGTATAGCAGTTTTGAAAAGATGAGACTTTATTCAATAGTCATACTAAACTGGTCAAGAATCAGTAAAAGCATATAAGAGGTTCAGATTTCATATAGAAGCCTGAACAGATTATGAGGAGTAATTATTCAGAACTCTTCGACAGTTGATTTCGGGGACGAAATCATTCAAGTGGGGAAGAGTTGTAACATCCAGAATTTTGTTTACAAGTTAAAACGAGGAAACGTATGAAATGGTATACGGGTTATATATGGATATATGTGATAAGAGGTGATTTTAAACTAGAGGGGCTAAAACCGTCAGATTATATGATTTAAGTTCAGGGACCAGTTATGCAATTACCCTAAACGTATATATATATATATATATATGTATGTAGTTGTTTTTCTAGTAAACAACATAACACTCTTCTTGCAAACAAACACAACTGCTACTTCTTTGTTCTTGGTGATTTTAGTGGCATAAACACAGCAATTACATCAGTTTCTAGCATCATAACAACCAAGTATAGTAAAGGTATGTATAGCCTGTTTAGTTATTGTGTTCTTCATGTTTTTATGGGTCAAGGATTGATCACAAGGATCAATCCATGTTAATTTGTAGTTAGATATGTTATTCAGATGTTATGGGTGTAGGAAAACACCCTATACATGTTTGTAGATTGTTTATATAGAGTTTATACCGAATTTGTGGCCAAAAACCATGGTTGTAAGCAAGAACAGTCTGCTGGTATGTAGTGTACACGGCCGTGTAGTTGTATAGGCGGTCACAGGGCCATGTAAGGTTACATGGTCGTGTAGTATAAGAGGTACACGGCCCGTGTAGCGGTACACGGCCGTGTAGTGATAAAGGCGGTCATAGGGCCATGTAAGGATACATGGTCGTGTAACACGAGAGGTACACGGCCCGTGTAGGCCCTATTTCAGATCAGAATGCCTTATGTATTGTTTGTGTATTGTTTATATAGGAGGTGATTGACATATTACCTGTATCATTGATATGTGGAGTATTGCATATTACAGTCAGAAGGTGAGTCTTCTAGACTTCACTTCATATCAGCAGCATGTGTAGTTTCATATCAGATTGCTAACGTGCTATATTATACATGTGAATATGTAAGCATACTGCTATGTGCAGTAAGGCTCAGATGCGGTACAGTACTGTGACCTATGATGTTGCCCTGGGTCTAGAACCAGAGGCTAGCTTTGATTGCCAGACATATGGGTATTATCTTCATATGATTTTATACATGGGTTTATATGATGTTTAGTCCGGATTACTCACTAAGCTCTTGTAGCTTATCAGATACTATTTTTAAAATGTTTTGCAGGTTTTACCAAAGGCAGGGGCAAAGCTTCGGTTTGACTATCTTTTGATAAACTCTTTGAAATTAACGACTGGTTTGTACACATCAAGGTTTTGGTACAAAACTTGTGACAGTATTTATGCGTGTATCTTTTGATACATCATGTTTTAAAATAAGATATGCTTCCGCTTTATGTCACACTTTCAGATGCGAACACTTATAGGTGTTTGATCTATTTATTTTAAAATTTTGGTTTTTGGGCGTTACACTTATCTTTCCAAAAAAAAACCAAAAATGTAATAATTTCATTAAACTTAAAAAAAAAACTATATTAAAAATGTAACTAACAAGTTTTTTTATATAAATGTAACACTATTTCCGTATTGTTGGATGTTACCAATTAAAAACAGAGAACCAAAAACCGGGCGTGCCAATAATATTCATCGGCATCGATTGCTAGGTCAAGCGGTTAAAGAGTAGTGTCAATTATTAAACCATGATAGGGTGAAAAGATACCCTTCTTTCCTTGTTAGCCATGGAAGGAATCCAAGCTAAACTCAACAGCTAATCCATCAACCTCATTCACTATTCCCTTCATTCACTTTATTCATTATTCTTTCTTTCCCTAATCTTTTTAAACCATCTCCATAAAACCCCACAATGTGCTTTCTCTGCCCTCCATCTTTTCTAAGCATACCAACAGGCAAAAATGGCTGTAAACACTCAGATGAGCGGTCAAAATGTCAGCCAGTATATCGTACCGTTTGTCTGTTTGTTGATCATAGCCATGGATTTAACAGCAGGAATACTTGGTATACAAGCTGAGGTAGCTCAAAACAAGGTATGTTTTTCAACTCATAATAGCTAATGACCAACCCATTAAGTTAAGTAGCCCACCACATCACCAAGAAGTGAAATTTTGACCAATATCTTTGATAAACGAGTCCATTTGGATTTTATTTTATTTTAAACTAGATTAGATTTATGTGTAATACACGGTAGGTTTAAAAATATAATAAATATTAAAACACTAATAATAAAATATTAAATAGTTATAAAACACGAACAAAATGAGAATTAAAAAAATGACGACAATCGACAAATGACGTCAACACCGGAATCAACGATGGATGCATCGATGCGAGAAGGTAGATGTAACGGCAGAAATGTAGTATGATGATATGAAGAAACATGATTATATTTCTTTTATAAGCCATCGATCATGATTGTTAGGCAATAAAGTGAAGTTTTTATTGGTTATAATTAAAAAAATTAAATGATTATAAAAAATTTCAAAATGATAACTAAAAATTTGGTTAAATATGATGTTTTAGAATATTATAAAGAGTAAATATGAGATTTGTAAATTATGATGGTCAAATACGATATTTTAAGTTTTAAGAATAACATATATAAAAATTTTCTTATGATTCTGATTCGAATTTGACCAAGTAAAGTCAATACTGGAATTCCAATTTTGATTAAATAGATGGTCAAATGGGTTAAAACAAAATATTTGACCGATCGGAAAAACCATAGGTTAAACCGTGATGCTGGAGTATATTGTGTAAACCCTCAAAAGGAAGCATGTATTATTTAACCACTATTAATTAATAGATTATTAAGAAAATAGCTACAATGGAAACAAAATCGCAGATAAATACACACAACTAGAGAACATACCAAGTACCTTTCCTTAGCAATGCTCCAAAGTAATCCAATTTTAATGTAAGCAACCATTTAATTTGTTTCGAGTCAAAGATTTAGATTATCGTTGTAGTAATCTTTGAACTAACCCCCAACTCTAGAGACTACTAAAAGAAGGAAACCTTATGATAAGTGGCTGTCCTGAACGCTCCTGTTCTTTCTTCCGTAGGTGCAAAATCTAAGAGTGTGGATCTTTGAGTGTCGAGATCCAAGTTATACAGCATTTAAGCTCGGGTTTGTAGCCGCAGTGCTTTTGGCATTTGCACACGCCATTGCAAATTTGTTTGGTGGCTGCCACGTTGTCGTCTCCAGACCAGAACTTGACCGGGCCACCTCTAACAAGCAATTAGCTATGGCTTCACTTATCCTATCATGGTACACAGTTTCACATACTAATACTTACAAACTACCCTCTTGCATAAAAGAACTGTACCTGATGTGCTTTGTACCAGGATTACACTAGTCATTGGCTTCGGGTTGCTAATTGCTGGAGTCTTGGCTAACTCGAGTTCAAGAAAATCATGTGGAGTTTCAGACCATCGGTACCTGTCCATTGGAGGCATTGCGTGCTTCATCCATGGCATGTTTGCAGTTTCATATTACATTTCTGCCAATGCAGTTAAGAAAGAAGAAAAGATGTTGATGAACCCACCTGGAGCGATGGTGAACCCAAATGGACCGATGATGATCCCGCCTGGAGCAATAGGGAACCCACATGGACCGATGATGAACCCACCTGTGCCAGTGCACCAGACCGCACCATCAGCACCTGCTTGAAACAAAATGTAACCCAATTCAGATATCCTTCAGCTTTTTTCATCTCTATTCTCTACTTTCTCTCTTTTTTTTTCTTTTTCTTTTTTTTTGTGTATTTAACCTTTTATCAATTAGAATGCATTTGTTCAAAATCTTTCCATCTCATTCTGGGATCTTGGGTGTCATTTCATATTTCTAATGTTATATAACAAGAATTCAAACCAAATACTTGATTTTTCGTTTCTTGCAGCTATTATTGTGAATGATTGTTGATCCATCTTAACACCAAAATGGAATCATAGATATAGTCACCCATTGTTTATCGCAATTTACGCGACTTTGTAGATTCAAACACTTGATGAACGTTCTATAGGTATTTCAACTTGAATTCACTAGTATAGATTATATATCCTACAAATATAATTTCAAAATCTGATATCTGGTTCTTGTTTCTAGGTTGAGAACTTGAGATTATGTACTACACAGCATCTAGGTGAAAGTTTGAACTGTCTGCTTACTAAAACATACCCACCCACATGTCCGGGATTTAAACGTTCAAAATCTATGTTACCTAACGATATATTATCTCCGTCTATAGATAAGTACTGAAAACAGAAACTTGCATTTAACCATCTTCTCTTTCACTTTCGCCGAGTTATCTAACTAATGCCTAAACCAAATCATCAAGCAATGCAACTTTCCATGGAACCATACTGATTTAAGTGGGAAGCTCAATCATGAAACTAGCAAAACCAAATTGCTACCATAAGAGATTAACTAGCTTTAAGCCTGTGTGAACACGGGCATAGCCACATTATTGGTTCATTAAGGTATGTTGATCTCAAAGTTCTGGTGATGAAATTGCTGCAGCACCATCATTTGCTGAAATAGCAAAAACAAACTGGCCTTTTCATCCATGAACACCATGTCAATACGATTTCTCTCTAAGGCTTCAAGTACGTGTGTTAATTATCAACTAGGCGAAATAAGCCGACCGACCTTTACACTAAATTATCTGATCATCTAAATTAAGACACGATACGTTCAATGTCTTTGCTCCTGGTTATGTCATGGTGATAATTAGCAGCAAATGGATTAAATTAAATAGATTACAATTTCATTTTGGGAAAATTGGAAAACTGCGTTTATGCAACTCTAAATTTTTAATGAAACCCAATAAGAAGAATTAGGGGCTATTTGTTAGAATGGAATGATTAAGCACCGAATGATTCTGTGGTCTGAATAAATCAAAGGCTCTGAATGAATCTGTCTCTGAATGTGACATACTGTTTAATAAAATTTCTGAATGATGTAAATTACCATTTTAACCTTAATAGTGACGTATTATATTATAAGATAAGATATGTTTGTTTAACAAGGCAACGTGTGAAAAGAGTATTAGGGTAAAATACTTTGTGCTTAATGATTTAGAATGTACTTTAAGACACGTTGAATGTTGAATGATTCAGCATTCGTGACTAAATGGTTCCATAACTCAGCAAACAAACAGCCCCTTTGCATTGTTAAGAACATCTACACAAAGTGTTATCAACTTCAGCATGTAAGAAATGGTTAAATACATATTATCGGATCTCGAGCCGAGGATGAATGCTGAGAACCGCACGCTGTACCAGGGAAGCATACTTTAATATGCAAATATAGCAAACCACAAAATCAAAAAACCACAACCGCTGACGGATTTGCATGCTTCTAAGAACACATTAGGGACATTATTGTTACATAAAAAGCTAACTACATACATATCAGCTAAATGTATAGCATATTGACTCGATATGTTGAGGGGTCAAGTCAAAGGGGTAGTTTTTGATTTTGGGCCAGAAATTTGTTCGGAAAAACTGATATTTTCATAAAACATTGATATTTTAAATATGATAACAAAATTTAAATTATATATATGATCATTCAAAAATTTCGAAGCAAACACTTGTGAACTAAATATACACTTTGAGCGATTTTCAACCCGTTTTCATTTAGCCTCTTTTATTTTTCTTTTATCTCAATTATTTAACCCATTAGAGATAAGAACATACCATACCCTCGATCTATTCATAAGTATACAGGCTAAATCATACCACATTTGAATTGTTCAATACTTCAATGTATTTTGGGAAATTGAATTTTATGATTGACATTGATAAGTTTCGTATTTCTAACTCAGGGTGCGAAGAGCACGGATGTAGAAGTAATAACATGCATTGCTTTGAAATGCAGGCAATGAAAAGATAAAAGGAAAAGTAGGAGACTACCAGACACAGGTCAAGAAACATACATTGGTCCTGTTCTGGCCACAAAGCTCTGTAAGATTTTTATTTTTTTCTTTCTATTCTGCCTATTTGAAGAAGAGCATGGCTCTACAAGTAATAACATACATTGCTTTTAAAAACAGGCAATGAAAAAATTAAAGAAAAAAGGAGACTACCAGATACACATCAACATGGTTCGAAGTCATTCAACCAAATGGTATGTCGAGCATATTAAACACACGAAAGGTAGATTACTTGGCAAAGACAGACCTTGCCTAACTGTAAGATCAGGATGACATGCTCACCAGCATTTATTAACCCTGTGAATCCAGCAAAGTGTGATGTATAGTAATTTTAAGAGTAATACTTTATTAGCTAATTGGCTTTCAAGCAACTGAAAATAAAATCAGTTATGAATGTAAGAAGTAGGAACCCAAAATAAAGAAATACCGCATTTAGACCCAAAAATGGAAACATAAATCATAAACCTTAGTTGGTGATGATGAACCTCATGACGGAGGCAAAATTGATATGGTGATGGTCCTTCGGTAGATTAGCTTTCCAACTATTTATGTAATAATCATTCTTGCAATGCTTCTCATATCAATAAACCAATGATATGAGTGCTCTTAATGTTACATAACACAAACATGCGGATGAAAAATAACCTATTATTTTAAAAGCATGTAGGTAAGAGCAAGCATATTGGTTTGTAAACTAAAGTGATTTACCCATTTGACTTTTTTTTTAAAATTCACATTTGAGCCGTTAACCCGTCTATGCCATATTTACTGTATAAATGCAAATTAAAACTTTAACCCAACTGAGTTGACCCATTTACCTTGGAAATTTTTTCCAGCCAATCTGACCCATTTAGGCTGATGAAAGGGATAAAGTACCAAATAATCATCTATACATGCAACCTAAACCACATTTATAAACTTGGGGATTTATAAAATGTACCTGTAGCTCTATATCTGTATGGGTAAGTCCTGAGAGGATCCAACTGAGTAGCCTTATATAAATCACGGGTAGCATCACCACAGTCACAGTAGTCTGGGCCTTTTTCAAAGAAAGACGCGCTATTATTTTCAGCCTTCTATGTAAACTTTGTCATCTCATCTTATGCAACTCTTCTCTCCTCTTTAAGAGAATAGTAAATACACGTGTCCCAATCCCTGATGAGTTCTCGTATGCTTTATGTCGAGTGCATTTACATAACAATCTGAATCAAGATCATGCTTCCCACGATCCACGTATATACTAGATAGATTTTTTACAGCCTGCAACAATCCGTAAAATACAAATAGGGAAAAAAATTACCATTTTGTTTCCTTCCTGTTTGTTAATGGGAAAGTACGAGTATATATACATGTGGCAATTGCAACTCATTTATCTTTTGAATGGTTGATTTGGGTAGTGGTTTATCTCATATGGGTCAAATAAAAAAGATTTAGCAAAAGACAATGGGTCAAACATGTTGATAGTCACCCAAAGTACGTTCCATTTATATTCAAAGATTTAGATTATTATTATGAAAATAATATTGTTCTAAACCAACTTTGGTGCTGGTATGGAACTCATATGTGTTGCTGGAAATTTAACTGCCTTATGAATGCATAGGCACAGAGTAGAAAGGCATCGTCATAATCACGCGAGACGATATATTATTATCATAGCCAATTCTTCCTCCTATGTCAAAGTATCCACCATCCAACATAAGCACATGGTTTTTCATTTTTAGCTTTATATATCTTGTCATAAAAGGAAGCTTCCTGAAGGATATATAAACTAATAGAAGGCTGTTACATAAATATTAAATATAAAAACCAAAACCCGAAACGACATACCATACAGATAGCTTTATCAACATCCTCTTTGCTTCAACCAGCTAATGGTCCTCTTAGGAGTTCTGAGGTTTCACTTTGCTTCCACAAATGATATTGCAACGCCGCTATCTGATTGTATGAAGGAGAATCAAGCAAATCAACTCCAACCTTCCTTGCTTCATCCCAATTTCCTGTTTTCTCAAAAGAAAGAATTAGTCTAGTAGCACTGAAATGACATCTAAATATTAATCAAATAGTTAATTGCTTGCCCATCTGTAAAGAGCACCAATCAACTTCTCATATCTAACTTACCCTTTGAAGCCATTAAAATGAGCAAAAGATGATAAAGGTTAATTTCGCTTTACCAGTTCTGGATAAAATAGACGAATTATTCACATTTTGGATGAATAAATTGTATTTCAATATGATTGTAACACAAAAATTATTTCTAACAAAGCCCAAGAAGATTGGGTAAAATAGATGAAAACAGTTATTAATCACATTTTAGATTAGATCGTCTCCATCCATTGAAGTTCAATGATCATTTACCAATTTTGTCTTTTCCATCTTTGACCAACCACATCCAAGAAAACTGCAACATTTTTTTTTCTAAGCTGATCTCCATCTGATTAAGAAAACTTAAATTAAATACATGGAAAGAGAAGTAGAATATACTTCTCTGAAGTTACTCACAAGGAAAAACACCAGGACCACACCTATTTCTGAAGCTTTGTTCCTTTTCTTTACTTTTCAATTCTTTGAATTCACTGATTTTGATACACAAAATCAATCCACTTCATTTCATCACCAACCTAATAAACTTCGTTTTAATAAAGATCAAATACACAAACTATATCATGAATAAAAGATTATTACACTTCAATATATTTCATAATTCTAATACTAATGAAAACACACATGAGAAAATAGACAAAACCAATTTATTAAACTGCATTTCATCAAGATCCGACTTAAAAACTCAATCAAAAAACTTACCTAAAAGGTTCATTTTCATTGGCTTTCATTGAAGCATTTGGCAGGGAAGAAAAGGAAAGCTGTGGATAGGTCAAAAGAAAAACAATCATGTTGTAATGGCGGATAATTGTGTTCAGATAGAAAAAGCAACTCTTACCTTGATCTTACCAGAAACCATGACAACTCCATCGTCTAATCACATAGCATCAATACCCTGATTGAATGCCTGTCATCAAGACCCGGCCTAGTACTCTCCCAAACCAAAAACCTCATACTGCTTAACTGAATTCGACAGAATCAGGAGGTTTTGGAAGACAATTCATTGGAGTGGTTTATCTGTGGACTATTTCTACAAACAAAAGCGGGCCAAAGGAACCCTAGCGAGGTAATGAAGAGTCTCCCTTCACGTGAACAGGTGGAAGGCAAGTTCAAAACGGCGACCCAGGAAAGGCAAACTAAACGATGACACAAGCTGGAAGCCACCTATGCCACGTGGACAACCTCAAAAGGCTAGAAAAGAAGCTTTCTTATTACGTTATTAGTATATAATATAATAGATTGATATGTCCATCTTAAAGATACATATTCAATAACAAAAACATATACCATAACATTAACAATCCACTTTACCAAAGTAGCTCATAAACATACCAAACAAACATATTACATCATTTAACAAAATCTAACCTTTTTGCACTTGCATAAACCCTAAACACATACAACCCATAATCAGAATGTGCCTTATTTGGCACCAGATTTTGCTATGGCATTCAAGACAACCTGTGCTTGCTCTTTCAATAGATCCACCTTCTTCAAGAAATGCTCAAGTTCCTGCACCTTAAGATTCTTCCACTTCTCCTCCATCTCAACCTTTTCTGGCCCCAATAAAGACTCTAATATCTTATTCATAACCTCCTCGTCTGTAATTGGCAAACCTATTGAACCAAGATGGTCCAACCCATGGAAGGACCGCAACGGCTGCACCATTTCCGGCTCGACCTCATTTGCCGTCCCCTCAATCCCCACATTCCCATTGCCCGAACCCACCGCTTTATGACTCTTATTAGTCTTTGGTGTCACATTGACTTTAACCTTGACTTTCTTGGAAGTAGAACTCATAGCTACATTTTTAATACCATTACTACCCCATAGATCTTTTGATAACTCATACATTTTCTTTTCGTGGGGATTTGAAAAGGACCTAACTTTCCCTTTGTTCTCAACTTTAGCTACATTGTTTACAAACTTCTTCTTTAGCCTTCTAGCCTTAGTCGCCACTTGCCTGTTATTAACATCAACATGAAGTGTTTTCTTCACAAACTCGTGAAAATCATTAACATCTGCAAGAGGGTCTTTACCCTTTTCCCCAAAATAATTGATCATACCTTGAATTAGTTCAATTTCGTTATCTTCACTCCACAGCCTCTGAAAAAGCTGTTTCTTTTCTCCACCATTATCAGCGTCAGGTGCTGCCATCGCCACCACCGTCTTATTCTTAGCCCTCTTCACATCCCCACCTTCAACCTCCACCGCAGGTCGTTTTCCGGTGGATTGCTTAAGAGGAGGGGGTGAGTAGCGTGAAGTAGGATTCTTGGATCTCGGTTTTTTCGACTGGTCATCGTCCATGGGCTTTGTGGCTAAGGGTTTGATGCTCGGATCGGGTACTTGAGGCTTCTCGGGAGTCTTGTCGGCGTCAGATTCAGACTCCGAGTCCGATTCATCAGAAGATGAATTAAGAGTGAGCTGGGTTTTCTTGGAGGACGGTGGAGGTGTTGATGTCTTGCCGGAATCCGATCCTTCCGATGAGACTTCTTCTTCTTCTCCAGAAGATGAATTGGTGGGTTCGTTCTCCGATCCGGCCATTGACGATGAGAGAGAGAGAGAGAGAGAGGTGGATGTGTTGGGAGAATTAGAAATCTAGGGTTTCCGTATTGGAGTGATCGGTGGGGTGCTCGGTAAATGGATGAGGATGTGTCAAAAGGTAAACAAAACTACGAGAGATTGACCGATACGAGTCTCGGGGTACTCGGTAGCGTCTTGTTAATTGCACCCCTTGTTCGCTGAAAATAAAAAAGAAATAAAATTTCCCCGACGTTAAACGCGTGACCATCTTGATAAGCCTAGAATACATACGATTTCTTTGGTTTCTTATTTTATTTAAAAATTTCATGCATATCAAACACCTTATTCAAAACATCAAATAACTTTATCTTTTTTTTAATGTTATAACGCACACCTTTTAATCCTACTTATATTTTATCCACTATGAAATTTAAACTCATATAAAATTTTAAGACACTTGATTTCGGTCTTTTGGTAAATCAATTTTACCCTTTGTATGTATCTTTTAAGCATTAAGCTAACCATTTTCCTAATAAAAATATGAAACTATACCTTGTCAAATGGATAAATTTGGTTATTATGTTCTTTTATAGCATAGCATGAAACGAATGTTCATACGAAAGGTGTACATGGGGTTTCCAAAAGAAAATTGCAAGTTTAAGCAATGGAAACAAAACTGCAAGTTTGAAGTTATAAAAGTAAAAAATATGAAAGGTGTAAATGGGGTTTCAAAAAGAATATTAGAGTCAAATACATGAAAAATCTGTCACATACACATATATTATATTTTATTCATATATATGAGATCAATATAAAACTTTTAACTAAAGAATGATTATTGACAATGTAACGACAAGAACTTCAATTATTATTATTATTGGGTTATTGTAACCGTCACTCGAAATGTGGACTTTATTAATGAATTCCTTTTGTATTTCTATTAGTTAATTGATGTATTGTTAAGTAAAAAGTAATTTGAGTACCACAAGTGAAAAAGCGGGAAATTTAAAGGGGGTTAAGGAGTAATTAAGAGTTAAACTTGTATTAGTGTTAACCTAATTGAGGGGAGCCTCGTTAAGTCGGCAGTTTTCAAAATTGTGAGGTTGTGTGTGCGTGTTCCTACTATCGATCAACAGAGGAGGCTTCAATAATCAAAATTGTTTGTTGTTGTAGTCAATAAAGTAAGTGCTTCTTAATCCATGACTATGTATTCCATTTGATTTTGTAATTGAATGTTGGTTCTCGATGGGCTTTATCGATCGTATAGTACCTTAAAGGGTTCGATGTTTTTTGAAGTTTAATTATTAATTGAACGGGTGTTTGATAGTGAAACTCGAAATTGATTATTACGGTTTGATTTTTGAGTTTTTCCAAGTTTAAGGCCATAAGTTATACCTTTCTTTTTTCTTTTCCTTACCCAATGCACATCAGCGTCACATCATTCTCTTTTCCATTTCCTTCTCCCTACCCAAAGGGGGTGGGGGTGGGATTGAAGGCTTCTCGATCGAGTTCTCTTACCCGATTAGCCTACTCGATGTAGGCAAAATGGTGTTCCTTGGGGAACCCGATGCTACTTGATGGCATCGAGTAACTCACAAAGCATGGTCTAATGGAATGTAAATAATGTGTTTTGGT
Source organism: Dittrichia graveolens (assembly GCA_038502395.1). Classification (NCBI taxonomy): domain Eukaryota; kingdom Viridiplantae; phylum Streptophyta; class Magnoliopsida; order Asterales; family Asteraceae; genus Dittrichia; species Dittrichia graveolens. The sequence goes on along the minus strand of JARJIL010000005.1, from coordinate 1,971,456 downwards.
TAAGAAATCGAAGATTAATTGTTGGATTTTTAAGCATGTTCTTCGACTGACACATATGTATTAAGGTTTTAGTGATTTGTGATTCACTATGACTTAAAAAACCAAACTTGCAAATAACTAATAATATGTGATTTTCTAAAATAAAAGACAAAATTTACAACCTTTTAATTTAAAAAAAACAAACTTTAAACATCCTCTTAATTATAAAACTACAAAGAGATTTCATACGATTTTTTATATTAAAAACCTCAATATGTTACATCAATACTTGAAGATCTTTCTCCTCGATCAACCAGCCTTGCTCGCTTCCTTCACTCTCATTCGTTCCACTCTGTTGCCCCCACAATATATTCACCGCTTGTCGTGTATTCACCATCACCTTGAAGACGAACGGCCGACCACCATCCCCGTCCAACTGGACCAACTCTGATCCTCGTCGACTTCTCTCGTAATTGTCAGAAGACATGTTTTTTACTTCGCACCCTTCTTTTTTGGTTCTAATTGTAATGTATAGAGATATTACTTGTATCAGCTAGACATAGTGATGCTAGATATTTTAAATTAATATGCGTAAAAATCAATTTGTTTTGCTCAATTGATTGCATATCTGGTTTTCAATTCACATGCTATGAGAAGATAAATGGTCCTGCAGAATGTAACGACAAAGTAAAATTGGTTGAACAAACGAGTCTTACTACTTGCGTTTCGCTGTTTAGTTATTGTTGTGAACTGTTGATGTATTGGCAGAAAAACCGAGTGGTTGATGATGATCCTTTAAATAACATAGGAAAATTGGCACAATTAAAATGATGGCCTAAACAACTGCAAGCTGAGGCAGACAGGCACTTGCACATGTGAACAATCAAAAGGAAGTTGCTTTAGCACCCTCTGAAATTGAGGGGCCTGAGTGTGAAAATCTTGATTTTACCAATGAAGAAGTGGTTGCACTATTGATCGAGAGGTTTAAGGAAAAAAGTTCGTTTCGAAGGTCCGATTCATGAATTACTTTTTATTCTTAAGCAACCAATGTTATAATCATGTGCTTTAACTATATGCCGGTAATCTTCTTTTATTTCATGAAAACAAGAATGGATGACAGGGTATATGAAAAAACCGAAGTTGATGAGGACAATTATAACTTGCAGATATAAGATACTTGAGTCATTGTGTGGAAGCAGGTTGTGTTTTTGGACTGAAGTGTAAAATAAAGCCTGTTTTAACATACAATAAATAATCTCAAGTTGATGATCTTTTAGGTTTGTTTACAAATTAAGCCTCCAATGAAAAGTAAGGAAGAAGAGTTGCATTCAACTATTTCTAAATTTGAAGCAACCATTTCCTCTTTGAAAGAAAAATTGGCAAAAGAAGAATCTGATCGAGAAGTTAGTAAGGCTTTTACTCAAACAACTTCTTTGTATCTTATCCGCATCTATTATATATCTTGTTGCTTTGCACAGGAAACTTTAAGTGTTAAAACAATTAATTGCTATTAATTAGTGATTCTAATACACACCTTACATGCGTACCAATTCTCATTTCTTTACTTGTATAGTTGATTTAAATAATGCATATAAATGTTTATAAAATACATTAAAAAAAACTATAAAATGTGAATAAAACAAGAAAGCAAAGAGGTTGTCATAATCACAATTTCGATATTATTTGTTTATCTAATACATTAGATGTTTTATTACTATATTTACCGTAGTTTAAAAAATTAATAACTTAAACTCTCTATAAGTTTAACTCTATTTGATCATGAATGAAGTGTGTTCTTTTAATAAGATGCTAGCTAAGCGACCCGTGTGTCAACACGAGGATGATAGAAGTCAAATTTAAACTTATATAGCTTTAAGGAGTACTAACACGTATAATAAAAATAATTAGAAATAAATTAAAGCAGTTCCGATTAATAAACAATTCTGGTCTGCAAATTCGATAAACAATGTTAATAATGGCAGTAAGTTCAAGTTTATTAGTTTATTGTAATTCATATCTTTAATTTTACTTCAAATTTTCATTAACTTTAATATATACCTATTGAAAATCATCCGAAGATTAAAACGAAAAGTGGCTATAAAATGACGATGAAATCATTTACTCAATCATATGTGTGTATATTTACATAAGAGTGTGTGTGTATATATATATATATATATAGAGAGAGAGAGAGATAAATAAGATCAACATAGAACCTAGTCTTAATTATAGAACCTAAAGAACAAATCTGGATCATTGGATCATCTAAATTAATGGTTAAGATTTGAAGGTGACAGTTTTGTAAATAATATGAAAATTATATTAAGTAACTGGATAATTCAGGGCAAATATGAAATTCTGTTTTGATTCTATTTATGGCTCCACCTTTCGAAAATACAGAATGAGAACCAACATGCAAATCATTGGGTTATTAGCATGTTAATGACTTAATATTATTTGCATTTTTGGTTATTTTCATTTTTGTTATCTTCTTTTATGTTCGTTGCATTTTGTATTTTGGTCAAATAATTTGCATTTTTGTTATCTGTTTTTTTATTTTCAGCAGCATTTGCATTTTCGTCAAACAATTTGCATTTTCATAAAAAAAAATTAGAAAACATTTCGATCCTGGCCTTGAATTAAAGAGAATAAAAAACTGAATCTAATGGTATTTTTTTTGCTAAAATTCTTAAGCATGAATATATTATGATAATTTGAATGTTTAATAAGATTTTTTTTAAATGAAAGTTTGGAGGTTGAAAGAGAGAGAGAGAGGTATGAGTATTAATTTGTAATTATTTTTCTAGTTTTGTCCTTACTTTTGATGCCACGTGTTATCATCAGGTTTGTTCTTTAGGTTTTATGAATAAGCAAGGTTCTATGCATATTGTATAACCTCACCATATATATATATATATATATTCATTATAAAGTATATAAAATGAATATAAATCTACTGTACTTTATGTAAATTTTGAACTAATTTCTAATTTGAAATTAAATGCACCGTTAGATATATCATTTAAAAGATCCGTAAACATGTTCTATCATTTTCAATCGTTATTGAACTGTTATGAACAGAGTTGTCATGTGTAAAATGAATCACCCTTGATTTCTTTGTTTCTTTTAAATGCTCTTCAAATAAAGGTCGCTTTTGAGTAGATAAAAGAGGTTGTTTATTTTTCATAATTAATGGCTATAATAAAAAGAACAATTGTAAACAAAACTTATTTTCATAGCATATGTGAATCATGAAGTTGCAAAGCGATTTTCATGAAATGTAAATCATGAAAATAATAGTATTTAAATAATAGTATTATTTAATTTGAATAGATTAGTTGTAACTCATCTAAAATTTCTCAAATATTCACTTATTTAGTAAAATTCAAAAGTTGTAACTCATCAAAATAATAGTATTATTTAATTTGAATAGATTAGTTGCAACTCATCTAAAATTCCTCATATTTAGTTAATTTGAATAGATTAGTTGGAACTCATTTGAAATTTCTGTATTTAGTTAATTTGAATAGATTAGTTGAAACTCATTTAAAATTTCTCATATTTAGTTAATTTGAATAGATTAGTTGTAACTAATCTAAAATTTCAAAATATGGTTTTTTTGGTACAATTGAGGTTTCCGAATTGCAAGTAAAGCTAGAAATTAAAATAAATTTTAATTTGGTCATAACTTTTAATACGTTCAATAACTTTGATCATTTGGTCATAAATTGAAGCACTAATTTGAATAGATTAGTTGTAACTAATCTAAAAATCAAAAATTGGTTTTTTTAGATGACGTCACTATATTCTTAAACACGATTTTTTTAATTTTTTTTAAATGGGATGTTGTGATCGGTGGAAATTTAGTTTTGTCATCCTTTTCTTTTAATAAGGTTATAAAATAAGATGTTTTAAAATAAAAAACTAAACACTTTGAATAGCATATTCAAGTTGATCACTTAGCTCATCACCATAATCCTAAAAAAATCCATTATCTAAACAAAAAATTACCTACCCATTACTATTAATGGATAACAAAAAAATTAAGAATATACTAATTTTAAAAAAGTGTCGTATTACAATAAAATTTACACCAAAACGTAGATAAAAATGAGACGGTCGCAAATATATAATTATTTTTTTCTCTAAACAAATATATCACAAGTTACTAAACATAATTTAGCCTTTTTTTAAGATGACATCATCACTTTTAAAAACATAATTTTTTAAAAAGGATGATGATTTCATCATTCTTTTTTTTAAATATATATTATATTATATATATAAGAAAAGATCGATTTTGGATAGTGACTATTTGTTACTCTTGTTTATTAAAAATCAAATTATTTATATGTTATGCTAGATTATATATTTTCTCAATCCTTTACATTGTACTTCTAGGATAAATAGGAAAACTAATCATTACCAAATCTCTATACAAGGACCTTGATTACATAGAAACTTGAACTCCTATCAAATACTTCTTAATTACGTATATTCTTTTTTTTTTTTGAAATACAGAAGTTTTTATTAAGAAATATTAGCAAGAAGTTAGAAAGAAAAAAAATAAAAAAAAATTATAAAAAATTAGACACCTCTTATATCATAACACGAATCTATCTAAGTTGGTTTCCTACCAAGCTTTCCCCTTACATTTATCCAAAACAAAGACAAACTCCGTAATTGATTATAAAGATGAACAAACGATGCCGATTTTAAATTGAAGACCTTTTTGTTCCTATAGTCCCAAACAATCCAACAAAAGGAAAAGATCATTGTATTGAACGCCAAAACTACTCCGACTTCATTCAATTCAAATATATATAAATGATTTACATCTACATGTGTGTATTTTCAAAATTTCATATTCAAATAAATTTGCAGATATTGTTTTCTATTATTTTTTAACTTAGTTTAACTCAACTTTAGTTATGTTTTTATCCTATCATTAATAGTTGATATTTGGGTTAATTAGTTATTGGTTACCCGAATATCCATTTAACCATTCGTAAACATTAAACACCGCTATAGTAACGTATTCACATAACATTACATACCCTATAAACCCATAAAGCAAGGTGCAATTAGTTTTTACTAATAGACGTAGATTTAACATAGTTATATAAGAAAATGACGTGTGTAATTAGAATTATCTATAATAAGTGCTTCGCACTTATTAACATTTTGATAAGTAAATGATAAAATGACTAATATAACCCTTATATAAAGTGTTTATGAGTATAAAAACATCTAAGACATGTGTCAAAGCGTATATGACAACTAGTTATATTTTATTAAGAAAATCTAAAATATCTTAATTAAACGATAAAGAATTCGTACCAAAACCAATCATTAAGTTTGTTTGGGTGGATAAAACCAAGCATCTCATCAAACAGATTGGTGCCACATCCACAGATTACCTGGACAAACCTTCCAGAATTCAATGGTATTAAAATGGGTCCCAATTTATGTTTATCCAAAGTCCAAATTGTCTTCAGTGTTGTTATAAACTTAACTAATTTCACAAATTATCAGTAAATATTTGAAAAAGAAGGAAATGGAAGGCGATCAAGAAGCCCTAAAGCCAAGAGTTTCCATGATTAATTCAACTGAAACATGGGAATCCCATCTTCAACAATCAAAATCCCATGGAACCCCTGTGAGTTTTCACATACCCATGATCTCTAAACCCTAATTTTTTCAATTTTTGGGTTCTGGGTCAATTTCGTGTTAAATTTTACATTGAAAATATTGCTTTCACTTGTAAAAAATGGATTATCATTACTGTTGAATTGTTAATGTGAATTTTCAAGAGAATGTTATATGGGGTTCACGTGAACCCCAATACTTTATTTAAGTTAAGGAGACAGTTTCTTGTTCACTTCTGCGTTGAAAAGATTGTTTGGTGCTGCAAAAAGGCCTGATCAAGGCTCTTTGAACTGTGCGAATCTTTGTCTGGTGTTGTGTTTGGTTCTCAGATTATGTGATTGACAGCAGAATGACAATTAATTCAGTTAAACCGTAAATATATGATATAAAACTCTGATTTATACGCCCTGTAATCGAAATTAGGCTGATGTTTGCTTGAAGGGACATTTTGTATGTTAGCTTTACTTTGCTAATATGATCTTGTGTTGCAAAAACTTCTAATTATTGCTCATTTAACAGTTAAATTTCAATCTTTATTGAATCTTTTAATAGGGTTTTGTTTAGTTAATAATTTGTGTAATTGGACTTAAAATAACTAAGAATTTGTACAATCAAATCCTAAAGATGCAGCCTGAGGGCTGAGGCTCTGATTTAGTGTCTAGAATTGGTGTAGAGGTGGTGAATTGGTGATACTTTTAAAATGCTTTAATTGAAAGGCACAACTTGTTCAGTGTTACTTTGATTTTTGATCATATTCTGTTGCAAAAATGGTTGATTATTGCTTCTTGATCTGCTAATTAGAATATTTAACAGGGTTTTTAGGTTGCTATATAAATTGTGTAAAGGGTAATAATATAACTCGTAATTTGTTTTGTTAAACAATAAGGGTATGTTTGTGAGTTGTGATTCTGAAGTGCGAACCATTGTTTGAAATCGGAATTCGATTGGTCGTCATTTTAGATTTTGACCAGCTGATATTGAATTCGATTCCACACTTCAAGTTGCATTTTGGAAAAGGTCATTTACTTTTGGTATCATTTTCCCATTTTCTCTAACACAAACCAATTTGAATGGTTCAGTTTAATGTTCAAGTTTTGTTGGCAATTTTTTGTTTTATTTTATTATGATGCTCTTTATTTGATCGGTTTGTGTTTATAGATTGTGGCTCATTTTACAGCAACATGGTGCATCCCCTCGGTGGCCATGAACCCCTATTTTGAAGAACTGGCCTCAATTTTCCATGACATAATCTTTCTTACAGTTGATGTAGATGATTTTACGGTAAAATTCTCATCATAAATCTATTGTTCTGAATGTAGCTATTGATTCAAGAGTCATTAACTTTACATAAATCCTTGTTTATATTGTATAGATGTGCACAATTCTTGAATTTAACTTGAGATATAATTTGTTAGTTATAACTTATACACCTTCAATAACTATCGTGTGCTGTAAAGCAACTTAGGTATTTTAACAATCACAAAATCACAAATGATGATAGTCAAACAAGTAGTCACTAAACTAATTGAGAGTTCCCTTGTAACCATTGAAAATGTACCATAAAAGCATTTCAATATTCTCATGTTGCAAAGTGGCTATGATGTTTTTACTAATCTTGTTGAACTTTCTCAACCTCAAATCATGATTTTGACGCCCTTTGAACATTATACTGATCGATAGTCGTACTACACAACAACAACAGCCGCCACCATTTCTAATACCTCCTAGACGGGTTATATGGGAGGTAAGGTGTATGCAATCACGACTGTACCGAGGGTAGATAGATTGCTCCCTTAAAGACTTTAGCTGTACTATACAAACACTACATTATTCTCAATGTTATATTGTGATCTTATTCTGTGTTTGTACAATTAAAGAATTATACTACTTGAATGATACAAGCATGAGACACATGGCAACTTGAATTGCCTATGTTAATAGTTGGACCATAGAAACATAGAGTCATAGACTAGTTCTTGATGTCTTTATGGGGTGAAATTGAGGGGAATATAAATAGTTCTTGATGTCTTTTTCTTTCAAGTTCTTATTTTTAGAATCTTCAAGAAAATATTACGCAAGTATAAATTGTTGTTGAATGATACAAACCGTCTTCGTTGAGAGTTATAAGCAGAATATGCTGCGAAAGTGGCTCACTTTTTAGTGAAAACTCTATGGGATAACGATGGAATATAAATGAAAGATTTTCATAATGCCTTTTTTCTCTTCCCTTTAGCAATGAAAATAGGAAATTAATTTAAAATATTTTCAGGAAATAGCAAGCAAGTATGAGGTGAAGGCAATGCCAACATTCTTATTGATGAAAGGTGGAGTTGTAGTTGGGAAGCTAGTGGGAGCCAATCCTGATGAGATCAAGAAAAGGATAGAGACCCTTCTTCAGTCCAAAACAGAGTTTGTGGCCTAGTGACTACTCCAATAAGTACCATGAGCTTGTTTCTTTTGTACATTCCCAGTCAATTTGTATGCTATATTACACACCACTTGGTTTGTGGACCCTCTTGTGTACTTTGTGATTCTTGTTTATACAAAACTTTATGAGATTGGTTTGTGTTCACCCAATTTGATCTTTTGTGAGTGGCACATGGCATCTTGTCAAAGCACAAAATGTTTCTTCTTTTTGGGAATATTTTATCAATATTCACATTTCCAAGAACCAAATTCGACGTGTCAAAACCCATCTCCACCCACTACTATTACATCTATTGTTCTTGTAAAACTGTTTGGAAGGCGATTTAAGATATTTTTTCCAAAGGTAAAAAGCATATATAACTAAGAATACCATCAGTATAACTATGATGTAGCTACAGTTATTTCACACACTTATTATATATCATCATTGCATTATATCAACTATGATGTATCCTTGAATGTGTTATTATATATACAACTTTTTGATAATTACATATTATGTTCAGTATAATAGGACGTGTGGAATGTTTATTCGAGAACCGTTAATGAGGTGTATTTAAGAAAATTAAGTTAATATAATAATGACTCATCTACCCAGACGTAATTTACGATTGGATAAGTATATAAATGATCAAAATTTCATGATTGGATAAGTATATAAATGATCAAAATACCCCAATTAATAAGTAGAAGAATATACCATTTTTCATTTTAAATATATTCCGCAATTTTAAATGATTGACTTAGAAAACGTCAACAACAATATGAAGTTTAGGAGACTTTAAGTCTGGAACTAATAATAACAGGGTCCTATGTTAAATAAGATCATAGTAAAGGGTCTATATTGTCAATCAACGAAAAGAAAATTCATGGGTACGTGTAACGCTACGACGAACAACCGCCACCCAGTGACACCAATCCCAATCTCCAAAATTTAGGCTTTTTTTCTTCCCCAAATTGCAATTTCTCATGTGCTTTTCAAACCCACCGAATAATAATCCCCTCTAAAAATCTCTTCAATTTATCATTCCTGTAACGTTTTTTCAACGCAAAACCTACAAATTTCTCACCTCTGTACTCGATTTCTCCGTCCTTTTCCCGCCGGAATATCGAAATTCCGGAGGTCTTCCATTGACAAGGGGGGATGGCTGCTCCGGAGGAGGATGAGAATTCAAATTGTTTCTTCGATTTCAGTTTGATCGAACAGTTTCCAGTCCCTGGAGGTGAACTTCCGTCTCTCGAACCCGATTTTCACTGGTCCGCTGATCCATTCCCTATTTCAACTAGTCGTAGGTCAGTTTGATTAATTCGATTCTGTCAATTTCTTTGGAGAATCATTTTATTTGATGATATGATTTTTGTGTGTATGATTCTTCTGCATTGCTGAATTTAGAGTCGTTTTTTTAATTGAATTTTGTCAAGTTTATTGTATCTTCAATCGGTAAATTATATTTACGATATAAAATATTCAAGGTCAGAAACCAAAAACATGGATGTAGAATTTGTGGATGTTTGGATGTACTCCTTTTGAGAGCAGGTTTTGTTCTTTCTATTTTTGCTAGAAAAATTAGTTTGTTAGAGAAATGTAATTTACCTAACTCTCATTTACTTTTAGCAATAATTGCAATAGTCATGGAAGCCGAAATCACATATGCACCTGATTAAGGGGGTGTTTGTGACGAGATTAAGATCTTTTCAGTATGTATGAAACATGACAAGTCTCTTATCTCAGTGAGACCTCTCTTTTAAATCAAAATTAGGGCCCTTTGCAGTGCCAATTTTTACATCTGCGAGAGAATATGACCGGTTATTTTCAATGTAACTTGAGAGGATCCCAATCTTTAGAGATATGTGTTTTACAAAGTGATTATTATGATATATGACCCAAAAACTAGAACTTGATGATCATTAGAACATAAAGCTAGGCATAGTTAGGTGATCGTTCATTTATCGTTACATAAGAAACTATGGACATATGTGATAGACATGACAAACAAACTGATTTTCACAACTCTACATAATTAGCAGACTCACTGGAGTAGTAAATCATATACACAAAGTTTGTAAAATAGTTTGCTTTTCTATGCTTATCACATACCAAATTATTATTTGATCCCAAATCTGTCTTTACAAATTATCTTTTCGATACTAAACTCTTTACCCAAATTAGGTTCTTTTGGTCTCCCAAAATAAACAAAATTAGATAATCAGATCCAAACCATTCACGATTTTGGCCCCAAATTTGTTCTCTTTGTACCATGAGTTTGTAAACAATCTCTCCCGGTCTTGATCACAATGAACTTTTGTTAGTTGTATTAATCGCTTGCATGTCAATTTAATTTTACAGTAAAGGATTTGTGGATTCCTATGGAAAATCAAGTGCTACCAATCAGGATGAGTCAAGAAAGAGGTGCAAATTCTTATTTGTTTTTCCAAAATTTCGGTTTTCAGACAAATAGTTATATACAATGCAACTCTTATTGTAGGGCAAATCCTGGATCGTGCTCTGATTCAAAAGCATGCCGAGAGAAGAAAAGGCGGGATAAATTGAACGAGAGGCATGGTCTAATTTCTCTATATGATTTACGCTTTAACATGCTTATTCCAAGTGCATGTGAATATTGGGAAAGAAAGTGATTTCTTTAATTTTGACCATTTTTTGTAAAGGTTTCAGGAACTGAATGAAATTATTGACCCTGTAAGGTCACACAAGACGGATAAGGGTGTTATATTGGCAGATGCTATTCGAATGGTCACTCAATTGAGAATTGAAGCTGCAAAGCTTCAGGATTCTTCACAAGATCTGCTCGTTAAAATCAATGAGTTGAAGGTAATCTTTGATATTTGTTTGCTTTTAAGGTCAAATATAAACCTCAAATATCGTTAAATTTAATTATTTTCTTAAAGTGATAGCCATGTTTTTTTTTTAAATAAGATTTTCATATTGATCATTGTTAAAATTGTGAGTTGTGAAGGTATTATTGTCATATACTAGATTGACCTGAAAAGTCAAAACGTGCTTCATGACGAGACTAATAACATCAGTCTAAAACTGATTATCTGCTTGTTGTGACGTGAAACTGTAATAGTAAGTAGTGTTTGGATAAAATGATTATGATATGGAGATTAATTTTACACATGCTGTAAACCTGATTATTGAAGAATTATAAACATTACGTGTTTAGCCTTATCTTTTACCCACATTTTCATCTAATAGAGAAAATATAATTATTGGAATTATAGATGAACTAATGTTCACATTCTAAACTTGAATACTACTAAAATATACGAGACATGTCCTTTTTGGTCATCTTATGTGTGATTTGTTAGTTCCTTAAATATTTAGAAATTGTAAAGACTTTATGTCTTTATCTGATATAATTTCAAATAATAGAAGTACATCATAACACTATCTCAAGTAGCCATAATTCCAACAACTGGTATTTGGCAGGTCGAAAAGAATGAGCTCAGAGACGAGAAGATGAAGTTGAAGGCAGACAAAGAGAGACTCGAACAGCAACTGAAAGCCGCCTGTTGCCACCCTCCTGCCGCCTTTTACCCTCCCGTGCATCCTGTAATGCCAGTTCCTTGTCCTGGCCCTACTCCCGCTGGTGGCAACAAGTTCATGCCATTCATGGGATACCAAGGGGTTCCCATGTGGCAGTTTGCTTCCCCAGCTGCGGTTGATACCTCCAAGGATCATGTTCTTCGATCCCCGCTTGCATAGAAGAATCTTCGGTATGCAGAGGGAATGGAAATTATGTGAAAAAAAGACTTACTTTTGGCAAATGTTATGAGCTATTGATGAATATGGTCATATTATCGGTTTAGTGTAATTTGACTTGTTGATTAAAGAAGTATCCAGATTTTGATCTTGCTGGAATTTTGTCACAATGGGTTTGACTGAAGTTTCAAGTAGTCAACACATTGTGGTAGAGTAGTGTCATCTACTACAAATGGAAGGGAGGGGGTCAAAACAGTTCTTTAGAAAAATGGATTATCATTGTAATAATTTAAATTTCTATTTCACCAAAGGTTTTCGTGGTAAATTACAAAAGTCAGTTTGTTGCATGTTCAGACTTACATATCTGGTGTCTCAACTTTATTAAGAGCATCGTTAATGGCCTTGGGAGTGTGATGAGACTATAACGTCATGGCGGGCAGTGGTGTCCACGAATACTGCCCACGGATGGTGGGGAATAACACTACGAGTGTGGTGGCCTGTTGGGTTTATAGTGGTGGACTGGTGGTGATCATGGTGGGGTGGGAGAATTGTTCGAGTTTAATTCTTTTTTTCTTATTAATAAATGCAAATTTGGTGTGGGAGTGATGATTTGACGACTTGAGTGTGATGCTATTGTGATAGTATGGTGGTGATTGGTGGAATGATGATTTGGTGTAGTACGAGTGTGATTAGTTGGATTGAGTGGTGGGAGTGTGATGTTGAGATAACAGTACGGTGGTGAGTGATGGAGTAGGAACTACCAATACTCCAAGGACATTCATCCTTTGTTAGAGGACATCGATCATGTACAATCGTGTGGACCTGTTTGTTGTCGTACGGTTATGGTTTATGTAGTTTGTTTACTTCATCGTATTTTAACTTTTTGAGCTCTGAATTTAATCCCTAAAAGGCCTTTATTGACAAAGAAGAAGCAAACAATACAAATATGAAAGTCAAGGTTCTCTTCCCTTTCCAGCATAAGATAACGACTGTAAAGATATAACGATCTTTCTTTTCCCGTCAAACAAATGTGAGAGACTTTGAATGGCAGCTTGGTTAACTCCCAACCATGAAGCGAATCTCTTGTAGAATCTGAGTAGGCAGCTTGCATTGCACAAACAGATGGTCTACGTCCTAATCATGCTCAACACACAGTGGGCAGGAAAGTGAGAAGAGAATCACTCCTCTCTTTTGTAGGTTACCCTTAGCCAAACGACCACCAAAAATATTTTCACTTTAAAAATATACATGTTTGGACCAACTAGGATGCCTAAAAAAGTCTGAAAAATCTTATTGCTTTATATATATATATATTTTTATTTCTTCCGAGTACTCTTCGATCTGTGACTGTCCAAACTCCATCTAGCAACCCTCTATTTTAGATAATTTTTCTCTCTCTTCTCATTATGGTATTGGGTATGTTTGGGTGACGAGCCAGAGCCGAAACTTTTATTACAGCTAGAAACCAGAGTTTTTTATTTATATGAAAGTGTTTGACAAAATAATTTTAGTTGCAACTTAAAAATGTAAAATAACATAAAAGGACGCAAAAATTAAATTCTAAATAAGAAATAAAAGTTATAGAGGGGTATTTATAAAATCGTTTATCAAAAGCTCTAGCGGCCTCTAAAAACTACTTGAAATAACTTTTCATTTTGAAGCTTTTAAGACCTTGATTTGGAAAAAAAGTTTAAACTCCTACAACCAGACTAAGCTTTTTTTAGATGTAGTTTATTTTTTCTAAACACTAGAAGACCAGCTCCAAAAAAACTCGGCAGTCGTTATGAAAAGTGTCTTTTCGTGGCCTTCCACAAACAATCTTTGTCCCGATTGTTGCTTGAACATTTTTTGAATCGTTGTTTACTTTTTCTAACCATGCCGATGTTGCTTCCTTCCAGTTTTGTAGTTCGTGATCTTCTAAAATTTCTTTGCTTTGCTTGGATCCCTCGAAAAGAGGAATTCCTCATGTTTGTGTTTTAGATCCTTGTCTAACATGCTAAAACGCTCTACACTCTAAAAGAGGTGTAACAAGAATATAACAGTATTATCAAATCCCGTAAGAAGAGGACATGAGGTGTAACAAGAATACAAGATGGGCAATTTTTCCGAGTTTATTTCTTCCTCACACGTCACAATAAGGACATAACTAACTTTAACTAACCAACAAGCGATACCGAGAAAAAAAGAAGGAAACTATCACTACAAAAAAATGCCATTTAATGGCACACATTTTTAATGGCACTTAGTTTTTGTGCCACTAATTTATATTTTTAATGGCACTTTATGTATGTCATAAAAGAAAATATTATTTTAGTGGCAATTTCGTATTTTATGCCATTAGTAAATAAAGTTGTAATGGCACAAAAATAAAATATGTCATTCTAGATTTCTTAAACATACCACATATAATATATTGTTTTCTAGTATGGCACTAAAAGCACAAACACCAAAATCATTAAAAGAGATTGAAAAATAGGCGGCAATGTTTCCCTTCCCTCCAACATTTCAAGCTAATGAAATTTCACATTCCCTCCATCCATAGTCTAATCATAATGATTTGCCCTAATTTTGTGCACTACTTACTCCATCAAGTTCCCACGTCTCCCCCAATTGATCCCCACCGAGTCATCTTCTTAGGTCAACGATTCTCATACACTGGGCTTGGATGTCGACTTCAAGCTTGGTTATCACCGAAGACTTCATTTCTGTTATCATCGAAAAACTTCATCTCCATCGCTGTTTATCACGTCGAGGATATCTTCTCCTCCGGTGAGTTTGTTTATCTAATCTGATTTTGTAAAATAAGATGTAATTGAAGGTTATTTTATGATTCTTGACCAACTACATATCCCCTTGATGTATTTGATAGATTGAATTACTAATTTGTTCGCCCTAGTCTATTTTTTCTTTAGTTTTCAGTGATAATATTGTTCTATGTTTGTCTTTGGGATCTGGCAATCTTGTTTTAAGGATCCCAAAATGGAGCTGGTAGTCTGCCATGTAGGTACAAGACTTAGCATACTTAGATTTCTTGCTTTGTATATTGCATATCGTGTATTTAAATTAGTAAACTAGTTTGTATTACATGTTTTTTTGTATATTCTAGTATGGGTAGACGCAAGAGGCTATGTATCACTTCTACTTAGACTGTTAAACCTCATGAGACTGCTGAAACTCAACGCCATTGAATCAAACTCTTGAGTCATCGCGCCATTGAAACTCAAGGCTTCCAATCTTCTCAGAACGAGATATCTACAAATGAACAAGGTATGTCAATTTTATTTTTTCGTGTTTGTTGCTAGTTAAGCGATATGAGATCAATTTATCTATTTTTAATTGCAAAATGTTGTTTAACGGGTTTGCTTAAATTGTTGTTTGTGTCACTAGTTAGACAGACCACGGGTCACGTTGTCTAATAGGTGATTTGATGACCAGAACACAAATCAACGGGTCATGTTAGAAGCCAACTTTGATGCTACTATATTATTTTTAGCCGATGACCAAAACATAAATCAAGGGCCTGGGTGGCTAACGGGTCGGGCCAGAAACCAACTCTGATGCTACTATATTATTTTCAACCGATATAACGCTCTATATGTGATGCTATATTATTTTCAACTAATAGGCTATTAGTTGTGGTCACTTGTAAGAATTCCTAGTTTTGATAAACTCACTTGGTAATTTGCCCTGCTTTTTAAAAGTTATTTTAATAAATCAACACAACCCATTACTATCTTAATAAACAAACTCATCTGGTAATCGGCCTTTTAGTAAATCAACCCAACACATTACGGAAATCTGCTTTTAAAAAACTGTTCCTTTGCATTGTTCGTTTGGCTGGATTTCGAAAAGAAGCAGAAAGAAATTGGGATAGTGGCTTCAATGGGAGATGAATCCTAGCGGGAAGGGAGGGCAAGACTGAAAAGAGGTCGTTTACTTGAGTGTTTCTCACGCAAATGGTTCTGGAAGTCATGGCAGGTTAGGGGCCTGCTTGAGAGATATGAATTGTAATTTGTTCCTAGCAATTATGTAGTAATTACGTTCTTCTCATATCCTATCTATAACTAAGACTCAAATATCATTCAAATGGTGTTAGTATTTGAATTCTTTTTGATGGGTATAAACTTTTGGCCTTACAAAAACAAAATTTGGATGTAGCATTTCCTTTTCTTAGAGAACTTTAAAATATCAATATATTTGGCTGCATAATTATATAAATTTTAAAATAAATTTGATACTTTCATGTTATGTCTTAGGGGAATCTCAAGTCAACAATGGAAATATATATATATATATATATATATATATATATATATATATATATATATATATATATATATATTTGCAACCAGTTAGCCTAAATATAACTTATATGCAGTAGGAGGCTTAGAAGTTAGTCCTTGCAAATGGACCTCATCATCTTATGAACGTAAATGCATATTTGGACTTGTGGTATTTTAAACGTGATACAATACTTGTGTCTAATTTTGAAATAAACCTAGTATCTAATTTTATAAGATTTTTGCTTCTGTGAAGTGAAGTATGGTAGAAAGAAAGAACATATCTAAGGTTTTTAAGTTATGTATATCTATTGGAGTAGCAGGAGTCTTTGGGTTATTGGAAAGGGCTGTAAAAAGTTAAAAAGTAATGCTTAGTGATTGCTATTTCCTGATTGACAGGGGATTAGTAGTAGTTGCTGTTGGTTGTTCTCAACTTGCACATCTTGAAGTTAATGGCTGCCACAATATTGGCACAAATGAGCTTGAGAGTATTGGAAGATCTTGTATGTAAGTTTTCTTTTCAATTGATATTTATAATAAGCTATTGTTACTAATCTCATCCCCACTAGCAAGAAGGTAATGCAATCATCGTAATAGTTTTAGGTTTAGTAAATTTTTAGGGTTCATACAATGGGAAACCTTAACTCACTTCGCCCAGGGCATGACAAACCAATGGTCCGACCCTGTCAATAGAAACCAATTGTGATGCTATATTATTTTCAACTGATATGATGCTTTTTAGGTGATGCTATATTAGTTAAACAGATAGGCTATTAGTTGTCATCTCTTGTAAGAATTCCTAGTTTTGAATCCTCTGTAATTGATAAGCTGATAGGGAAGATTTTATATAATATGCCTGCAAATAGATTTTACAAGTAGATAGAACTTACAAGAGGTCCTTGAACAAGATCATGTGTTGTATCTTGATCAACTCATCATGCTGTTTCGTAATTGTTGTGTTAACCAACTCATCATGTTGTCTTAATAAACTCATTTGGTAATCAACTTTTCAATTAACTAACCTGTTTTTATAAAACTTTTTTTAATACATCAATCTGACCCATTATTGTCTTAATAAACTCATATGGTAATGAGGCAATATGCTTTTCAATAAATCAACCCAACCTATAGTAATCTGCTTTTTAAAAAACTATTTTTAATTAGCTAACATGTTTCTTTAATTTGTTTTATGTGTAATGTTTGTAATGGGTCGGGTTTTCTAACGAGCCGATTGTCTTAGTAGAGATCCTCCAACAGAATGTTGGATGTGGATTGTAACCAAACTAATACTCCTGCGAGGATTAAGTGGGAGGACAAAAATCATGTCATGTAGGAATACGTCTTAATATTGTGTTTTATTTGTCTACTCTTAACTTAGTCATATGTGAGTTTGTGTACAAATATGACAGGTCCGAATAGTTGTTATTGAGACTATTAGAATATAATCGTCCGTTTTAGTAGTAAACATTTTATTATTTACATCTTGAATGAAAGGTTTATTTTTTAAACAGGTAAAGTGATGATGGTTTAGCTCAAAGATGCGAAAGAGGTTCATGAGCTCATTAGAGTTTCTTATTCTAATATTTGTTCTTTTTTTGTGTTTTATTTTTTATGTTTAGACTTGTTTGACACTTGTTAGACATTTTTAATTCGATACATCTGTAATATTTTTGGAAGACTATTAAACTTTTAATCAAAGTGATGCTATTATGATTTACTGTCTTATATAGTTGATAATGTTTATAATAAATCAAAAATAGTATGACAAACATATATAATGGCACTTTGATAATCTGAATTTTGTGGCAAAATTAATTGTCACTAAAAGTGGTATAAATTTTGAAATAGTAATAGTTTTTACCGGCACAATAATTGTGCCACAAATGCATTATTGATTATTGTGGCAAAAAAAAAGTGCCATTAAAGGTGTAAATGTCTATTACAAAAAAAGTGTCACTAAAAGGCTTTAGTGTTAGCGCTTCTAGTGACACTTTTTTTGTGTGCCGCAGTTTTTCAAAGGGGTCTTTAATGACACTTTTTTTGTTTTTGTGGCATTTTTTGTATGTCATTAAATGGCATTTTTTTGTAGTGTATGGACGAACATTACAAGGCTACATCGGCAATAAGTAATAACAGTGTATGATTCCAATTGTATCAAGTATTAACGTAATTGAAACAAATCCACAATGATAAGTATGATCTTAGTAATAATGTATATGAATAAGTGAGAGAAAAACTAAGATCACACACAATATTGATAAATTGAAATATTTAATGAATTAGGATAGAGTTGCAAAAGCTGTATACGTACCAGATACATACACATTTTATCCTATACTTCTAGAAAAAATAACTAGAAGCAATACTTTACTAAAATGATTAATAAACACAACTTGGTCTAATAATCGGCATGTGTGCCAGCTCGCCATGTCACAGTTGGGCTGTAATGTAAAGGTTGGGCCCAATGGAAATTGTATTTGACGATTACCTATTGTATTTGAAGACGTTATTTCAGTTGTTGGAAACTGACGATATCTTCCGTCTTTTGGCTTTCAAACGACTGGTTGACGGATTCAAATCCATCTGTAGAGAAATTCAAGGTTTAACAAAGAAGCATAATTTGCTTGTAAAGTATAACGATGATAGAGTATTAAGAACACAGTTTAAAAAATTAGGCTGGTCGTGGTACCGATTGAACCGCTCCTTTAAACTAGCGAGGTTTGACTTTTATGATTGAGTTTAACACGTAAATTAAGTTTACAATTTAATATCCCAACTTAAAACCCAGTTTAAATAGACCAAACAGTGATTAGAAACAAACAACAATTCAAACAATTAATGGAGAAGTTTGTGTTATGTGCAATGTTAACGTTATTTCTTATGGCAGCGTATGTAGATAGCATTACCCATTTGGGTTCCGAATGTTCACAAGCTCCGAACACAACACTAAACACAATCTATCGAGCAAACCTCAGAACCCTTTTGGATTCGTTGGTCACAAACGCACCTCTTCAAGATGCATTTTTCTTCAATACGAGTGTCGGGAATGGTTCAGATCGAGTTCATGGTCAAGTGTGGTGTCGAGCGGATGTTTCTCCAATCGAGTGCTCCAAGTGTTTGAATGATTCTATAAGAACACCTTTAATCAATTGCCCCGAAAGCAAAGACCTCATGAGATGGTCGAGTTTGTGCACTCTAAGGTTCTCGAACGAGAGTTTCTTTGGGCAACTTTGGAATAGGTCGTCGTCATCAACTTATAGTGTACACGAACTTGATGATCCTGCGGTGTTTTCAAGAGGGTTCTTGATGATGGAGACTTTAGCAAGAAATGTATCTAATCAGCCGCTGATGTTTGAGACTAGCGTTATTGATGTCGGGAAAAATGGGAAGAGATATGGGTTGGGTCAGTGTAGTCGAGATTTGAGCAAGTTGGATTGCGAAAATTGCTTGAAGGAGCTTTTAACTACTTATCACAAGTACGTATTGAATCTTACAGAGTGGGAGATGATGGGAGTGAGTTGTGGAATGTGGTATAACGATATTCGGTTTTATGACAATGATTCTGGGCCGACTCCAACCCCAACAAACACTTCAGGTACGAGTAAGTTCTTTTGTATATTTTCCAACCGTGAACTGTGTTTGGGTGAGTCGTTTTGATTTTCTCAAAATACCTTTCATTAATGCATTATTAATGTGTCATTAATGAGCCATCATTTTTATGGGCCACTGATTTATTTTAATCAAAGGCCAAGATTGGTTCTTGTGATATTCGCAATAAAAACGGTTCTCAAACGACCTCTCCCCTATATATATATACACACACACACACACACACATACATACATGTGAGCATGGTACCGGTATTAATTTTACCGAATACCGAATTTGGTTTAACGACGGTACCGTATACCGTACCGAGTATTCATATACGGTATCGGTACCGGTACCAGTACTTATTTTACCTAGTTTTTTCGGTACTAGTCCCGAATACCGATTTAGCAATATTTTAAGTACCGAGTACCGGACCGAAAACTCTAACTCAGTACCACTACCGGTACGGTTCGGTATTTTCGGTACCTATGCTCACCCCTATATATATATATATATATATATATATATATATATATGGGAATGTTCATTTGAAAACTAATTTTATTGTGAGTACCGCCAGAACCAATCTTAGTAGTTCATTTGATAAGTGAAATTCATGAATGGAGAGCGTGGGGGGATTAAGTGTGACAAGGTGTATGAGATGAATTTATGGGTGGGTGATGACATTGAAAGAGGTGGAATTAGACGGCTCAAATTGGTTCTCGCGGTACTCGCAATAAAAACGGTTCTCTAATGATTTTTTCTATATATCTATACTATATTATAAAGCATTTAGGCCTTTTGCTTAAACTCTTAAATTTTAAGTGTTTTGAAATTAATAAATTACCTCTCATATATACTAAATGGAAATTATTAAACAAAGTAACTATTAAAATTAAATAGAGTTAATAAGACTCTTATATTTCAATTTTAATAACTAAACCTTCCATATTTAAAAAAATCAAGTCAAAACAAATTAACTTAATTATTTAAAAAAAATTTCATAACCAAACTTTTATTTTACATATTCTATCATGTAATAAATATTTTAACGTAGTTATTAGAAAATGTGTATATTCGTTGTGATTATATTACGTGAATATTGAAAACAGACAAATTATCGAATAGAAATTATTTTGATACCGCCGTATTGTGCGGGTACCATGTATATATATATAGTGAAAAGTTCATTTGAGAACCGTTTTTATTGCGAGAACCGCGAGAACTAATCTTAACCGTCCAATTCCTTCTCCTTCAATTGGATTGCCCACCCATGAATTCCTTACATGCACCTTGTCACACTCAATCTCTCATATTCTTCATCCATGAATTCCATTATCCAAAATGAATGACTAAGATTGATTTTCGTGCTTCTTGTACTAATAATGGTTTTTAAATAAACCATTATATATATATATATATATATATAAAGTTTCTTAATTTCTCTTAAAAGAATTACATAAACAATATTCATAACTTTAATTAATAAACCCTACGTATCAATTGGATGCAGGAAGTGGAGAAAGATGGTACAAAGGATGTGTGATATTGGCTTTTGTAGCATTCCTTGTGTTTTGGTTAATTTCCTGAAGGATCAAGTTTTAATTTTATCCGTAAAGGAATTTAGAAAAATGTTCTTTAATTTTAAGATTGTGGGTTTTAGTCTCGCTGATGAACATAAGATGTAAATTAATTATATAGATGTGTGTGTTTTGTTGTTCAAAAAAATAATAAAGTTCAATTTCTATGTATCAAAACTGTCACCTTTTTTGTTATTGTATATATTCAATTTTAAAAATTTAAATCTAACATGTTAAACTTTTAAGTTACCATTTAATAAATTGTTACTTGTGATAGTGAGTTAAACATGTCACTTTGATTTAAGATAAGAACAAACTTAACCAAAATGTATTTTTTTTCGAAACAATATTCGTTTTTGTTATCATTAAATTAGTCACAAGATATTCTTGTACATTCATAGCAGCTAACCCAGTTCAAAAAGAAATCAACCACAAATACATATACATGGCTTAATAGCTTGATCACATTCCAGCCAACCTAGCCATTTATTCTGGTTCTTCCTTCCTCTTTTATATGTTTTCATGCACCATATGATATGAAGCATTTGCACATTTAAAAAAAAATTATCTTCATCTTCATCTTCCAACTTTCATGAGCAGATATGGAAATTAAACTCCATTTGAATCCATCTACAAAAACAAGAATGTAAGTGGATCCATTTACATATAGGTTTATTCATCTATGTCAAATGAAAATCCAGATTCAAGGAAACCCAAATCATTATCCCATTTAGGGTTCATACGACCCATAAAATCGATCGATTGTTTTAGAGAAAACCTTATTGGGTTTCGATTTCCGTTTTGCTATCCATTTTATCTTCACCGCAAACCCAAATCTATGAGAAACACACAAGAATCGATGAGAATAACAAACCCAAATCGATGGGAATTGACTTGTGTTCTTCAACAAAATCGGAAACGAAGGGTAAAAGGCTTGTGATTAAATCGGTTGTATACAAGGCATGAAACCATTGGTGAAAGGTGTTTGAGAATCACAAACTTAACCCAGACTTTTATTCTTCTTTGAAATGAAATTCATTCTTCAAAATGTAAAAGTTTCCTGTTATTCAAGTTTTAAGATGCATGTAGATTTTAAAACTTAGTAAAGGTTCTGTGTGTGTTATTATAGTTTGTAAAGCCAACTAATATAAAAATCATACAACATATTCTCTTTTTATCTGGTTGTACCTTCATTAATTTTGTCACATGATTCAAGGATAAGGAGTCAACATAAGTAAGTCTTAGGGGCAATTTAAATTCATTATAATTTATTTAATAAAAAAGTTTTAGTAAAACGTAAATTTAAGCATATATGTAAATGTATACATAGTAGGACAAGTCAATAACAATCTCCATGCCTCGTCTTTCTCTTCTAGTGTAAATAAAACATTAATTTGAATTAAATTAATTGTATGATTTTAGCTTTTTATTTAATAAATTAATTTTAATTACAATCATGCTATCTATTTTGTTAAAATTGAAATCCAATTTTAATCTTTAATTGAATAAAATTTTTTAAATAATATTTCATATATGTCTTTCTTTAATTTTAAAATATCGTATTTGTTCACCTTATTTTAGAAATATCATATTTACCCTTTATAATATTTCAGAATATCATATTTAACTAAATTTTTAGTTTTATCATTTTAAAATATTTTCCAAACATTTTATGTTCTTTTTAATTATAACTAATAAACACTTGCTCTTATTGTCCTTAATGTAATAATAACGATCGATGTTTTGTGCAAGAAATACATCGTATCTCTTAATATCATGATACCACGATTCTTCCGTCACGTCCGTCGTCCCTCTCGTGTCGAAACTTTCACCATTGGTCTAGGTGTTGATGACACATTTCATCATTTTTTAAAATTCTCATATTTTCTACGTTTTATAATTATTTAATGTTCTTTATTAATGTTTAACATTTATTATTTTTTTAACCAACTTGTGTATCATACATACATTTAATCTAGTACATATATAAATCACTGTGGGAATTGTTTCTTTTGATTGATATAACAATTTCTCCTAATGGAGCTTGGATGAGTGATGACCGGAGACACCGGTTGTAAAACCTGTATTTTTATAAAAATATAAAAATGTATATAAAATGCCAATTTACTCGAAAAATTATAAAGTTATGTGTTTTGTGGGTATTTATGTGTTATTGGTAGTGCATTTGGATTTTATAAACTAAAATATATATATATATATATATATATATATATATATGTAAAGAGAGTGAAAGATGGAGGGCCATTAAGGTAAATATGTATATATATGTAATTGACTTCTTCTTTGAAGTCAAAAGAAGAGGAAAATTCTGGAAAAAAAAAGAGAGAATCGTGGGAGAGAGAGAGGGGGTTCTAGAAGAGAAAATCAAGAAGAGAAGAAAGGATCAAGAGGAAACTTAAAGATCCAAGTGTGGGATTCAAGAAATTCAAAGTTTGAGTACTTGTTCTTCAACCTAGGGTTGATTTGAATCACAAAAAGTAACCAAACCAAGTTGGGGTTTGCACATCAAGTAAGTTTCACTCTTAAATGATGTTTGATTTTAAGTCTTGATAGTTATTTATGGTAGATTATGGCTGAAATTGGTGAAAGTGTTGTTAAATGGGTCAAAAGTTTAAAAATTGAGAAAGAAAGGTTTTTGATGTTTAAAATTATGTTATATGTTGGTTATATGATGTATTGAAGTGTTTGATATGTTGCAAATAAGTTTGGTTTGGGAAAAATTGAGAATTGGGTCGAATTGATATGAAAAAGAAGCTGCAGAATTACTGTTCATGGGGCGTCGCGGCGCGAGGCTTGGTTTTGGCGAAGGGGGCCTTTTTCCAGAGATTTCTTCGCGGCGCGAGGTACCCTAAAGCCTCCAAAAATGTTATTTTGACCCATTGTGACCTTATATATGTTTGGGGATTGATTTATGTGGTTATAGGGGGTTTATTTGGAGTCTTTTAAGACCCGAAAGGGTGTCAAAGGCTAGAATTGAGTCTAGAGACCTTGTTTTTGGTTAACTTATGTTAATTAACCTTGTATGTTGTGATCATAGGTTTATGATCAAGAGGTTTAGCCTTGGTTTGGATGGGGTTGTGATCCTCATCACACCCTCAGGTGAGTACACCATGCGGATACCCAATTATTTGATAAGATTTCAAGTCATCAATGTGTTTTGATTGTTTGGAAATTTTTGATGATTCTTGATGAATCAAAGAATGTGGATTATGCAATGGATTATAAATGCGGGTATATGATTTGCAAATGTTTATAAGGCTTTTGGAACTTAAAGAATGTGTAAACCAACTATTGTTTTATAATATGGTTTAGGTGAAGTATAAATGCTTTATGAAACCTTTGGGTTTAAGAATGAGGAATTGTGTATTTGATTTAAGATGTGTTTTAAATGATGGTTTTCAAAATAAGACCATTGCTCCATGTTGGAGATGGTCTATGTTTAAATTGTGATTAATGAATGGTTTTGAAACATGGTACTCCGTATGGGAGTGTACTTTGATTTTGAAACAAAAGACATGATTTTGAGATTAATGAAATTCATGTTTTTACTTATGATATATCTTGGGCATTGAAATGCCAACTGTAATCTGTTTTTTTGAGAATAAAGATATGTTCATACAAAAGTTGTTTTTAGGCATTAAGATGCCAAATATGGTTTTGATTGTTAAGCATTTATGCTCAAGTGATATAAATTGTGAAACTTGTTCGTTTTATTGATAAACTGATATGTTTGGATTAATTGGCCTTTATGGCAAAGATATTTGTGGCCTTTATGGCAAGTGATTTTATGACCCTTCGGGGTGAGTGATTATGTGACCCTTCGGGGTATGTGCCTATGTGACCCTTCGGGGTATATGTGCTTCGGTCCGGACCATTGTGTGATATAACTCTGTACCATAGGGTTCCTAGTCATTGGGACGTACACAGAGGTTCTTGTGGCTTCGGCAATTGGGGGACCGCGAGGTACGGGTGGCTGAGGGATCGGTGCAGAGAGTGGAGGGGTATGTTAGTAGCCATCATGACCGTGTGGGTTCACTGGGCTGACGAGCCACTGAACCCGTGGCAACACGAGTGGATTTGGTGAACAAGGCATGCACTCCAGATAACCATTGTATGGTGGAATGCTTCGTGCATCCCCCACCTTGACGGGGTGATGTGGTTATCCCCCATGTGGGCACGTGTTGACTGAGGCTAGCTACCACGTGGATACATTGTGGCCCAATGGACAGACCCGCATCCTTATGTGCTATTATGTGAGATTTTAAAGGTTATTGATTGCCAAACTGATGTTTTCAAAAGGGAAAAGGATGACTTGGTTTTGACAAAACAAATGTTTTTGGATGTACTCACTAGCTATGTTTATAGCTAACAGTGTGTGTAAAATATTTTGTATCCGTAGGTTGTACAGAGGCCTTGGTGAGGCGGGTAGATGCCTTGGGCATAGTTTTACTTGCAATTCCGGTAATCTTGGATTTCCATGCTTTTGATAATGGTCGTGAGATTGACTGTGGTAACACCTAAAGGTTTTGGGTTATATCCAATGATAAGTTTATTGTTTAAATATACGGTATTTTATTGAAATACTCCAAGAGGATTACGATGCTTCCGCGATAAGTTTACACAAAATTGTATAAATTGAGTTTTTGAAAATTTAAATTTGGGCTGAAAATCAGGGTGTTACACCGGTGAAGATTGAAATCGATTGATTGCACACCGTGGGTGTTTGCCGGCGAGTTAATAAAGACTAGATAAAAATTGATGACTCTCTATGCCTCTAGAATCTCAATTAAGCATAAAACAAATTCAAATATAAAAAACGTGAAAAAGTTACAGAAACATTTAAAGACGAAAAAGAAGAAGGATATAATTGTTCAATTGTTAATTTTAATTAGCACTTGGTGTTGGTTTTTGATAACTTGTTCTAATTACAAATCAACAAAAATTTGTCATATACAACAATTATATATATGAAATTTTTACTTGACAAACTTATTAGCAATCCTTTTTATTCACATGTTTAACGATATAATTATTTAAATAAATATTTTTATTATTTTTGATAAATAATTATTAACCTTTTTTATTCACATGTTTAACGATATAATCATTTAATTAAATATTTTTATTATTTTTGATAAATAATTATTGTGTACATGTCTCGTTTATTTTTAACCATACAAATCATTTATGAAATCTTAATCGATAGTAAATTAAAGTAAATATTAATAGGTTAATTTACGGGCAAACTGCGTCAAAATACAACGAACTTTGGCTAAACTACCATTCTATACAACCAACTTTAAAATTTTAAAAAAAATACAATCAACCTACTTTTTCCTCCCATTGTATGCAAATGGTAACCTGAAGTGAAGGTAACAGGTAATTTTTAATTTTTTTTATATTTTTTAATTTTAAATTCAAATGTTCATCAAGTGTTATTCAATCTTCATGTGTAAACCAAGAACAATGTCCATGAATTAACCAAATCTGTTCAAATCTAAAACCAAATCTGTTCAAATTATAAGTTTAACCCTAATTATACATCTGAAATCAAAGAAACCCATGAAAAATTAATCCTAATCTTCGATTGTAGATGTAAACAAGGAACACAAAAATGATAAAAATATAAATCTGAAATCAACCATGAATATTATCTCAGATCTAAACAAAGAATCTAATCAATCCATGTTAAACAAACCATCAAGATTTTGAATTCAAAGAACCCCAATCATTAAAACCCTAAACGTTCAAACAAGAACACATTCAGATCTGTGCAAATGTGAGTTTAAAGGCAAAATGCAACCTTAAAACCCATTCAAACAAGAACACGAAAAGTAACTCGAAGAAGAACAAGAAATCAAATCAGATGAAGTAAAGTGCAGAAATAGGAAATTGGAACCTAATCGAGCAGGGTGGTGGTGGTTTGAAGCGGCGGCGGTAGTGGTGATGGGTTGAAAGCGGCGTCGGCAGTGGTGGTGGGTTGAAGCACCATGAACCCTAAATCGAGATCTTGGAGAACCGAACATGAAGGCGACGGTGGTGGTGGTTTGAAGCACCATGAACCCTAAATCGACATCTTGGGGAACCGAACGTGAAGGCGGTGGTGGTGGTGGTGGTTTGAAACACCATGAACCCTAAATCAACATCTAGGAAAACCGAACATGAAGGCAACAATCGTGGTGGTTTGAAGCGGCGGCGGCGACAGTGGTGGTGGGTTGAAGGCGGCGACAGTGGTGGTGGTTACCATTTAAAGCAGTGGTTGTTTGATGAGGCTAGAAGGGGAAATCATAAAAAGTGGTGAGGATTGAAGATCTGGAAAGTGTTCATGAATTTTAAGAAATTATCATATTTTCTTAATTTTAAGGATAAAAAAAAAAATTATTTAACCGGCTGTTTACCGGTTTTTAAGGGTAAAGTTGTATACAACGGAATAAATAATCAAGTTCGTTGTATTTTTTTTAAAATTTTAAAGTTGGTTGTATACAATGGTAGCTTAGCTAAAGTTTAATGTATTTTGAAGCTGTTTGCCCGTAATTTACGGGTCTATTTCTTTAAAAATCGGGGGCTAAATGCAAAATACAATAAAGCTAGTGAATGAATATATCAGCTAATATTTATAAATTATTAATTTTACTAACGTACGCATGTTATAATTATTAATTCAATCCTTTGGCTTTTTATGAGATTAAACCGGCACGTACTTGGGTTTAAAGACCTTCTGAACTCGTCAATTTGACCAAATCTTAATCTAGCTTGGTTTGACTTTTGTAATTGAGTTTAACACGTAACGTTTAGAATTTAATAACCCAAAATCCGAGTTTAAATAGACCAAATTATTTCTAGTAAGAAACAAACAAGAATTTCAAACATGGAGAAGTTTACATTATGTGCAATGTTATTTCTAGTGGCAGCGTTCTTCGGCTATGTAGATAGCATTACCCATTTGGATTCCGAATGTTCACAAGCTACGAACTCATCAGTAAACACAGTCTATCGAGCAAACCTTAGAACCCTTTTGGATTCGTTGGCCACAAATGCACCACTTCAAGATGGTTTCTTCAATTCAAGTGTCGGGAATGATTCAAATCGACTTCATGGTCTAGCGTGGTGTCGAGCGGATGTTTCTTCCAACACATGCTCAAAGTGTTTGAATGATACTATAAGCATACCTTTAAGAGATTGCCCCGAAATCAAAGAACTGGTGATCTGGTCTAGTGAATGCAGTTTAAGGTTCTCAAACGAGAGTTTCTTTGGGCGACTTTGGAACAGATCCTCGTCGTCAACATATGGTGGACACGGGCTTGATGATCCTGCGGTGTTTTCAAGAGGATTCTCGATGATGGAGAGTTTAGGAAGAAATGTTTCTAATCAAGCGTTGATGTTTGAGACTAGTGTTATTGATGTGGGGAAAAATGGGGAGAGATACGGGTTGGGTCAGTGTAGTCGAGATTTGAGCAAGTTGGATTGTGAAAGTTGCTTGGAGAACCTTTTAACGATATATCAGAAGTACGTGTTGAATCGGACAGGGTGGGAGATGCTCGGCGTGAGTTGTGGTATGTGGTATGACGATTATCGTTTTTATGACAACAATTCAGGGCTGACTCCGACCCCAAACACTAATTCAGGTACGTACGACTGTACGAGTTGGTTGTTGTTAAAGTTTATTAATTTCTGTTATTCAGAAAGATAATTAATTAATAAAACCGTACGTATCGATCAATTGGATACAGGAAGTGGAGGAAGATGGTACATGAAAGGAGGAGATGTAATGTTGGCTTTTGTAGCATTCTTTTTGTTTTATTGGATTCCATGAATCAAGATGAAGATTTGATTTGAGCGATCGAGAGCAATATATATATATATATATATATATATATATATATATATATATATATATATATAGAGAGAGAGAGAGAGAGAGAGAACTGTTTTTCGTACGAGAACTGCGAGAACCAAAACAGTTATCGTGAATGAAGAGCGTGAAGTGATTGAGTGTGACAGGGTGAATATAAGGATTTCATGGGTGGGCAATCCGATTGAAGGAGGGGGAATTGGATACCTAAAATTGGTTCTCTCGGTCCTTGTACGAAAAACAGTTATCGTTTGAACTTTTGCCTATATATATGTGTGTGTGTGTGTGTGTGTAAGTTAAATAAAAGATTATCCCAACGTACATATATATAGCTCGGGGCTAGCAATGTTGCTATCTAATAAAAAATAAACGTACGTGTCATGCCTAAAATTTTAATATTCAATTACAGGTGATTCAGTATATAATCACATGTTATTTGTAAAAGCATCATATATGAATTACAAAAAATGTCACTCTGTCCAAAATTTTAAAATACAATCTGGACCATTGATGTCATTAATCCAAAGGCTAAAATTAATTTCTTAGGACTATGAATTAAGTATGGACTATATTGAACATTCTTCATATATATATGGAAAAGTTCAAACAAGAACTGTTTTTCGTACGAGAACTGCGAGAACCAATCTTAGTCATTCAATTCCTCCTCTTTCAATTGGATTGTCCACCCATGAATTCCTTACATGCATCTTGCCACACTCAATCCCCCACGCTCTTCATCCATGAATTCCACTTACCACTTGAATGGCCAAGACTGGATCTCGCAGTTCTTGTACGAAAAACAGTTCTCGTTTGAACCTTCCCCTATATATATATATATATAGAAAGAGAGAGAGGATGGTTCAAACAAGAATTGTTTTTCGTACGAGAACTGCGAGAACCAGTCTTAGCCCTTAATTAAAATTAATCAATGGCTACGTTTTTTTGACGGATTATTAATGTTTCATTAATTACGCATTAATGGGGTTATTTCAGGATGGTATGTTTATGAAACACGAATACAGGTAAGTAGAATGCTATAGATGTACCTATGCATAGAAGTAGAGTTAGTATTTACAGATATCTATGTATGAGGGAATGCAGGTGTTCAATTATATGCAAATATAGCTGGCACCCAGAACAGTGAACAGAGGTGTATTGAGCTCCTTACACAAACAGAAAGGCCTTAGAGGATTGGCTATACGCGAGGTGTAGTCATACTCTAGGACAACAGATTAGTGTAATAAGTTATAGATGTTACAGATGGAGTAAATTGTCCTAGAAGGAGTTAAGTTATATTTAAATGTTCATATTTTTTTCAGTAGTATGCTCACTAAGCGTTTGCTTATGATAGATATGGTGTTTGCAGGTGAACCCGGCTCTAGCAAGGGAAAAGCCCCGGCACCTTGATCTTATGGATGGCTCCAAGACTTTTGATAATAAACTTTAACACTACTTTTGAACGAATAGTTAAAATCTATGTAAATAAAGAATCCCTTTTTGATAACTAGAATTCTGTGACTTTTGTTTTGTAACTTATATGTTTAAAAGTTTAAATCAGACAAGTGGTGTTACAACTTGGTATCAGAGCCAAGGTTTAAGGGATTCAGGCACACATGAGTGTGATGTATGGACTTAAACCATGGTTTTGAGATTAGGTGGAGCTATCCCTGGGGCAGTGAACCTTGGTGAGCATACAGGTAGTAGAAGTTTATGATTGATATCTGATTTACAGATTGAGCATGAGTTAGACTGATTACGCATGTGTAGCAACTATGTGGCTAAGTGTTAAATGTTATGAAGCGGGAATCTGATTGGTTAAGTTGAGAACAGGTAAAGTATAGTGTGTTCATAATAATGTAGGGTCCATATTATTATAAACACATGGTACATACTTAAGCTCAACAAGATCATGACGGAACCTGTGAACTTTGTGAGAAAGCATGATAAACATTTATAATGATATAAGAAAAATAGTCATGATGCTATATGTTTAAAGTTCTCAATTTTCAGAATGGAGAATGTAGAAGAAATGAATATGGGAGCAATACCACAACCCGGGGCCAGTGGATCTCGGTAGACTAGGGATACCTATGTATCAGATGCAATACCAATTATAACCACCAAACATACTGGTGACCCAGAAGAAGGTCCACGAGAGGAAGAGAGTAACACGATAAAAGAGATAGTAGCCACAGAATTGAGTAAAGCTTTACAGGAAAATGTTCCTTACATTATCAGTCAAGTGGTAGAACAGGTTTCAGGAAGGATGGAAGTTTCCATGCAGCAGAAGGCGGATGCAGCGGTACAGACAGCGATATTAAATGCACCAGGAAGAGGTGAAGTCAGAGCTGAACCGTGGCACGGGTGTACTTATAGGGAGTTTGCAGCTTGTAAACCACCTCTGTTCGAGGGGGCTACAGATCCTATTATAAGTAATCGATGGTTAGCAGAGACGGAAAGGGCTTTCCGTACCAGCGGGTGTTTATAGAGAAGAAAGTGATGTATGCATCAAATCTGTTACGTGGAGCAGCTAAGGATTGGTGGACCATGTGGTTGCAAAGGAAGGGTGAAGTGTATATTGAGGCTATGACCTGGCCTCAGTTTAAAGAATTGTTTGAAATGTAGTTTGCACCGAAAGATCGAATAGATAAGATCACTGAAGAATTTCTGACGATGAGACAGACCACCGAATCGGTAGACGAAATTACCAAGAAATTCTTGGAAATGGCAAGGTTTTGTCCAGAATATGTAGCTACGGAGCCGATGAGAATGCAACAGTACATTTCGATCCTTAGAAATGATATCCGTGAAGTGTTAGCTACCGCTACTTGCACAACAGCAGATGAGATGATGAGTTTAGCGTGGAAAAGAGAACAAGAGTTGATTCGACAAGGCATAGTAGGTGGAAAGAGGAAGAGCGAGCCTGTAAATACACCAAGCAAGAAACCGGCAGATGCACCACAACGGGGAGGGTCAGCTCCCCCACCTAAATGTGGAAGATGTGGGAAGAATCACTCAGGGGAATGCAAGTGGGGGCAAACAGGTTGTTATAAATGTGGAAAACAAGGGAATTTGGCCAAAGAGTGTAAGAATCCATTGCTAGTATGTCACAACTGTTACCAGCCTGGGCATTACAAGTCGCAGTGTTCGAAACTCCCGGCAGCAGAAAGGAAGCCAGCAAATCCCCTACCCCCAATTCGTGGCAATGAGGGTAAGAATCAGAAACCGGAGACACCCAGACCGAAGGGCAGGGCCTTTCAACTTACGGCCGAAGAGGTGAAAGTGGAGCCTGATGTGGTAGTAGGTACTTTTGTTGTTAACAATATGTCTGCTTTAGTATTGTTTGATTCTGGAGCAAGTAAATCATTTGCTTCTATGTCATTTTGTGCTCAGTTTACTACTCTACCTATTAAGTTAAAATTCCCCCTTGAAGTAGAAATAGTAGATGATAGAATCATAAATGTGTATAATGTTTATAAGGGCAATGTAATAGAAATATATAACCACAAGTTCCCTATCGACCTCATCCCTATCGCAATGAAAGAATTCCAAGTAGTAGTTGGTATGGACTGGATGGGTCTATACCAAGCTCGAATAATTTGTGATCAGAAAGCAATACAGATCCAGACCCCAAGTGGGGAAGAGCTGTTGATTAAAGGTGATAACCGGAGGGTTGGTTTTCCAGTCTGCTCAATAGCAAAGGTAAGGAAGTACCTTGGGCATGGTGGTACAGCATTCATAGCATACGTGGAAAATGTTAGAACACCTTAACATATCCAGGAGATACCAGTGGTTTATGAATACCTAGATGTCTTCCCAAATGAATTACCAGGAATCCCACCAGCGCGGCAAGTGGAATTCAGGATCGATGTAGTGCCAGGAACCGAACCAAAAGCGAAAGCTCCGTACAGATTAGCTCCACCAGAAATGCAAGAGTTGATGACTCAGTTGCAAGATTTATCAGATAAGGGGTTCATCCGACCCAGTAGTTCACCATGGGGCGCACCGATTTTGTTTGTAAAGAAGAAGGATGGCACGTTTAGAATTTGTATAGATTATAGAGAGCTTAATAATGTAACAATCAAGAACAAGTATCCACTCCCAAGAATAGATGATTTATTTGACCAACTACAGGGTGCATCCTGGTTCTCAAAGATAGATTTACGGTCAGGGTATATCAGTTAAAGATCAGAGAGGAAGATATAGCCAAGACGGCTTTCCGAACACGGTATGGGCATTTCGAATTCGTAGTGATGCCGTTTGGTCTTACGAATGCTCCAGCAGCGTTTATGGATTTGATGAACCGAGTCTGCAAGCCGATGCTTGACAAGTCTGTAATAGTATTCATAGACGATATTTTGATTTATTCAAAGCTTCCAAGCGAGCACAGTGGCCACCTTAGAGAAGTTTTAGAGATCCTTCGTAGGGAGAAATTGTATGCAAAATTCTCTAAGTGTGAGTTTTGGTTACGAGAAGTACAGTTCTTAGGTCATGTCATCAATCAAGAAGGTATTAAGGTGGATCCTGCAAAAGTTGAAGCTGTGATGAAGTGGGAACCGCCACAGAACCCCACAGAGGTAAGAAGTTTCTTAGGTCTAGCATGGTACTACAGACGATTCATACAGAACTTTTCCAAGATAGCAGTACCTTTGACTCAACTAACGAAGAAAAGCTCTGAGTACAAGTGGGGAGAGGAACAACAAAAAGCATTTGATACCTTAAAGCACCAGTTGTGTAATGCTCCAGTGCTCACACTGCCAGATGGGGTAGAAGATATGGTAATCTATTGTGATGCTTCTTATCGAGGGTTGGGATGTGTACTTATGCAGAGGGGGAAAGTCATTGCTTATGCTTCCCGTCAGTTAAAAATACACGAAGATAACTACCCAACTCATGACCTAGAATTGGCAGCAGTTGTGTTTGCTTTAAAGATTTGGCGGCACTATCTTTATGGTGTCAAGTGTACTATCTATTCGGATCATAAAAGTCTTAAATACTTCCTAGAGCAAAAGAATTTGAATATGCGTCAGAGACGGTGGTTGGAACTGCTGAAAGATTATGACTGTGAAATTCTGTATCATCCCGGTAAAGCTAATGTGGTTGCAGATGCTTTAAGCAGAAAAACAAGTACCTTGCAGATCCAGATGCATCGAGTTATAATGTCAGCTATTACCCCAATACTTGACAAGATAAAAGCAGCTTAGATAGAGGCAGTTAAAGATTGTAACCAGAAAAAAGAGCGTATTAAGGGACATATATCACAGTTTGGAAGAGATAGCCGAGATCTCTTAACCCGATATGATCGTGTGTGGGTGCCCAGTCACGGAGGTGTACGACAATCTCTGTTGGAAGAAGCACATTGTTCTCAACTTTCAATTAATCCAGGGGCTACAAACATGTATCGAGATATGAAAATGAATTATTGGTGGACAGGAATGAAACGTGACATAGCAAGACATGTAGAAAGATGTATGACTTGTTTGCGAGTGAAAGCAGAGCATCAGAAACCGCATGGAAAGTTACAACCACTCGATATACCAGTTTGGAAATAGGAGAATATCACCATGGATCTAATCACCAAACTACCCAGAACCCACCGGGGATTTGACGCTATCTGGGTGGTAGTGGATAGACTTACAAAGAGCGCTCATTTTATTGCTATAAAAGAATCATATCCTTCAGAAAGAATGGCCGATGTTTACATGAAAGAGATAATAGCCAGACATGGGGTTTCTGTTTCAATTGTGTCAGATAGGGATACTCGTTTCACCTCAAGATTTTGGGGTAAGTTTCACGAAGATATGGGAACTAAGTTGCATCTTAGTACAGCTTTCCATCCTCAGACGGATAGGCAGAGTGAAAGAACCATACAAACTTTAGAAGATATGCTTAGAGCATGTATCATCGACTTCGGTGGTAGCTGGGATACGTATCCGCCCTTAGCAGAATTCTCATACAACAACAGTTATCACACAAGTATTGGCATGCCACCATACGAAATGTTGTATGGAAGAAAGTGCAGAACTCCAGTTTGCTGGGGTGAAGTGGGTGAGCGAGAACTGGGAAGTACATAGATAGTACAACAGACAACAGAACGCATACAGCAAATACGGAAACGACTTAAAGCGGCCCAGGATAGAAAAAAGAGCTACGCAGATAAAAGAAGGTCACCGTTGGAGTTCCAAGTAGGGGACTACGTACTGTTGAAAGTATCACCTTGGAAAGGGGTGATTAGATTCAAGAAAAGGGGTAAGTTGGGACCTCGATTTATTGGCCCGTTCAAGATTATTGCAAGGGTGGGGAAGGTAGCCTACCGACTGGAACTTCCTGAAGAGATGTCACAGATCCATAACACTTTTCATGTGTCCCACCTCCGCAAGTGCTTAGCAGATGAATAAGCAATTATTCCTCTACAAGATGTGACTGTTGATGAAAAGCTCAGTTATGTTGAACAGCCAATAGCCATCTTAGAAAGAAAAGTTAAGACTCTGCGTAACAAACAGATAGGGATTGTGAAAGTCCAGTGGAAGCATAGAAGAGGTTCAGACTGCACTTTGGAACCCGAAAGCGAGATGAAACAGAATTATCCAGAATTATTTACAGAATAGATTTCGAGGACGAAATCGTCCCAAGTGGGGAAGAGTTGTAACGCCCCAAGGTTCGAAAATTTCAATTTATTTGCTTATTAACAATTAAGTATTAGAACAATGATAAATGCGTATCTTTAATTTTGTGATAGAACTAGAGGGACTAAAGTCGTCATTTTAATAGATATCAAGGTCCAGGGTCTGTTTGGTAATTATTAGAAAGTTAATTATATAAAAGGGAGGAACATTTGACTTTGGTGGTCAAATGCTCCATACATGTTCCAGAAACACAGCTGCATATTTAGACCTTGTGAAGAGAAATCAAGAACCAGAAGTTTATAGCTGAGATTTTGATCCTTAGGAATCATCTAGCTGAGGTATGTGTTGATTTATGTTCATTTTTAGTGTTTAAGGGTCAAAGGGAGGTTCAA
This sequence comes from Dittrichia graveolens, assembly GCA_038502395.1. Classification (NCBI taxonomy): domain Eukaryota; kingdom Viridiplantae; phylum Streptophyta; class Magnoliopsida; order Asterales; family Asteraceae; genus Dittrichia; species Dittrichia graveolens. The sequence goes on along the minus strand of JARJIL010000005.1, from coordinate 1,935,335 downwards.
GGTGAATCAATGATCTTGTTGATATGTTAGTAGCATGTTTTGATGTTAATTAACTGATATAGTAGCTCTGGTATGAAATACAAGTGCTGGAAAACACTTATTTAGAATTTTGAGTGATTTGGTATGGGTTAAACAGCAAACAGTCGCTGGAACTGCTGCTGTAGTTCATGAGGCACGGGCGTACCCAAGGGGGTACGGGCATGCCTAGAATCCCGTGACAAACCCTAGTTCTTGGGGTTCGGGCGTGCTTAGGGCACGACCGTACCTCTATAGGGTCCGGGCGTGCCTAAGGTATGCCCAGGACTGCAGAGGTCACGACCAGACTTGGGGAGAAGCACGACCGTACCTGCAGGTAGGCACGGGCGTGCCTCTGCTCTGTTCAGTCAACAGATTTCAGTAATGTAGTATATGTGATGTTTGGTTTATATATTGATTGTAGGCCATAAGAGTTGGCAGTTCCTATCCCAATATCATTCAGATCTATATATCTAATACCACCAAGGTGAGTATACTTACTTTCACATGATTGATTAGAAGACCATAATATGTTATATGTTGTGGTATGTTTATGAAACACGAATACAGATAAGTAGAATGCTATAGATGTACCTATGCACAGAAGTAGAGTTAGTATTTACAGATATCTATGTATGAGGGAATGCAGGTGTTCGGTTATATGCAAATATAGCTGGCACCCAGAATAGTGAACAGAGGTGTATTGAGCTCCTTACACCAACAGAAAGGCCTTAAAGGATTGGCTATACGCGAGGTGTAGTCATACTCTAGGACAACAGATTAGTGTAATAAGTTATAGATGTTACAGATGGAGTAAATTGTCCTAGAAGGAGTTAAGTTATATTTAAATGTTCATATTTTTTTCAGTAGTATGCTCACTAAGTGTTTGCTTATGATAGATATGGTGTTTGCAGGTGAACCCGGCTCCAGCAAAGGAAAAGCCCCAGCACCTTGATCTTATGGATGGCTCCAGAACTTTTGATAATAAACTTTAACACTACTTTTGAACGAATAGTTAAAATCTATGTAAATAAAGAATCTCTTTTTGATAACTAGAATTCTGTGACTTTTGTTTTGTAACTTATATGTTTAAAAGTTTAAATCAGAAAAGTGGTGTTACATGTTTGTTAACATGTAAGTTATAATAATATGTAGTATGCCAAATACTAAGTACTTGCTAATGTTAAGTTTGACTTAACCAACTTTTAGTTGCATATATGCATATAAAGGTGTAGAAGTGTATGTGCACATATGCACAAATATGTACCTATACTGGAAAAAAATTAGTTTTACGTGCATATGTGTAAAAAGTTGAAAAAGAAATCTAGTGTTACATCTACATGTACATGTTTATATATGCCCGAGATGTACACGTGCACGGTGCATATATGTACCAAGATGCACCTGTGCAGTATGAACATGTGGTGCACATATGCACTTGTGCTTGAAAAAAAATCGAGTGTTATATGCACATGTGCATACATCACTTGGTGTGCTAGAAAAAAAACCCGACAAAAACAATTTTTTTTACAAAATCAAGATCTTAACAACTATGCTCACAACCATTTCCAACTGGCAAAAGATTCACCACGTTGCATTTTAATTCAAACATGATAAAAAACCACTTTGACTTTGAAATTCTGTTTAATTTTCTTTAATTTTAGGTAGTTATGAATATGTGAAGTTCTACCAGATTCATAATCAAATGAAGAATGAAAGGGATTGTAATCCACCTTGTTTTCATCGTATGCCACTTCTTCCTGTAGTTGTTGCACTAGCTAATTTTTCCATCTCGACGTCCGAGGAAGTTTAATGACGTCATTAAACATACATAGGTCATGGGTTTGAGTCTCGTTATGAATAAATTTAGATATATTTACAAGTCGTTCAATAAATAAATTTATAAATAAATATAATTAAACATACACGGGATTCTCCAAAGACTTGTGAAACTCCTTATAACGAGTTTATTTTCTTAAATACTAAGGAAGTGTTTTTGTTAGCTTATATTTCCGTTCATAAATCTATTAAAAATTCAAATAAATAACTTTTTAAATAAATATTTGTTGAGTTTACGAGTTTTTCTTGACTTAAAAAGATATAAATTTAATAAACTTGAAAGCTTTCTACTGTAATGATCACTTACTTTAGGAAATTAAATTGGTGTCAAAATTAATCCTTTAGAGGAAATACCTAGGTAAGCCTTACAAGGTGCTTGTTGTCTTTCTAGTAGTTTTTGTTATCACTTTGTTATCATCTAGCAATTTGCAGGTGATTCTTTACAAAATTGTTGCAGTTGTCAGAAAAAATAAATCAAAAATAGCTTAATTAATCACATATTATTTAACTTTGTCTCTTTTATTCATTTATCTCCATAAGTTTGACAAAACCGAAATGAGTTTCCCCATCTGGATTTTGCTTTTTCCATTTCTAATATGCAGTTTTCATCTCGCCACCGCGCAAGATAATTTTTGGGGACAATACTGCGGTGTCACCGGCAACTACACACCCAACTCCGCCTACCAACGAAACCTCGACGACGTACTTTACTCCTTAACCGGAACAAATAATGGGTTCGGCTTTTATAACTCCACGTCTGGACAAGCTCATGCCGCTGCCCTTTGCCGTGGAGACATCAAACCGGAAAGCTGCCGCAGATGCGTTGACGATGCTACTCGCCGCTTGCGACAAGTTTGTCCTAATCAGATGGAAGCTGTTGGGTGGTATGACACTTGCTTCCTAAGGTATTCTAATCGACCAGCTATGGGTAACGAAATTGGTGTTTTTGGCTTCAACCGGGGTAATATTTCGGATTCAAGTTATGATGAATGGAAGCAAACGGTAAATAGCTTACTTGGAACGTTGCTCCTGGAGGCTGTGAGTGGTGGGCAGCTACGTAAATACGCATCTGAAAACATAACGGCACCAGGATTGTTGACTGTCTATGGGATGATGCAATGTATTCCTGACTTATCGGCCACGGAATGTGATGATTGCTTGACTGGAGCCACCCGCACGATTCAACAATTTGATAGAAGTTTGGGAGCAAGAGCATTCATGACTAGTTGTCTTATTCGTTACGAGAGTTATCAGTTTTTCAATTCGACATGGTTTCCGACACATTCAGGTGAGTATTTTCAGTTTTCGCGACTGTAGAAGATTGTAAGGCGATACAATTAAAGGAAAACAACATAAAGAATGTGATCAGGGCTCCGCCCCCAAACCCCTCGTTTGAGTTTACTCCAAAACACTTATCTCATTGATTTTGCAAATCAGGATTTATTTATTTTTTTCGAAGTCGGGTTGTAAATTCATTCCAGAGTGCTAAATTCGAAGCAACACGTACTCTAACAAAGATTAGTTATATTAATTTTCTAGATCTGAACCATCTTGTTTGCAGGAAATAAGAAAAGCACCAATATCGGACTGATCGTTGGTCCAATTGCGGTGGCTGCAGCGATCATAGCAGTAGTGTTCTTTCTTTTTCTTTTCCGACGACACCAGAAAAGGAAACGAAAAGGTCAAGACAATGTATTCTTTTATCTTTCTTTTTGACCAAATAAGAAAGAAAATATAAGATTAAACATTTGTGGTTACATAATTAAGCAGGGGATTGCGACGGATTTCGAATTATTTTTTGTTTGATATTTTGTATTGGTTGGTCATGAACAGGTCTATTGTTACGTGAGTTTAGTGATACGATCGTGGGCCAACAGCGACCAAACCAATTATCTAATTCGAGACCCACGGTCGAGAGAAGGCAGACTCCAGCTCACTTAAAAGAACCTGTAATCAGCTCAAACATTCAGATAGGAGGAGTCCACGGCCCAGATCTAATCGCATAATTAACGATCCGTGAAGGAGTAGTACGTACGTGGAGCTGAAGTTTAGGGGGAATTGAAGACTAATTAATTCCATATAACATTTCTATTTCTTGAATTTAGCATGTAGTCAGTAGGCAGTAGCCACGTTCCTGTTTGTTCCAAGAATAAAAAGTCATGATCGAATGTAGTGGCACTTCTTAATTTTCTTTGGAGACCGCCTCGGCCATCTTGAATTGGGTCATATATAACATTTCAGCCGAAGTAAGTAAGCATCCGAGAGAGAAGACGGAAGAGATGAAATCTTTCAATCAAAGTATTATACAGGTTGCTACCAAAAATATTTTCTTTGGAAAATCAGCTTGGAGAAGATGTGACATGTGTACGTGTTAGAAGTGGGCTTTTATGTTGCCTAACAATTTTCGCTCTATGTCTCAATGTTATTGACTTACCGGTGGTAGAGGTGTATCATGCGAATCGAAAAACATTTTTTTAAACAGTTGAACACACTTATACTCTAATCTACTTATAATTCTACACATTTCCTAAATTGACACCTTTTTGTTTACGACGAGACTCGAACCCATGACATAGACCATGGACATACACCTTAAAATTGAAAACCACTACCGCGGGGAGGCGGGAAATGGCAAGGGCGACAGCGGAGACGAGGAAGGTTATGGCGGTGGCTAATTAGGGCAGCTACGACAGCGAGATTGAAGTGTTGGTTGATGTGGTGAAGGCGACAGTGGAGTGTTAGTTAGATATATATGTCCTGATTTTGAAATCCCACATATGAATGATTTCGAAATACCACTCATATTCAAAGGATTTTGAAATCAAACATATATAGGATTTGAAATCCAAATCCCTTCCTTATTTTCGATCAAATATGAAATTTGAAGGGATTTGAAATGCAAATCCTACGAAATCCCTCAAACCAAACAGGTCTTTAGTGTTATGTTATGCTTGGAATTTGTCCTTGCCATAGCATTACTAGTCATCTATGCTTGAATTTGTGGGGTTTGTGATGATTGCGAAAACATAAAGAAGAAAAAAAAGAAAATTCAAACAACACTGGATTTAGGATGGTTTGAGATTAAGAGATTTATGGCAATGGGTGTTTGGGTTTTTTTATGTTTCGACTAGATGTCCTACAACAGCAATCAAAGATAAAACACCAGAAGAGGCCTGGAGTGGACTTAAACCATCGGTCAACTACTTTAAGGTGTTCGGGTGCATAGGGCATGTTTACATTCCTGATGTGAACCGAAAAAATGGATAATAAGAGCTTCACATGTGTGTTTCTCGGGGTTAGCCAAGAATCGAAGGCGTATCAAATGTTTGATCCAAGCACAAAGAAAATTGTGGTAACCCGTGACGTAGTGTTTGATGAAGAAGAACAATGGAACCGGAAACAAAAAGAATCAACAAGTGTTGTCTTGAAGTCGGATGACAATGAAGAACAAGTAGATCATGTACCAAATGCTGAGCTACAAACACACAATGAAGATGGGCAGAATAATAATGACGGTTATGGCGGTCCACTAAACAACAATTCTGGAAAAAGTACCGGTACCTCGAACTTAAGTAATTCAAGCCCAAGTAAGCACGAGTCCGGTAACGCAAGTCCAGTTCAAGGGAGGATCAGGAGACAACTGACTTACATGAAGGATTTTGTAAGTGGAGAAGGGCTATTTGATGATGAGGAGCTACAACAGTTAGCAATGTTTGCTAATACTAATGATCCTACTAATTTTGAAGAGGCAGTTAAGCATGCCAAATGGAGAGAAGCTACTGACTTGGAAATAAAATCGATAAAGAAAAATGAGACTTGGGAACTGTTAGATTTTCCAAATAGTGCTAAAACAATTAGGGTTAAGTGGGGTTTTAAAACAAAGTTGAATGAAAGGGGAGAAGTTGATAAATACAAGGCATGTTTAGTTGCCAAGGGATACTCACAAAAAGCCGAAATCGACTATACCGAAGTATTTGCTCCTGATGCTTGTTGGGACACTATCCGGATGATTCTTGCTCTAGCTGCAAGTCCGGATTGACAAGTCTATCAACTCGATGTAAAGAGTGCGTTGTTGCATGGAGAAATTAATGAAAAAGTTTTATGTAGAACAACCGCAAGGGTACGTAATTCCAAGAGCTGAATGAAAGGTGTATCGGTTAAAAAAGGCGTTATATGGTTTAAAACAAACTCCACGGGCTTGGTTCAACAAGATCGATGCTTATTTTTCTTTAGAAGGCTTTGAAAAATGTTCGAGTGAGCCTACGTTGTTCGTCAAGACTAGTAAGAATGGTGAAATTCTCATTGTTTGCTTGTATGTAGATGATCTTATATTTATAAGTAAAATAGTGAAATGGTTGAAGATTTCAAATTGTCAATGAAGCAACAATTCGAGATGACAGATCTTTGTCTGATGAGATATTTTTTGGGTGTGGAAGTGATACAATGTGAAGGAAGTATTAGAAAGGTTTGAAATGATCAGTTGTAATTCGGTGAAGAATCCGATTGTTCCGGGTTGTAATCTTAATCAAACACACACACACACAAACAATAGATCTAAAAGCCACACACACAGACATGAAAACCCACGATAGATCTTGGGGTAAAGATAGAGAAAAGGCAGTAATGGCTCATTAAACACGATAACAAGTTTGATAAACTTGAAGGTTTGTAGGGCTATAACGTTGGATGCCGCTCACTGGAGAATGGAGGATACAATTTGTGTTTATAGGGTAGTGGTGGAGCTGGTTTTCGGGGATGGAAGTGGGGAGCGAGAGTAGAGAGAAGAGAGATAAGATAGATAGAGAAAGTGATATTTTTTTAAATATAATTTAGAGATTGTTTAATATTTAAAATCGGTTTAAAAAATAAAGCAAAGAAAAAATAATAGAGATAAGAGCATTTCAGTCATTTCAAGTTGAAGAGAGACAAAAAAACGTAAGAAAACCGGGTTGAGACAAACAAACCCATTAAAAATCGGACCCAATGACTAAATCCATAATTTCTAATAAACCACAAGAACAAAAAATATAACTAATTCAAAATTTTAACAATTTTTCTACAAAAAGAAAATTGACATTTTTATTTTCTTTCCAATAAAAAACTAGTAGTTGGTTTGTATTTGCACCAAACTTTCTTTATTTCCTACATTTGATGACCTAATTATTCCTAGGAAACTAAATGGTCAAATTATATACGCAAATTTTTAAATAAACCTGTTTTGAGTTTACAAGTTTTTTTAAAAAAAAACTTAAACGCACTAATTAATTCAATAACCAGAAATAATTAACGTGATAAGTTGGAATTGTTTTGTTTAATCAAAAGTAGCTAGCTACATATTGTCTCTTTACTTCATCTCCACAAGTTTGCATTCCCAATTTCATGGACTAGTTCATACGATTGAAATCATATTTAACTTAACACTAAATATCACTTAAACAAGGGTTGTTTTGATCATTTACGTATTTATAATGATAAGTGATACGCGAGTGTAATAGAACTTACTTTAGATTTATTTAACTTAAAAATCATCTAACAATACATCCGTTTAATTAAAACATGTCATCTTCAGAGAGACAAAGAGGTAATACAAAACATAAGTCTGAATGACATGTGGTGGGATATAAAATCCGTTGAAAAAGCTTGAATGAAACATTAATAAAAATAGAAAACAAATTCGAATGTATGTATGGACACCCAGAAAAAACTAAAAACCCGAAAAACTTACTCGGGCATGGGGCGCTCCTAAATAGAACCCCGTGAGGCCATGACGTGGCTTGAAAAGTTGGCAGTGGTTATTAATTTGAGTTTTGACTTTGTCTCGTTTCTTCATCTCGGTAAGTTTGACCAAATTAAAGGACTAATTCATATGATTAAGCTCATATTAATTAACTCAATCAAACCGTAAACCCCTTGTCAAGAAGCAACGAAAATGAGTTTATCCATCTGGGTTTTGTTTTTTCCAATTCTAATCTGCAGTTTTCTCCTCGCAACCGCGCAAGAGGATTTCTGGGGACAGTACTGCGGTGTGACCGGCAACTACACACCGAACTCCGCCTACCAACGAAACCTCGATGACGTCCTTTACTCCTTAACGGGAACAAATAACGGGTTCGGGTTTTATAACTTTACGTCTGGACAAGCTAACGCAGCTGCTCTTTGCCGTGGAGACATCGAACCGGAAAGCTGCCGGAGATGTGTAGACGATGCTACCCGCCGGTTACGACAAGTTTGTCCAAATCAAATCGAAGCTGCCGGATGGTACGACAGTTGTTTCCTAAGGTATTCTAATCGATCTATGGGTAACGGAATCGGTTATTATGGCTTCAACCAGAATAATATTTCGGATTCAAGCTATGATGAATGGAAGCAAACGGTAAATAACTTACTTGGAACGTTGCGGCCGGAGGCTGTGGGTGGTGGGCAGCTACGTAAATACGCATCTGGAAATATAACTGTACAAGGATTGTCGACTATCTATGGGATGATGCAGTGTACTCCTGATTTATCAGCGACAGAATGTGATGATTGTTTGACTGTTGCCACCGGCGCGATTCAAAGATACGATAGAAGTTTGGGAGTAAGAGTGTATCTGACTACTTGTCTTATTCGTTACGAGAGTTATCGATTTTTCAATTCCACATGGATTCCGGTTCCGACACCTTCAGGCGAGTATTTTTAAACTTTTCTGACAGTTAAGATTCACTATTTTTGATAAATTAAACGAAAGACGTCCCTGGCCTAGAGGTATCAAGTGTTCCTCGTCGTGTAAATTAAGATGTGTGTTTGCTATTTAAAATATTTATATAATAAACCATCATGTTTACAGGAAATACGAAAAGCACCAACATTGGAGTCATCGTTGGTCCAATTGCCGTGGTAGCAGTGATCACTGCAGTAGTCTTTTTCTTTCTTTTCAGACGACACCAGAAACAGAAACGAAAAGGTCAACACAATATATACCTTTATCTTTCTTTTTGACCAAACATTCGTTGTCATATGTAGTCTAATTTATAGGGATATAAGCTGGGGACACCGACGGATTTTCACGTTGCAAGCGTTTTTTTCACACTGTTGTATTGGTTAATCTTGAATAGGTCCATTGTTACATGAGATTCAAATGGGGTTTAACGACGGTTCAACGGAGGGAGGTAAGCATGAAAGGGACGATGAAGACACAGGAGAGATGAATTCCTTCAATCTAAGTACTATACAGGTTGCTACCAACAATTTTTCTTTGGAAAATAAACTTGGAGAAGGTGGTTTTGGTCCCGTTTACAAGGTAACAAACAAATTTTTTGATCCTTAAATGCATGTTTTTTTTCCCTTCGAATTGTGTCGATGTATAAACTTTGAACTCTTTCGCAGGGTAAACTACAAGATGGAAAAGAAATAGCTGTGAAACGGCTATCTAGGAACTCTGGGCAAGGTCTTGTCGAGTTCAAGACCGAAGTACAGTTGATTATAAAACTTCAACACAAGAATTTAGTTCGGCTTTTGGGTTATTGTGTGAAGGGGTTTGAACGGCTTCTCATCTACGAGTTTATGGCTAACAACAGTCTTGACACCTTCCTTTTCGGTTCGTGTTTGCTCCCTTATCTCACAAGAAATTTATTGAATACTAGAAAATGGATATTTTTTTTGTGAACTTTTATGAATTGTTATTGAATTAATGTAACAGATGCTAACAAATGCAAAGAACTAGACTGGGCTAAGCGCACCAGCATTGTGATCGGAATTGCCAAGGGACTTCGATACCTACACGAGGACTCCCGACTTAAAATTATTCATCGGGACATGAAGGCCAGCAATATTCTTTTGGATAACGAGATGAACCCTAAAATTTCGGATTTTGGCACAGCTAGAATTTTCGGAGGCGATCAAATGGAAGCTGCCACCAATAGAATTGTCGGAACTTAGTAAGTTAACAAGGTTTCCTATTCACAAATGCTTTTGCAAAGAGATTGACAAACCTTTCTACCAAAGATCTCCTACTAACTGTTTTTCTGTTGATTATAATCGCAAAAGTGGATACATGGCACCAGAATATGCAATGGAAGGATTATTCTCTACAAAATCGGACGTTTACAGTTTCGGTGTTTTGTTGTTAGAACTTGTTTCGGGACAACGGAACAACAGATTCTCTTACCAAGATCAGGCCCAAAACTCTCTCAACCGTAAGCAATTCGTCATCGATCATTTCTTCATTCGTTTAAATATTAAGGTTTATGCATGTTGTATGTATAAGTTGAGTTTAATCAAGCTAGCTAGAGTTAAAACAATATTTTTGATCTCTGAATTAAGGCGTGGCGATTATGGAAGGAGAAGAAAGGAGAAGAGTTGATAGATAGTCGCGTAATTATTCAAAAATTGCAAACTGCGGAAATACTAAGATGGGTCAACATCGCGTTATTGTGTGTCCAAGAAGACCCTAAAGATCGCCCAACAATGTCGACGGTTGTTTTCATGCTCGAAGGTCAATGGTCCACGAGCCTTCCGGCACCATTGGAACCTCCATTGTCTTTTGCTAGATTTGCAGCAGTTTCTGAAGGAACAACGACAACTGGTGAGGAAACTGTGTATCCCTCCATCAAAATTACAAATTCCACTACGGTGTCGACAAGCTAGCTAGCTAGCTACGTACTTAATTGGAGGAGAAATAGTTTTCACCAAAAGATCGTAATTATATTGTTGCTTTTGTCTATACGTGTGTGTAGTACTTGGTGCATGATATATATGTTGTAATTAATGTAGGGACAGATGGAGCTAGCTAGCTAGTAACAACTAATTTACATAATATTTTTCTTAATTAAATTTTGTTGATTGAGCTATTAATTAATGATACATCAATCATCAAGGCTTTTTGCTTTGATTCAGAAGAAAAAGAAAAATGAAAGTAACAAAAGTACTCATACGTACGTATATATATATAAACGGTTAATTTCATACAAATAAGTGTCAACTTAATTAATTAATTCAAGAAGTGTGCATGATTATGCTTTTGTTTTGAAATGTGATATTTCACATTTGAGTAAGAGAATGGAATATTGTGACAATTAATGTGTCTAACTTAATTTATTACTCTAAATTAAAATTATGTTTCATAGTATCCGACCGGCCGGCCTGTATTCAAGTAGAAAATTAAGACAAAACATATAAATTTCTTTTGAGAATGACCACGCATTTAGTCCGTCGTGGTCGAGTCATGCATAGTACTGGCCGGGTCTAGAAATATTTATTTTTAAAGATCGAGGAGGTGCAAACCATAGCTTGAATATCAATCTGCTGACTAATTTGTATATCTTTACTACTCTATAAAGTATATAACACTTTTTTTAAGACAATTTTTTAAGTTAATTAGTAGTACAAGTAATATAACATGCTTTCAATAACTTCTAGCAAAAATCTTAACACTTTTAAAATAGTACAACTCAAATAGCATTATTTACAATATGTTCCAACAATAATCTTTAGAATTTAAATACATAATTAATACTTTACAATAACTTCCAGAATTTAAGACAATTTAAATACATAATTAATACTTCATAATAATTTCCAGCATTTAAAACTGTCAGAATTTAATTACATTTATCTCTTTTTTTAACAATTTTTTAAGTTAAGTAGTACAAGTAATATAACATGCTTTACAATAACTTTCAGCAACAATCTTAACACTTTTAAAATAGTACAACTCAAATAGCATTATTTATAATATATCTTTACTACTCTATAAAACATTTAGCACTTTTTAAGACAATTTTTTAAGTTAAGTAGTACAAGTAATATAGCATGTTTTACAATAACTTCTAGCAACAATCTTAACACTTTTAAAATAGTACAACTCAAATAGCATTATTTACAATATGTTTCAGCAATAATCTTTAGAATTTAAATACATATTTAATACTTTACAATAACTTCTAGCATTTAAGACAATTTAAATACATAATTAATACTTCACAATAACTTCCAACATTTAAAACTGTCAGAATTTAATTACATTTATCTCTTTTTTTAACAATTTTTAAAGTTAAGTAGTACGAGTAATATAACATGCTTTACAATAACTTTCAACAACAATCTTAACACTTTTAAAATAGTACAACTCAAATAGCATTATTTACAATATATTCCTACAATTATTTTAAACACTTTAAAACTGTCAAAAAATTAATTACAAAAAACTGTCCTGAATTTAATGACAGAAAACAGACCAAATAATTGTTACGTGTAATATGATGAGTGAAGTATATATGTATTTAGCATGATCTAAATAATTGTCACATTACTTACTGTTTTCAAAAAGTTGTATATTCTACCATGTAATATGATCGTAAAATATGGTATGAATTCGTTCATACAAGAATATAATGTTGTTATTAACGTAAATGTTGCGTTAACTTGATATTTGTACGAAGATCACAACCACCATATTCTCCGGCAACATCACAAATAACATGTTGAATTGACAAGTCAACAAATGAAACTATTTTACCCCGCCACATCACACGGGTAAAATACTAGTATATATATAGCTAGCTCTCAATGAACCAATTAAGACATGATTGCCTCGATCATGCAGAGATGTTTAACCACCTAGCTAGGTGAAATAACAATTCTTATTACAACCAATTTACAACCCCAAATTATATCCTATGTATTTCCAAATTAAGTTAATTTGGTTTCTTAATTATACAGAATATCTTACTTATTATCTTATACACTCACGTTAATTTGTATTGAAATTATATATGGATATATTAGATACACACGAACACACACATATATATACATGCGTACATATATATATATATATATATCTATACTATATTATAAAATATTTAGACCATTGCAATCTCTTAATTTTAAGTAATTTGAAATTACTAATTTACCTCAAATTTAACCCTATAAAGAAACTATTATATAGAGTTAATTAGATTCTTAAATACCATTTTTATAACTAAACCTTTCATAATAAATAATATTTAAAAAAGTCAAGTCAATGCAAATTAATTTTCATCGTAAATGATATTAAATACAAATTAAAAACTAAATAAAAATAATCTTCATAAAAATAATAGTTTTAATATTTTATCATATAACACATATTTTAATTTAAGTATTAAAAAATACATATAGCTATAACTTATAAACCTAATAACATGTAACCTAAATTTATAGACATTTTTAGATTTTTTAAATGACTCGTGTAATCAAAACAAAAGGTTAAATTTATAATATATTTAATATTCTTTTTGTTTCTCATTTTATTATTTTTTAAAATTAATAAAAAAGTTATAAGGAAAAGAGAAATAAATGAAATGAAAACATGAGAAAGAAAATAGATACATTACGAACGAAAATTGTTTGATGTCATTATAATGTGTGATATAATAATCTTACATTATAGAAAACGGATATGTTATCGAGTAGAAATTATTTCTAGCCGTTGCATTGCACGGGTATTATGATAGTATATATACATACATATGTATAGGGAAAAGACGAAAATTGTTTTTCGTACGAGAACTGCGAGAACCAATCTTAACCGTCCAATTTCCACTCCTTCAATTGGATTGCTCATCCATGAATTCCTTATATGCACCTTGTTACACTCAATCCATCCACGCTTTCATCCATGAATTCTACTGACCATTTGATCAAATGACCAGGAATGGTTCTCACAGTTCTCGCATAAAAAACAGTTCTTGTTTGAACCCTCCCTATATATATATATATATATATATATATATATAACAAATGTCAGGAAATATGAGCAGTAGAGAATTTGTCTTTTCTATAAAAATTTATATATATATATATATATATACCATTTGATCGAATGACCAAGATTAGTTCTCACAGTTCTCGCACGAAAAATAGTTTTTGTTTGAACCATATATATATGAAATAGGATCAATATAGAACCTATTCTTAGTCATAGAACCTAAAAAACAAATCTGGACTATTTGATCATCTAAATTAATGGTTGAGATTTGAAGGTGGCAATTTTGTAAATTATATGAAAACTATACGAGGTAACTACATAATTGAAGGTAAATATGGAATTCTGTTTTGGTAACGACAAATTTCCTTTCTAGTTCCACCTCCCGAAAATGCAAACTGATAACCAAAATGCAAATCATTAGGTTATTTGTATGTTAATGACTTAATATTGTTTGTATTTTCAGATATTTACATTTTTGTTATCTTCTTTTATGTCGGTTGCGTTTTTTCTTTTACATTTTCGTTAAACAATTTACATTTTTGTTATCTGTGATTTTTTATTTTCGGGAGCATTTTGCATTTTCGTCAAAATTTTTGCATTTTCATAAATAAAAAAAATTAGAAAACATTTCAATCCTGGTCTTGAATTAAAGAGAATAAAAAACTGAATATAATGGTATATTTTTTTTTCTAAAATTCTTAAACATAAATTTGTTATGACTATTTGGACGTTTAGTAGAATTTTTTTTTAAAAAAATGGAAGTTTGGAGGTTAAATGAGGAAAGAGGGAGTGAGTATTAATTTGTAGTTCTTTTTCCAGTTTTACCCTTATTCTTAATGCCACGTATCATCACCAGATTTGTTCTTTATGTTCTATGAATAAGCAAGGTTCTATGTATAACTCACCATATATATATATATATATATATATATATATCGATTCAAAAGAAATGAACATAATATGGACTTTTACATGAAAGCTCTAATTCAAGATTTAATTTCTTTAATATTAATATTATTATTAAATTAAATAAATTAATTTTAAATGGTATTTGTTTTTCTTTTATTTTTAACATGTTTAATATAAAAATAATATATATTTATCATCTCATTCTAATCTACTTTCGGATATAAATTTTACCTTAATAGAAACTTATCCATAATGTATTTTTAGAAATAGTAGCGTTAAAAAGAAATACATTTTCTTCGATAAATATCATATTACCTTAAAGCATACATGCAAAGTAAATTTGAAATGGATTGGTTACAAATACTTATTTAATAGCTTTTTCTTATTTTCTTATATTTATAAAGACAACCTATTACAATTAATGGATGTACCTTACAATGGATAATTAACTACTTTTCTCATCTTTTGATATTTACAAAGATAACCTATTTATAATCGGTGTACCTTACAATCGATAATTAAGTTTCAATTATAGAGTTAAATGTTGCATTGAACATGCTAGGAAATAATTATACCTGTACATATTTGAATCCGAACTATATGGTGTGAACGCACTATGAATTATATAACTTAAAAGTTCACCACTTACCTGATTTTAAACTTACTGTGTTTAAAGGTTCGTTTTTGTATTGTTTATTTTTACGTTTTGCTTTCCGCTACAATGTGCGGGACAATATGTTAATCTTTTATTTATATTAAAATATTTAAGTAATTAATATAAACTAAAAAGCAGTCTAATAGTAATTTTATCCCGCTGTGAAACACGGGTATATAAAACTCCTTTTACACATTTACATATAGAGACATTCGTAATTGTAAGAAGTAGTGTAACTCTAATCTCATATGTATTCTTAACTTTTTTTTATTTAATTAAAGATTTATCATTAATTGTACATATATATATATATGTGCATATGTCGAGACCCGTGTTAAAAAACCTCCAGCAAACGCGATTTTTTTTTGAAAAAATATAACAAGATTGGTACCAAATTAAAGAGTATTATAGTTTTCTCGTTAACTTGGTATAATTTTCGTAATTTAACACCTTTTTGTTTAATAGATATATTAGTTTAAGAAAAAGTGGGGATAATATAAAAATATCCACCTTGCCCTTAATTAATTAAGAATAAGTTTGATTAGTTTAAGGTTATGCATTAACAACTCCATAATCTGGACTTTCCATAATTTTTATCAATACCTATAATTGGTTCTCGCAGTTATTGTATGAAAAACAGTTATCGTTTGAACCATCCTATATATATATGTGTGTGTTTTTTTTAAATAATTATTATTCGACCGGCCGGCCAACTATATTATATAGAATATGTTTTAGGTTTTGTTATTATATATATGACATCTTTGATATATGCATTTAGATATGCGTTCTATCTATTATTTGTAATGATGTTTGTATTTTGTGTCCTTTTGTTTTCTTTATTCATATTATCAAGAAATCACACATGCATATTTCTTTTTAGCTATGCATATATATGTATATGCACTATATATATATTTTACACATTTACATATAGAGATTCGTAACTGTAAGAAGTGTAACTCTAATCTCATATATATTCGTAACTTTTTTTATTTATAAAAAGATTCATATATATATGTACATTCATCTGCAACACCTATTCATTACCATTATTCGTTTTTGAGTTACCACACACACATATATATATATATATATATATTGCATCTTCATCAATGTCTTTGATTATTCTCGAGTTTAAAAAGGAAAGAAAAAAAGAAAGAAAATAGAATTTTTTTTCTTTCAAATCCTCTATTTTTTAAACAAGTTTTAAGACAAAATAAAACTAACTTCGTGTTCTCAAGTTAATTTTTAGAAAGAAAGAAAGAAGAAGAAGAAAATAAACCCATTGAAATTGTTTGTTCTCTGAGTTTTTTTAAGAACTGAAAGAAAAAAATATAAAAAGGAAATATAAATACGAGATAATTAAGAAAAAAAAATGTCTCCCTTCGTTTCTTCTTTCCCTACCCTTTCCTTGTTATCTCTTTTCTTACCGCTTCTTTCCCTCTCGTTTCCTTCCTTCAAATATTCAACATAGCGTAAAGTTCCTCTACAATTCTCTTCCTTCCTTCCCTTTCAAATGCTTTCCTTTGCTTAAAAAAATCGCCATTGCCGTTATCTCTCTGTGTATTCCTCTAAGGTCGTCTTCATTTAACTGCATCACACTGATTATTTCAACCAGTTGTTCTGCGATCGATTTCATATTTGTACAAGAATGTCACGTACGGTACCTGATTGATTACCTCTAACTTAAAAGTTACCGATTTGCTGATTGATTGACAAGCCTTAGTCCTTAAGGTAACAACTTACCTTGCATTTTTTAGGGTCTAGTTTTAATTTCAGAAACCCTTATTGATCGTTAACGATCTTGGGTATATTGTTTTAATCTTCATTGAATTCCAACGTATACGTCAGAGTATCGTTCCATGCGTCTTTGAACTTCGTACTTTTGATGAATTTGATTGAAGTTATGGCAAGATGTTTGTAATTCAATTCGTGTGAATTAGTTGTGTTTTTGTTAGTATTTCAGTCGGTGCCTTTAAAAGTTGAAAGTCTGGTTGAATCAACAAAAAAGATTGAAGCCTTGAGAAGTGAATTATCATAAGACTGCAATTTAATTAGATAATTTTGATGGAGATCATGCCACTTGTGACGACTATAAAGCTTCGGGTTATTTAACTTGTTTAAGTTAGGATAATATGTTTATACTAATCGATTAAGGACACAGATGATAGGACTAGAGGCTCTAAGGTGGCGTTTAGTTTGTTACCAGGTATATTATGATGTCTATGAGAATCAAAGCTACAATGTTTAATCATGCTCAATTTAAATCATAGGACGTAATTAGGTATGGATTTTTTCATCAGTTTACTAGATAAATTGTCATTCTTAACTTCCAATTATGCTCAGTTTAAGTCATAGACACTACTAGGATCCATGCCTTCACCCAATCCTTGTAAGCTACAGAAGGACAGGTTTGTCCCAATACTTTACGTACACTTTTTGATATTTCCTTTTGTCGTTTTAATTTGAATTCCCTGCTTCTAATCTGCGTCTACGGTTTTCTATTGAGGTTCAAATCAATCAAGAATTACCTTAAATGTCAAGTAATTTTACATTTTCATCTGCATGTCTTGGTTTAGACTTTAGATTAATTGTTTTTGGTGGTGTTGAAGAAATCACAATTGGCTTTTAGTTTTTATGTTTGGTGTTCTTCACACCTAAACAGATACTTTAAAATCTACAACCGTATTATCGATTGAAAGTCACACGAATTAGTTTGATCTATTTCTGATTATTAAAACCATAGGCGCCTTTAACAAGTAAAACTAAGTCTGTATGTGACAAAGCTAGAGTTAAACTGAGTCGTCCTAATTTCTTAACCTACCTGACCAAGACTGGTTACCAAACTCACATTTCCTGTTTGTTCTATCCTAAAATGATACCTGAATTGACCTGTTATCCGTCCCCCACACCCGTTTGATTACTGCTAAATTATTACTCGACCCGCTGTCATGTTTGACCTGCCATTAAAAATGTATTTGTTTGACACATTGCCTAACCCACTCTACCTATTTGACTGACCTAAAAGTCTATTTGGTTTTACACGGTATTCTTTTATATACATTCTCCCAGATTTGACTTATTATAACTAGTGTATTAGTTTTCACTCTAACTAGAATGACATGTTCTGATCTTTACTGTTTCTTTTATGATTGTTTCATTTATGCAGGTTTTACATATGGATTATCAAGTTTTGAATAGCTTTGTTAATGAATTTCATTCTCTTCCCTTGCTACTCACCACCATGCCGCCTCCATTGTCAGCCACTCATTCCAATCATGTTTGCGTCCTATTCTTTTCCAAGTATTTTGCATGAGGTTTTTTGAATTCAATGGGTCCCAGGTAATTTTGTAGTAATTATGTTACTGACCCTTCTCTATATAGTTAGACAACTTCTTTATTGCCTTGTTTGGATTGGAACCCATGGTACTACTTCCTGGTATGTTTGGTCCTGATTTTCATGCTGCTAACCAAGGTACTGAAAATCTTTAAATAGGATAGGGCTCATGCTAAATCAGTAGTAACAATTGAGGTAGAACACTAATAACACATTGTTACTTTATTCTTTGATATTCTGGTATTACAAGACATGGTTTGTATTAGGAAAACATATCAAGTTCAGTGTTTTACTGTTTTATTATGTGGTCTTTTGGTCTCAAAATTATATTGTAACCCATCTGTTTCTCAACTTTTAAAATTTAGACACTGGTCCAGGTATTGTCGTATGTTGCTACCTTCTCTTAACTAGATTTTGGGATAGAAAAATATGTCATTGTGGTGCATTACTATCTTCATTTCCAGTATTTGAGTAATAATATTTCTAAGAAATATATAGTTGTACCTTTAAAGTTAATACCAAGTCGCTATATATTTACTTAAACAATACTGTAGTACCATCTTGCCTCACGTAGCTGATAAAGTGGATATAATATATCAGTTGCAAGACCCTTTAACGCAATGACATGTTTAAGTAACTTTAATAAATTTAGTTCACATCTATCAGTTTCTCATAGGATCCACTTTTTTCATTTTTCTTTTTATTTCATTGTTATTTTATAACACTTGTGGCTAACATAACTTTTGGTTTTTCTTGTGTTGTTGGCTTCGTTTTGGTTGCTTATTTTGATGTAAATAGGTTCTGGGGTTGTAAAGCACCTTATAAATTTAGACAATTTGATAGTTTCATTTGTAAATTCAACTACGTGTGATTCCGGTCCATTTTAATAAGTTTATGGTTCTACTTGTAACTCAAACGTATTTTAAGCTTATTGTGTTTTCTGATTTCTTTTCACGTACTTTTGTTTTTGGATTACTATAAACAAATGAGATTCTTATAAAAGGAAAGCAATGTCTCTTTTTGTGAACAAACGAAATTTCAGGTTATTATGTTTGCTAAATGGGTGCATTATTTTTAAGGGTTAATTTTTGTGTGTTCTTCATAAATTGTTATTCATGGCTGATTAGGGCTTTTTTTCAAATGATTTTATTGAGTTGTAGATTGTTAAAAAAAAAGGTTGTTGCGAAGTATCACAAACGGATATTACTGGGAATTTTCTTTTCATCTTGTATTTCCCTGGAGAACAAATGTTTACATGATCAAACAGATTCAATAATAACTGTAAGTCATGATTCTCTTTGAGTTTCCTACTTGACTCTCAATTCTATCATTTTGTAATGCTTGCAAGCTGACCAAAGATTTAACTTTTCAGCTTCAACCTAAATGAAATAAACAATATTATTCATAAATTCAGGTGATTATTATTCTTCGCTTTCAAAAAAAATAAAAATCAGGTGATTATTATTAGGTTTTTTCAACCTCATCTCCTTTTATTAATTTGACGTGAAATTGGATAGCTTTCGGATCATATATTCATATCCAATCAAAGCCCCAACTCCCCAAGTATGCTACTAAATCATGTAAGTATAACGTTCCTCTGTCATACATGTGTTCCTACATGCAGCAAGAGAGTTCTGGTTTAGATCAAATGAAGCAATACCTTCAATAGAGAAGTGAGGTATTATGCACCTTTTTTATTTTAACCCTTTTGGTTTTGAAAGTTTTATTACTCGCATAGACTTCATCAAGTTTTAAAATCAATTGAAAACTAGAGAATATGAGCCTAGACCATCCCATTTGCACATTGACTTTAGTGGGCTGGGCATTGTACAGTCGAGATATATATTAGCATAAGTGTCGTTTTTATACCCTACATCTCTAATGGTTTGAAATTGAAAATTTAGTCAAACACGTTTGAGGTAGTCAAATATACTTTGGCTTTTAATTTAAAATGTAAACTGTATTCAAAGTTTCTCCTACAGTCCTACTTCAATTTCTATCTGTATTCAAAGTTTCTCCTACTTTAATTTAAAATTCAAACTGTATTCTAGGTTCTACTCTGTTAGCCACCTAATTTTGACTAATTACCTAAAGGTTTATTCAATTTCTATCCCATTTCAAGTTTCCATCCATGTGTTGGCTGTACTGCTGGGCACCTGATTTTGACTAATTAGATAAATGCTAATATGCTATTGTAACAATCATTAACCTTAATCTTTCGTCTGCTTGTATTTTACCTAGGTCATTTTATTTGGGATTGGGATCCTCTCACGTTTTGTCAACCATGACCAATCATATCTTTTCATAACATGAGAGTGAGACCCTTATTTTAAATTAAGAACAAGTCCTTTTGTAGGTCTCATTCTCATGTTTGTGAGAGAACATGACTGGTCATATTTGACCACAACATAAGAGGATCTCAATGTTTCTATTCGTCATCCAAAAGCATATACATTTATATGTTTTTCTATCGTATACATCTAACTTTAGATTTATCTTTTAAAATAACAGTATTAAACATGACATTGTATGTATCTGAAATTTATACAGCAGGTTCCAGGTAATTATTTAATTTTTATTTATTTTTATACCAAAATGGTACTATGTTATATATTTATTATTATCATTATTTAATTAAGATCTGTGAAGAATCCAACCATCTTCGGCAAATGTTCGAAACTATTTCCAATTTTCCATCTCTGATAAACCTGTAGTGATGATATTAACTAGAAATAAAAGCCTTCAATGGAAAATAACTGGCAGCAAGTTGTATTTATAAAATACTAACAATTAAAAGTATTTATACATTAAAGGTAAGTTTGAAAGTTGAATATATACAAAATCAAATGTGTAAAGTTGGATACATTTTAAAGAATTTGGTCCTTAGTTGATCCTCTCTTTATATAATCTTTCAAACTTAGATGCATTAATTACAAACAAATACATTTTTTTTAATTAAGCGAACAATTGTTTTAAAATTTTTTTCTATTCAGTATGCATATTTATCTAATTGTTTGGACATCTTTGTTTGTTGTTATATGTGGTGCGTTCACCTAAATTTAAGATTGTTAAAAAAACTCTGTTTCAGTTGCTTGAATAACTTGAGGCAATTTTGGCATAATTCCTTTTGATCTGTTTCTTTTAATTAAATACTTGATTCATCATCCATTTCAAACTTCGTTGGATTTGGCCTAATATCTTTTTATTTATATGTTTGTTGGAAATTATTTTATTTACTTTTTTTTTATACATGATGCATATATTTTAAAGCCGCGTAACTTTGGCCTAAGCAATTTCGATTTGTAACATTGCTGGAAAAATATTACTTTTAAATGTATGCACACGTCCTCATTTACTTACACGTGTATTACTTTTGAATATATAATTTAACTTGAATGTATACATTAATTACTTTTGAATATATGCAAAAAGTATATCATCACCTTTTTAAAAAAAGCGTGTTGCTGTCACTTCATTTGCATTAGATAAAGAAATATGCTGTCTTAGCTGTATAAATTCTAATTTAATCACCTCTCAAAATGAAAACAGAACGTACCTGGTGTAGATGGAGGAAATCTGGCACCCGAACATAATCTTAGAACTGAAAATTGTCGTACCTTAAAATGCGCATAGGCAAAAGCACCCTCGCCTCAATTTTCCCGAAACAACAACCAACAAGTCGACTAACTGCACCTCTTAAGCAATTAGTACGCTGTTGGTTCGTTAGATCTGGAGTACACTGCACAAGCCCATAAGTTTTAGACGCATTAGACCGTGTCATCGAGCCAGTAGCATACCTTAGCAGACCACTGCCTGCAGCCGCTTGAATCGTGAGGTTGTCGAACATCTGTAACAAATCCCGATAGAATCCAGCAGGATCTGTGATGTTATCATCAAGGGATTGATCTAGAGGCCATCTTATTTTAGTATTCCCCAAAAGATAATAATTGGAATGCCTCACCATACAGGTATCATAAAATATACTTGCATCTCTCTGACTGGGGCACTCCTGCCTCAATCTTAAAATGGTCCTATTCACAGAACTATTACATATACTCAATTCTGTGTTGTCACAACAAAGGGCAATGTCATATGCCGTATCAGAATCCTGCCCAAAAGAGGTGTTGAAAAAACCGTATCCGGACTTGGTGGTGGGAAAATTGGTGAGGGCGCGATCAAGATTTCTTTGGAAAGTGCTATTTGTAGTGTAATTCAAATCGAAAACACAGTTTATGAAGGAAATTAGGTTGAGCTAAGATTAGAATGTTTACTGACTATATGAAATAGAATGAGAGAAATAAAATTTATTTTCCAGTAAGCTTTAACATGATTCCACCAGCGCCTGTGAGTGTAGTCATTTCTCATGCACGGAGCTTATATGACCTTATAATTAAGTCACATAGTCACAAATGTACACAGTATACTAGCTAGCTAGTGGAAGACTTAGAAATAAAACGTCAAATTTTATGTACGTACATACTTTTCAATAATGAACCATCATTACCGGCAAATGTGTCTTAGTCAATTCTCAACTGCATATAGAAGCATTATACTAGTGGAAGGCCGAGGATAAAATGTGATATATGACGTATACAACCACCCTCTATGCTTTGTTCTCTCACTGATGCATGCTGACAATTAACCTTGAGAGGTTGATGATCAAGAGGTACGCTGACGTTTTATTCTTTCACAGTCATTGCAGTAAGTAACATAGTATCATGTCTGGGACCAAATGGTGGTGCTGGATCGAGACACGAGCTAAGGCACCCAGAGGGCGTTAATTAAGAGACCTGCTCACTCATGGATACCGACAGGTGACTGCTATTTGGGGTCTTGTCACCCATATATAGCTTGAGTTTAGTAGGTATAACTTTCTGCACTGATGTTATTTTATGTTGCAGTTCCGTAAAATTTGTTTAAACATGATCCAGTACGTAGTAGAGTTATTTACATGTATATATGAAAAAAAAAAAGAGGTAAAATGGTTGAGGGTATTTTATGGTCTACTTCTTTTAATTATAGGCACCATCAGGACAGTTAGCAGGTAGCTAGCTAAAATATAGTACATTTTCAAAGCAGTAATGCTTACGATAAATATATACCCTCAAGTCTTCAACCATTTTACCACACAAGCAGTAATGCTTACGATAAATATATACCCTCAAGTCTTCAACCATTTTACCACACAAGCAGTAATGGTTGCATTAATGGCCCACTCACAGCTTAAACTTTTTCATAAGAATTTTCCTAGTTTATCATGATACTCAGTAGATTAAGACATGTATTATAATTTTTTTTCTTTTTATCTCCTCTTTTGATTTTGACACTTGTCTTGGTCTAGTGAGTGAGTAGGAGAATGAGTAGAAAGATTTAATAGGAGGATGTAGAACATCTCTTTTTCATAATCCTCTTTTCCTAGTTTATTTCCTCTTTTCGGTTCATTGTAGATTATTCAACTGAATAGCAATATGCACTTCAATGTTTAAAAAAATAGTCTGTCTTGAAGTTTCTACTTCCAATCTTCCATCAATTTTCTATGAAGATGGAAAGAACAAGTTATGGAATTGGGTGAGATTTGTCTTGTGGGCTTGGGGTTTTGTTTTTAATGAGTCTTGAAAATTAACATAAAATATTGTAATGTTTGGACTTTGAATGATTTCGATCAGCCTGGCCCCTAATATAAATGCTCAAGTTTGACCACTGCCCTGCAAGATATATGAATGTCTATTATGATATCACATGTTTTGTAGCAGGCAAAAGTGTGTAATGTGAACTTTTTAAAATATTGCAATATCACCATTTTATTCTTTCCTGCAGGCGTAAGTATCAATGATTTCAATCTATACACCCATTCGATCAAGTATTACATGACGGCAGATCTTTTGGGGTGGATATGGTGTCGTCACAGTAAGTAGCTTAGTATCGTGTGCGAACCAAATAATTAAACGGTACATGGTGCTGGCGACATAAGCTTACAAGACACCTGGCCAGAGGGTGTTAGAGACTTATTGCTCACGCATGGATACCAATAGGGCAGGGAGACTGTTATTTTAGGGTCTCGTACACGGTTCGTCACCCATAACTTGATTTCGTTCAGTAGCGTGTTAGTTCCTAGTTGTGTTCATTTTATAATTTTAGTTTAGTTTTGCTTCTAGTTGTATTTTCTAGAAGTATTAGGTATATTATGAAAATATTTGATAGGTATATAGACAATATAATTAGCCCTAATTTCTTTAAGTAGTCATATTAAGCCTTCTTTGTTGCTCATATTAAGCCTTCTTTGTTGCTCTCGTTCTTCACGTAGGTACATACACTCATTGAGAGTTTGATCATTGTTTTGATTGCTTCTATAATTGTTGATTAATACTTGATATCGTGGACCTACAATTGATATCAGAGACGAGTGGATTAAAAGGTTAGTTTGTAATCAAAATATTTGATTATAAGAAAAGTATCGAAATTTCTCTTTGCTGCCGCCTTGAGATTTTTCACCTGCTTGCTAGCCTGCTTTAATTAATTCTCCTACTTGCTTAAATTAATTCTCCCGCTAGCCTGCCTAATTCTTTTTCTTTTGGCCGATACGTACGAAGAACCCTATTTTTTTTGGTTTTGAGTGTTTAATTCAAATTGATCATCTTTTAGGGTTATTTGATTGAAATTAAGGATTGATTCGTGGTTTGATATCATTTTCGAGTACATTGGTGTTGAAAATAAGAAGAAATATAAATATTTTTTTTGGATTGGAAGTGAATTGAGATCGACAGAGTTATTTGAATTGAAAAC
Source organism: Dittrichia graveolens (assembly GCA_038502395.1). Lineage (NCBI taxonomy): Eukaryota > Viridiplantae > Streptophyta > Magnoliopsida > Asterales > Asteraceae > Dittrichia > Dittrichia graveolens. The sequence goes on along the minus strand of JARJIL010000005.1, from coordinate 1,910,066 downwards.
CTTCTTGAAAAAGTATAGAGTATATTGTAAAATACCTGATAGGTATATAAACAATGTAATTAACTTTAATTTCTTTAAGCAGTCATATTAAGCCTTCTCTGTTGCTCATCTCGTTCTTCACGTACGTACATACACTCATTGAGAGTTTGATCATTGTGTTGATTGTTTCTATAATTATTGATTGATACTTGATACTGTGAACCTACATAGTGTAAAATTTGTTCAAACATGATCCGGTAGTAGTAGGGTTAAGTTATTATATGCTTGCTTCTTTTTTATATATACCTTGCATGTGAGGGAGTGAGTGAGTTAGGTTGATCCCCAATATTTTTTCCTAACAGTTATAATCAATTACGCTAAGATAGCTTATATATATTTGTTAGTCCATATTGTACGTATGTTTGGTCGGGGCTTGTATCAATTACGTTAAGTCTTGTAAATATATATATATATATATATATATATATATATATATATATATATATTTACACACAAACAACAGTTGTGATCATTTTTGCTTGATAAATTAAATACAAGTAATGTATAAAACATAAAGTCTTGTATATTAATTATAAGGTAATTAATAAAATAACAATTGTACAAAACTCTGTTTCAAGATAACGTTGCGTTTTACGATGCTCGTTTCAATTCTGGGTTATAAAAGAACCAACTTATTAATTATATACTTACTCCGAACAAATGAATCAAATGAAGCATATAATATCGATTTTGTTGATTCTACAAGCAATCATGAATATGGGCGTGGCTCAACAACCGTTCAGTACCAACTATATCAAATGCAAAGGCATTGAAAATTTTGCACCCAACAGCCCCTACCCAGGAAACGTCAAGGCCGCGTTTGATTTTGTCATCGGTAAGGCCGCAAAGGACGGCTATGCCCAAACAGTCAAAGGAGAGAAACAGAGTGAAGCGGTGTTCGCCATAGGCATGTGTGGGATCTATGCAAAACCATGTTTGCACTAGTTGTATGAAGAACTTGACATCCCAGATTCTGCAAACCTGTCCTAATTTTAAAGACGCTGTGGGGTGGGGCAAGGACTGCATGGTACGTTACTCGCTTGATGAGTATTTTACTATAAACAAAGATACTTGGATTTGGATCAACGCATCGACCCCAACGAAGGTTGCCAAGGTTGATGACTTTGATCGAACCGCTAATAATTTGGTAGTTAAGCTATCAAAGGAAGCGTGTGCAGGTAATCAAGCTAGAAAATACGCGACAGGGGAAGCAACTTATGACTCCCCTCCAAAGACTGTGTACATGGTTACCCAATGTACTGCAAACTTAGTCAGTCTTCAGTGTAACGAGTGTTTTGCAACTGTAATAAATGGGATGAAAAGTTGCGGTAGTGGAAAAACAGAGGCAGCAATGTTATCTCCCAATTGTATTATGAGATACTCGCATACTGATTTCAGAAAATAATATCTTTCATCGGTCGTTGCCCTCCTCCATCGATCAATATCTATATATATAGGTATGATTTTATTACTATTTGTTTTTGTTTTTTAAATCATATATTTCATATAAAAATCACCATGTTAATTAAAGCTCGCAAGTTTTGCCTATTTTTCAGGTTAAGTTAAAGAAGGGTTTCGGAACTCAGCAAAATGGCACTATATATATATATATATATATATAAAGGACATGCATGTATACGAATTATTGTGTGATTAAGTTTTTTTGTGTGGTTAAGTTTTCTAAACTGTAATGTGTGATGATTGTGAGCCCTAAGATCAAGAAAAATGACAAACACCTTCTCAAAACATTTAAGAATGAATTTTGCATAAATTAAAAGGTGATGAACACCTTCTCAAAACTAACAAGTTGATACACTTGTAATTCAAACTAGTACCATATGTTGTATTATAGTTGACCAACATATACGATAAATAAACAACAAAACTCAAAGAATGAAAAAGTTTGAAAACAAAATTAATAACGTACGGGTGAATCACGTTTGGATGCAAATCGATTCTTCCGAAAACATATGACGCATCTAATGCGATCAAAGATCAAGAAAATCCATAAGGAGATGACTATAGGGCTCCTCTCACGGGAGTATGGATGAACCAGCGAGTATACTCCGATAGTGGCGAAACATAGTAGAACCTCACCGGTTATAAAGGAATTGGCAACTCTTCTTCCGATGACGGCCCGATGCGATCATGGTAATGAAAGAACACCCTGGCTGATCTTCTTTCTCAATGACGTGTGCGCAATGAAACATACTATTGAAGATGAATGACGACAATATTGTGACGGCCCGATACAATCACGACAATGGAACAATCACAATCAACTTCATGGCTTGAGGCAAAGGCGACAAAACCCTCTAAAAATCGTAATAGTCACGGTCAAGCAGATGGATGATGGACCGGTGGTAACAACGATTAGACGGCGTCTTGTTTTAGGGTTACCGGAAAAGAAGACCGAGAACGTGAATTCAAGCAGATGGATGATGGACCGGTGCTACTACTTATTTTAATATCAACCATATTAAAAACTCTTAATATAATGTATTTATCACCTAAAAAACTCTTAATTTTAAGAAAAGTAAATTTACTAAAATACCCCTCCTTTATACCTCTCCTTTGCCCCTCTTTTAAGTCCACAATTAATGAATATAAACAAATAAATATTGAAAACATAACCGACAATTAATGAATTTAAACCAATACTTATAACCGAATTATTTCTAACCATATATTTTTAATATTAACTTTTGATTCATGAGATCACCATACTTATAACTGAATTAAGTCTAATTATATATTTTTAATATTAACTTTTGATTCATGAGATCATCTAAATTCTTCAATAAATCAAGTTCAGGAGATTTCACAAACAAAAGAGTCACCTAAATTCTTAATTTACTTTAACTTTTAAAAACCCCCTTTTAACCATTTAATTCTCTCTCTTACACTAAAACACCCTCTCACACAAACATAATTATCTACCCACATCAACATAATTTTCAAAATCTTATTAACTTCTCCCTCCTTATTTCATAAATATAAATCTTTTTTTATTTTAATGTCTTTTAGAATTTATTTTTAAAATTATTAAAATAGTTGATGCAAATTAAAAAAAATAAAAAACTGACATTGTACGATACTTTTTCGTAACATTGAATTGTGCGACTAACATATTATTACATTTTTAAAAACAACATGATGTAAAATAGAAATTATTTGCCGTCGCAGCATTGCGCGGGTACCTTGCTAGTATAATTATATATATGTATGTGGAGGGTTCATTTAAAAATCATTTTAATTGTGAGTATTGCGAGAACTAATTTTAATCCCTGATTAAAATAAATCAATAGCTAATAAAAAAGACGACTTATTAATGAGTCATTAATGGCTCATTAATGATTCATTAATAAGGGGTATTTCGGAAAAATCAAGTCTCGCTCTTTAATGATGGTCCACCAGGACATAATTCACGGGTGGAAAAATATATAAAAGACCAAAATACCCTTATTAATGAGCAATGATAGTTACAAATGGTACTCGTAATAAGAACGGTTCTCAAATAAACTTCTTCCTATATATAAGATTTGAAATATGTAAGATTTGATATTAACAAAACTAGTATTTGTAATAGATTAAAAATTACCTTAAAATGTATTATTAAGATAAGACTTGTAATTTTACTTTGTTTTTAATTTTAGATGCTCAGCTAACCAGGTACTTAATATCAGATTTGCTCAGCACCAATAGAAGATTTAAGGTCTACTCAGCTAAGACAAGTGATTACTCATGACAAACTTTACTTAGCAAACTAAAATTAAAAGGATAGAATTTCAATATGATAGAAATGATTAAAGTTACTCAAAAAAAGAAGATTTTAAATATTTTGTTCAAGTAGAAAAACATAATCGATAACAAACATGTTTAGGAAAATCAAGATATTAAAGATATTTTGGATGATAAAAGTTTCTAGTATCAAAAGGGAAGTTGCGATGCTCAAGATAAAAAATATATGAGATATATATTTAAATATTGTGAGTGGAGTATACTTTTCATAAATTAATAATTGAGTTAATTTCATAAATGGTCCTTTAACTAATCACGAATTGCAAGTTTATTCTTTTTTTTGAAAAAGTTACAAGTATCATCCTTCTACCATTTTATTGCATATATGGTCCTTTATAACATTTTCCGTTTATCAAGTCTGTCAAGTCGGGGGTATTTTTGGTATTTTTGGTATTTTTTTATCATTTTTTAATTTTTAATTGATTATAAATAATATTTAATATATTTTTTAAAATAAATCTCACATTTTTTCTCTTACTCTCTTTCTCTCTCCTCTCTTCACAATGTCATCATCTTCTACATATCTTCTATGCACACTTCTACCCCTCTCTCTCTTGCCACAACTTACCTCCACCACTGCGACCTTCGGCCCCACCACCGCCAACTCCGCCGCTGCCATCACCACCGCTACCTCCGTTGCTGCCATCACCACCACCACCTCTGTTGCTACCATCACCACCAATGAACTCCACCCAAAAAACCATCACCATCTACCTCGAATCACCACCACCAATGACCTCCAAAAACCCTACCACCAATCACCACCACTACTAAAAATAATTGTGCGTGCAACAAGTTTAAAAAGCTAAAGTTTATATTGAACCCCTCCTTTCCACAAACATTTCATTATTTGAGTACTTATTCTGAGACTAAAATACATACATACATATACATATGTATATACGTATATATACACATATATATAGGGAAGAAATCCCCTGCAACCGCAAATGTAATTGCGAACGTGCGAACGGTGGTTGTTTGCATGGTCGACGTATTTCACGGTGGAGATAAACTATCTGGTCAAATATAGCGGTTGTTGGCAAGAAGATAAGATTTAATTTCTTCATATTGTGACTTATTTATTTTTTTAAAAATTGTAATAAAATATGATAGGCTTTAGATACAATGCAATTTTTTTAGACAAGATGTAGAGATTTTCAATTAAGAAATAATTGAATTCTCAATCTAGATGCACTAGTTTTTAGGGGACATTATATTAAGGATATACCTTGACATCCTTGCCTAAACTGATTCATGTGATTAGTGGAGTCAATTCTTCACCCATTCAATTCTTTCCTTGTTATTGCTCCTTCCTTGTATAGCTCCTAGATTAGTGCTCCTTCCACTGTAAATTACTAGTATATATATGTTACCTTGTACCTCTGTTAATATATACGAATTCATACCTTTATATGGTATCAGAGCCTCCAACTCTTGCGAGACTCTCTGATCCGATCCTCACCTTCGCACTTCTATTCAGTCGCTTCCATGGCTTCTTCCTCAAACACCACCATTATTCAAATTACAGCCGCTAGTCACTTTCCGATAAAACTCACTGCAACCAACTTCCCAATATGGCGTAAACAAGTTCAATCAACCCTAATCGGGCTTGATCTTGAAAATTTCATCACCGGTACTCTCATACCCACCAAAACGATCACCGATAAGGACACCACCGCACCAAATCCAGCATACACACTCTGGTATCGCCAAGATCATATCGTTTTCAGCGCCATTCTCGGAAGTTGCAGTGACGCCATTCAACCAATCCTTACGTCTGCCACTACTGCCAAAGATGCTTGGGATCGATTATGCAAGAGTTATACCAGTCAATCTCGTTCTCGTATTATCTCCCTCAAGTCCAAACTTGCGAAGAATCCTAAAGGAAATCGCTTCGTCACCGAATTTCTCAACGATATGCAACTTATCTCTGATGAACTTGCCCTTGTGCAAAGTCCTGTTCATGAAGAAGATCTTCTAGTCCATATTCTCAGTCAACTTGGAGAGGAGTATGGTCCACTCACTGCTGCTCTAAAGGTTCGCGAGACTCCTATTTCGTTTGCAGAATTATTTGACAAACTTGTCGACTTTGAAAGATCACTCAAGGAAGCCAACGCTGCTGCTGTTACTCCTATCATTACCACTGCTAATTTCTCCCAACGACAACCTGGACGGTTCAACAATCGCTCATCAAGTGACTCTTCTTTTCGTCAAAATCGACCCGCTGTTGACACCCAGTTGAGAATTAATCGAGGCATTCACAACCAAAATCGGACAACTCATTCCTCATCATTCTTTCATTTCTGCTCCATACCGGGTCATGAAACTCGAGACTGCCGGAAACTCACCCGCTTCCTTAAAGACCACCACATTACCCCTCACACCACCCACCAAAACCCAGCTGCCAATGCCACTTCCTTCAATCAAAATTCCACCTCCAACTCTGCTCCATGGATGTTTGACAGTGGAGCCTCCCATCATCTTACCTCTGATCGATCCGCTCTTCACACCGTATCCGAATATGGTGGACCGGATGAAATCGATGGTACCACTCTTTCTATTTCTCATACTGGTCACACTACTATTCCCACTTCATCTCGCTCTCTATCTTTATCTAATGTTTTCTGTGTTCCTCGTCTTCGCAAAAATCTTATTTCTGTTGTTAAATTATATCGTGCTAACCAAGTTTCTATTGAATTCTTTCCTTTGCATTTTCTTGTGAAGGATCTATGCACGGGGGCGCCTCTAATGTGGGGGGAGAACATAAATGATGTCTACTACATACACCCATTCTCGAACCCGCAACTCAACACCACCGTCAAAGCTTCACTCCTTGATTATCATCACACACTCGGCCATCCATCTACTCGTGTTTTAAAACATCTTGTCAAAGCTTTAGATCTTAGTTTCAAGTCATCTTCGCAATTTAATTTCCATTGTGCTTCATGCTCCATTAATAAAAGTCACAAAGTTCCTTTCGGTGAAAACTCCTTTGTTGCAACAAAACCATTACAACTTATTTATTCCGATGTTTGGGACCCTGTGCAAAAATCTATTGATGGTTTTGCTTATTATGTAGTGTTTGTTGATTATTATTCTAAATACATATGGCTTTACCCAATCAAATACAAATCCGATGTTGCTAAACTCTTTCCCCAATTCAAAACTTTGGTTGAAAAATATTTTAACGCATCTATTATTTCCATGTTCACCGACAATGGTGGGGAATATCAAGCTCTCATTCCCATGTTTCAATCCATGGGTATCTCTCATTATACCACTCCTCCACACACACCCGAACAAAATGGCATAGCCGAGCGTCGCCATCGTCATATTGTTGAAACCGGCCTCGCTCTTTTACACTTTTCGGGTCTTCCCCTAAGTTTTTGGTCCCATGCTTTCCAAACCGCTGTTCATCTCATCAACCGTTTACCTACTCCAATTCTAAATTCTCGAAGCCCGTTTGATCTCATGTATGGCCGTCACCCGAACTACAAGAAACTCAAACCTTTTCACTGTCTTTGCTATCCGTGGCTTCGTCCCTATTCCACCTCAAAACTTCATCCTCGATCCTCTCCTTGCATATTTTTAGGCTATACAACTACCAAGTCGGCATACAAGTGTTTTCATCCCGAAACTCGCCAACTTTATCACTCTCGTCATGTTGAGTTTATTCCACACATCTTTCCTCACAAAAACTCATACTCGCCACCCTCCTCTCTACCCACTGTAGCGGAATTCTTCACCACCACTCCACCGATTATTCCCACTCCCCTTCCATCAATTCCCATCCCCGCTTCTCCCATGCCAAGTAGCATCCCCATTCCCGTCCCTTCCGTTGCGTTAGAAACTGATCTGCCATCTCCCGTTGTCACTCCAACCTCCTTACCCTCACCTTCTCCATCCCCTCAACCACTACCCACTTCATCACCACAACAGCGTTCATCACCTACTCCACCATCACCACCACAGCCTTCACGACGTCGTAAGCCCAATCCCAAGTACTTCAACTCCACATTTGTCAACAACACCACTACCCATCCCATTCCCATCACCTTAGAACCCACAACCCCTACCCAGGCCTCGAAAGACCCGTTGTGGCGCAAAGCAATGGATGATGAGTACAACGCCTTGATCCAAAACTCCACATGGGAACTTGTACCCCCTACACCCCACCGTCCCATTGGGTGTAAGTGGGTTTTTCGCATAAAACGAAACCCGGATGGCACTGTCGCAAAATATAAAGCACGTCTTGTGGCAAAAGGTTTTCTTCAAGCATACGGAAAAGATTATTTTGACACATTCAGTCCCGTAACAAAACCAGTTACCATTCGCACAGTGCTCTCTATTGCTCTCTCAAACAACTAGGCCTTGAGACAACTTGATGTCAACAATGCATTCTTGCATGGAACGTTACAAGAAGAAGTATACATGGTTCAACCACCGGGGTATGTTGACCCGCAATACCCAACTCACATTTGCAAGCTTCGGAAGTCCCTTTACGGCCTTAAACAAGCACCACGTGCATGGTACATGGCTCTCACGGAGTTTCTACTTCAATCAGGGTTTCGAAAATCTCATGCTGATGCATCATTATTTGTCTATAACTGTGATGGTATTATTTGCTATTTTATGGTTTATGTTGACGATATTGTGATCACAGGGAACAACTCGCCATTTCTTGCACAGTTTGTAGATTTTCTTGCCAACGGGTTTTCTATCAAGGATCTTGGCCAACTAAATCATTTCCTTGGTATTGAAATCATTCCCACCAAGTCCGGATTATTTCTCTCGCAACATAGTCATATCCGGGACATACTCACTCAATTCAAGATGGATGGCGCCAAGGAAGTTACAACTCCCTTAAGCACCTCCAGTTCGTTAATGGAGGACCCAACACCCTATCGTAAACTTGTTGGTACTCTCCAATATCTGGCATTCACTCGCCCGGACATATCCTTTGCGGTCAATAAACTCTCCCAGTTTATGCATTCAACGTCCGAAACTCATTGGCAAGCACTCAAACGGTTACTTCGTTACTTAAAGGGCGCTATTTACCATGGACTTTTCTTAAATCGACACTCTACCATGGACCTCTCGGCCTTCTCGGACTCAGACTGGGGAGGAATATCCACCAAAGGACGATCCACGACAGCCTATCTTGTTTATCTTGGTTCAAACATCATCTCTTGGCGCTCTACAAAACAAAAAACGGTTGCCCGGTCATCCACCGAGGCTGAGTACAAGGCACTCGCTAATGCTGCTGTAGAACTCTCGTGGGTTAAAAACCTACTTCTTGAACTTGGTATCTCTTCCTCCCAAGCACCAACCATTCACTGTGACAACACAGGTGCTACCTATCTTTGTGCAAATCCGGTATACCACTCTCGTATGAAGCATGTGGCATTAGATTATCACTTCGTTCGTGAACAGGTTTCTGCAGGTGCTCTAAAGGTTCGTTACGTTCATACATTGGATCAACCAACCGATGCTCTTACCAAACCATTGGGTCGTGCACTTTTCGTCAAATTCAGATCCAAGATTGGCGTCTCCGATGGATCCTCCATCTTGCGGGGGCGTATTAAGGATATACCTTGACATCCTTGCCTAAACTGATTCACGTGATTAGTGGAGTCAATTCTTCACCCATTCAATGCTTTCCTTGTTATTGCTCCTTCCTTGTATAGCTCCTAGATTAGTGCTCCTTCCACTGTAAATTACTAGTATATATATGTTACCTTGTACCTCTGTTAATATATACGAATTCATACCTTTATACATTATGTATTTTAGACCAGATGTAGTGATTTTGTAAAAAAAGGTGCACTGTTTCTAATGAATGCAGTGATTTTCTAGACAAGATGCAGTATTTTTAGACGAGATGCGGTGTTTTTAGATTAGATGCAGTGAGTTTCAAAATAAGAAACATTAGATTCTTAACCAAGATGAACTAGTTTTAAGGAGACTTTTTGTTGTTTTAGACGAGATGTAGTTGTTTTAGTTTGTGTTTGTAAAAGTTTGTTTGGGGGCATGGTGATATGTAAACCACACATTTGTAAAAAATTTAAACAATTTAATATGTCTTTTAGTTTTTGCTTTTGAATCCACACATACGCATTTCATCGTCCAATTCCAAAGAGCAAATTGCATGCTCCTTTTGTCGTTCATGGTTCGCAATATTTTAAACGTTCACATCGGATCCTGTATATATATTCGATCGGTA